>ONZH01015908.1:0-82167 GCA_900303285.1 Rhinella marina
AAAATCTCAAATAAATCCTTCAATAATGTAGGTGCATCTCTGACTCTCCGTATGCCAGAAATTTAAATCTTTGCCAGCTAGGGACTGATGTAGAGTTGAGCTATAACATATGCCAGTTTCTGGTGTAAATTATAGTAAATCCAGTGGTTTAGGGGAGGCTATGCCCCTCCATCTAAGCCCTATTCCCTTTCTTCCTAGACCAGTGATGTCACTTTCATCGGTCACATGGTCTAAGCACACCTCTGTCCCATTCAAGTGAATGAGACTGAGCTTTAGTACTAAGTACAGCTGCTGTCCAATGGACGGTCCTATGTTTGGTAAGCTGCGAGGAGGCCGTGGTGCTTACCAGAGTGCTGCGTCCTCAAACAACTGATCGGTGGGGGTCCCAGGACTTAGACTCATGCCAATGTGATGTTGATGGCCTATCTTGAGGATCTAAATCTCATAAAACCCCTTTAATAGTTTAAACACACAGAAGCATAAGCCATGTTAGAGTTATATTAGATTTAGCATAAATATAAATTGTGATTCCAGTGCAGGTTTTCGGTTAGGGCAAATATGTACTATCTAGATTGTACCTAGACTGAAGGCACAATCAAATAAAGTAAGCAACAGTGTATAACACAGCATATTAAAGGGGGTTTTCCCACAATTAATTCTAATCGCCTTGAATGTTTGTGAATCCTTCAGAATTTTCTATATTTCTGCATAAATTTGACCTAAAACTACATCAGATTTTTATAGAAGTCCTAAAAGTAGATAAAGATTACCAAATCAAACAAATGAGTCAAAAATATTACAAGTAGTCATTGATTCATGGAGGAAAATTATTTAATATCACATGTCAACCTTTGCTGTTAGTATCTGGTGTGACCTCTTTGTTTTTTTGCAGCAACAGTAATTGTTGATTAGTCCTTAACATCTGCTTATAAGAATTTTAGTCCGTTCCTCCATACAAACCAGCGTCAACTCTGTTATGTTGGTGGGTTTTCTCCCATGAACCGCTCACTTCAGGCCCTCTCACAACATTCTATTAGTTAAGGTCAGGACTTTGACTCAGTCATTCCAAAACTTAAACTTTATTCTTATTTAAAGGGATTAGCCACTTTCTGGTTACTGTTGACCAATATGTTTGTAAGATGATTATATGGCATTTACTAATATAGCCTTTGCTGAAATTCATTTGTTTGCCAGTTTATGCTGTCCACACAGAGGACATGTCCATAAAATGACTGCCGATGGGGGGGGGGGGGGGGGTCATGTGACCAGAAAAATCACCTCCATGTGATATCTCCTCTGTTCAGATACACTGCACCTGTCATTTGCACTTTCACTATTGGGAGTTTAGTACAGGTGCACTGTGTGTCTGGTCACATGACCTTTCATTAGCAGCCATCTTATAGACAGGACCTCTAAGTGGAGATCACAGAAGATTTGTCTAAAAAGGGGACATGGCTTATGAAATATAGTAAACAGCACAGAATATGAACACAGACTATGTTAGTAACTGCCATATGGTCATTATACATACATATAATGACCATATGGCATAAGTGTTGAGGTTTAACACTGACAAATGTAAGGTTATGCATATGGGAAGGAATAATGCAAGTCACCAGTACATACTAAATGGTAAAATATTAGGTAACTCTGACATGGAAATGGACCTAGGGACTTTAGTGAACAGCAAACTAAGCTGTAGAAACCAGTGTCAGACAGCTGCTGCCAAGGCCAATAAGATAATGGGTTGCATCAAAAGAAGCATAGATGCCCGTGATGAGAACATAGTCCTGCCACTTTACAAATCACTAGTCAGACCACACATGGAGTACTGTGTACAGTTCTGGGCTCCTGTGAACAAGTCAGACATAGCAGAGCTGGAGAGGGTTCAGAGGAGGGCAACTAAAGTAATAACTGGAATGGGTGGACTACAGTACCCAGAAAGATTATCAAAATTAGGCTTATTCACTTTAGAAAAAAGACGACTGAGGGGAGATCTAATAACTATGTATAAATGTATCAGAGGTCAGTACAGAGATCTCTCCCATGATCTATTTATCCCCAGGACTGTGACTGTGACGAGGGGACATCCTCTGCGTCTGGAGGAAAGAAGGTTTGTACACAAACATAGAAAAGGATTCTTTACGGTAAGAGCAGTGAGACTATGGAACTCTCTGCCTGAGGAGGTGGTGATGGTAAGTTCACTAAAAGAGTTTAAGAGGGGCCTGGATGTATTTCTGGAGGGTAATAATATCGTGGGTCGTTGATCCAGGGAGTAATTCTGATTGCCTGATTGGAGTCGGGAAGGAATTTTTTTCCCTAAAGTGGGGAAAATTGGCTTCTACCTCACAGATTTTTTTTCCCTTCCACTGGATCAACTTGTAGGAAAACAGGCCGAACTGGATGGACAGATATCTTTTTTCGGCCTTTAAACTATGTTACTATGTTACTATGTATATTGGACACAAGTAGAAAGTGGCCAACCCCTTTAACCATTCTTTGATTGAATCACTTGCAGGCTTGTTGCCTTGCTGCATGACCCACGCTCTCATGAGATTCAGCACACAGACAGATGTCCTGACATTTTCCTTAGAATTAGGTGGTGTAATTCAGAATTCATTGTTCCATCAATAATGGCAAGCCATCCTGGCTCCAATGCAGCAACACAAGCCCAAATGCAAATGTGTCAGCAGTTCAACAAGGTGCACAAGGCAATTGCACGCAAACTGCACTGTCCCTGCTGTCTGCCTATGCTCTCCCTACAGTGTCTAAAACAATCCCTACGATTTCCCTACATTATCCCTGCACTCTCCCTATCCAATATTCTACAATTAAAATCTTTCTAAAATACTGTACCTAGTAAATAAACGCTTATCACGTCTTTCCTAAGCTTAGCTCACAGTGAAATGGTGGAAGGCCGCTCAGGATGAGAGTTTTTATAGGGCTCTGACATCACAGGGTATCGCTATCTGCTGATTGGCTGACTGCACAGCATTGTGGGTCATATTGCGTTCCCGGCTTCTTACTGTCACTTTGTAGCGCATGCAGCAGCCATTTTAGAAAAAAATCTGATGCAAAAATCGACTTTGCAGAGAATTTCATTTTTTCATTTTTCCTAAACCTCGGATCAAATTCTGCTTCGGATGCTTTGATTTGCTCAACACTATTTAGGTTAAATTTAATGAAAAATAAATAGTCTGTAGGGTTCACAAACTTTCAAACCCCATGAAAGGACTTTAAAAGTCATACTGTAAATAAAGTGATTTTATAGGAATTCTTTTCTGTCCCTGTCCAAAACCATTAAGCCTTTTACAGCCCAAAGTACCAGTAATATAATATAATATTAAGTGTTAACCAATAAATCACCCTAAACCATCAGGGATATTAGATACTAACCTATAATTGCCCTAGAGCACTAATGATATTATTTTCAATTCCTTTGCCACCGTAGTCTGACAGAGATTAGGTTTTAGTTGCTAAACCACTTTAATCCCTTCGCTCCCAGTGCCGTAATAGTACGGCGCTGAGCGCGTTTTTAAAGATGGTGCCCGCTCCTGAGCTGAGCGGGCGCCATAGCCGCGGGTGGCCTGCTGATTCATATAGCAGACACATGCGGCTGATGTCTGCAACTGGCAGTAATGCTGATTGCGGACATTTAACCCATCAGATGACCACGGCATCCAAGTGCATCAAACACTGAGTGCTTCTGGTGTTGCTCCGGTTCCCCCGTGTGGCGATCGGAGCAGCCAGATCCTGTATGCAGCAGCCCCTGCCTTTGTGAATAGCAGAAGGCTGCTGCATAGTATTTCCTATGGAGCCCTCGCTTGTAATAGGGCTCCATAGGAAACTAGTAAAAGCATCATAGACTCCAATGCAAGTGCATTGAAGTCTATGATATCAGCAATCAGATGATTGCTGATTGTTATAGTTCCCTATGGGAACTATAAAAAAAAGTGTAAAATAATTAAATAATAAAAGTTTTTAAAAATAAAAAAACATAAAAATTAAAATCACCCCCTTTCCCCAAAATAAAAATAAAAGTAGTAAAAAAATAAAAAAATATACATCATGGGTATCACCATGTGCAAAAATGACCATAGAATAAAAATTTCTTTCCCATACGGAAAACAGTGAAACGGAAAAAAGCGTCAAAATGGCCTATTTGCCATTTTTGGTCGCTTTATTTTATTAAAAAAAATTACATAAAAAGTGATCAAAAAGTCATACACACCTCAGAATGGTATCAATAAAAAGTTCAGATCGCCCCACAAAAAATGAGCCCCCATACAGCTCCGTACACATAAATCAACCAAAAAGTTATAGGGGTCAAAATATGGCGACAAAAAAAAGAATTCAAACTTTATAATTATTTTATCACTATCAAATTGCAAGAAAAACTATATATATTAGATATCGTGGGATTCTTACTGACCTGTAGAATTCAAGTAACTGGTCAGTTTTAATGCACATGGAACGCCGTAAATAAAAAACCCGTAAGACTGTGACGGAACTGCATTTTTTTCCAATTTCACCCGATTTGGATTTTTTTCCCCACTTCCCACTACATCATATGCAAAATTAAATGGATGCATTGGAAAAACAAGCCCTCATACAGCTATGTGAACAGAAAAATAAAAATGTTATGGCTCTGTGAAGGCAGGGAGCGCAAAACGAAAACGCAAAAACAAAAAAACCTCCGGGAGTGAAAGGGTTAAACAATCCCATATGTAAAATTACATGATGTAGCTGAACATTTTTGTGAAAGGGACCGTGAGGGTCACCTGTCATTATCTCATGTTGTTCGTGTATGGTACAATTACACAAGACATTGTAGTCATTTATTGAGGGCAGAATATTTAACTGATATGGCCACTTTAATGTCCTAACATACCTTTGTCATTCAGAGGTTTTTTTTTTTTTTTTTACCAGCAAGTCACTTTAAAGAAGTCTTTTCTACTGAATTCTCTGCACTGCAAGCCTATGTTACGGTTACTAGCTTGCTACAGAGAACAGTTCTTTAAATCCAATTTACTTTCAATGCATTTCAGTAGAATAAAACTGCAGTTACAATGAATACACCTATGATTATGTTTAATAATCATGATGTAGCATACTTTGTATTTATGGCTATATAATTTTGTTGCATCGTTCGTACCTGTCAAAATATAAATGCAATGTAAACCTAATTTAGAATGGCTTTAAGAGATAAATGACAGCCTATGTAATGTAGCATACTTTCTATTGTGTACTCAGTTTGAGACAACACTTCTTTCCTACAGTTTTAGTCTCCTCTTTATGCTTCAATCTGTGAACAAAATCACCATTTAAAGCTTCAAACTTTTGACTATGCTAAACTGTTTACAGCACTAGGTAGGGGAAAGCAGTAAAAAAAGGTAAACATACCTTTTGATATCTGGAGTTGTGTGATTATGAAGTTTTATTCTGCCAGGTTCTGCTCCTGCAGGTGCTAGAGGTAGTGTATGACTATGAAGTTCTCTCTGCATTGTGCAGCAGTAAATCCCCTACCCTCTGCCCTGATTGAGAAAGCAGAGGGGAGTGGCTGTAAAGCAGCTCAATACAGAGCGCTTCACAATGAAGCCCCACTCCATGCACTTGCAAGAGCATAATCTGGCAGAATAAAAATTCATAAACACACTACTCCTGAGGATAAATGCTCCACAATATGTATGATTGTACTGCTCTTATCATCCCCTACCTAGTGCTGTCATCAGTTTTACGCTTCCATATCCTCATAGGAATGGATTTCCATATCTACAATCAATACTTACTGATGATATCATTGAATTCAGCTATATGAGTAGATATTACATTAAAAACTACATTAAGAATTATATATACAGTATGAGTAATTATAAATAAAAGATTTTCTTACTTCTACTAGAACGAAACATCACCCCTTTATGACCACTGTAATGTGAAGCAATCCATTCCCTATTCTATCTTATGATATCCCAACAACAAATCATAACCAGGCAACATCTCTTGCCTTAGCAGTCACGTGCCACTCATGCCTATGTGACGACTGAGGCCAATGATTGGCAGCAGTGGTCGCATGAATGATGGATGTGACGTCATTGCTGCAGAACCAGGCATTGTAAAAAATCGTGGGGATCATAATGAACAATGACATGATGTCTGCAGGATGCCACCTACAACCATTAAGCTAGAAAGAAGGTTCAACACAGGTTACATTGTTGGTTTGACTCCTATAGTGCCTTATGCATAACCTTTGCATTCATTTCCAATTTTCAATTTGACATCTATAGTTATTATTAGTTTATTGAGATACATAGGAAAATTATGTCTAAGTGTAACTACTAAAGGTCATGTAGATCCACATTAGGGCTCATGCCTACTACCTTGTTATGGCTCCTCATAACTTTCATGTGCTACCTTTCATGAAAATTTCCTCTTCAACAGCTTGGATTTGTCTAATATTACTACTGTACTTAATAATTGAATACTAAACCAAAATTGTGCCCTAATGAAAGGCATCACTAAGAGACCCATATATCTATATGAAGAACTAACAGATCTGAGTCGTACATGAATACATCTGCCATTTAAGAAGGATAAATTAGTTGAACAGTTTATAAAGATGAACGGCCTTGTTAACAATACATTAAGAAGACGATCATTTTAGCTTAACGCACAGTACTATCTTCTCATCTCAGCTTGCTCACAGCTCATGTAATAAAATCACTAAAGAACCACACAAAATAAACAGTCATTCCAGAGAAGAATAAGGGGTTTTAAAATGCGGCCTACGCATTCTGCTCCATGCAGAATATTCTTTGCTACGTTTATATTTTTCTCATGTTGAAGCTCTAGTGACGGTTTTACCCTTGGACAAAGATTAGGATAATTAAAAACTCATGATCAAATGACCTCCAGTTAGTATAGTTCATTCTTTGCAGAACTACAACAGATGGTTCTGCCAATTAAAGCATGTATCTGAGCAGTTATAGGCTGTACGTGTTTGCAATGTGTTCTCGTTCTCGATAAGGTATTTTAACTAAGCGAGTCTGTCTTTACCCCAGCTAGGAACAAATGCAATTGAATGAGCTCTGCATGACTGCATGAATACTTAAACACACAGCATTTAGTTTACATTCTTTTTAATTAAGGAGGAAATGTGTGGTGGCCTGAAGAACATGACATCGAATAAACTGTTTACACACAGTATGGATAAATTGGATTTAAAGAGATGGAAATATGTCATTCCGTCCCTTAAGTAGTAAGATATAGAGGTCTATGTTATACATTATTTAACCACTTTTTAAAATTGTCTGTGGCTAGAGATGAGCGAATCATTAAAAATTCGCTTCGCCGAATGTTCGTCAAATTTTTTAAAAGATTCGTACAAATATGAAGCTATTCGGTCGAAGCTGCGTACAAATCATTCGTTATTCTGTCGTGTTCTGTGAACATTCCCTTGAATACTTACGCCTGAGTGTACAAAGTGTGTACAAAGCTTTAGCGTATTATTGTCTAGGTTCGCACAAAGAACGAATATACAGTGAAAGTATGCTACTTAACTGAATATGTACGCATTAGCGTACAAATTCTCAGATGCGTAGCATTAGCGTACAAATGATATAATGCGTACGTAGCGTTAGCATACAAAGATTTTAGACGAATCTTCCGAAGCGAATCTGAAAATATTCGCTTCTGTGTAAAAAATTTCCAAGATTCGTATCGAATCTACGAAGCGGCAAATAGATTCACTCATCTCTATCTGTGGCATACAAAAGTTTCAAGATAGCAATAACAGTAGATCCCAGGCATCCCATCTCTGCCAATCCCTAGAATGAAGAGTAAACAGTGCTGTCTCCCCTCACTCCAGAAAACAGGTGGGAGACAGGCTCATATATTGTCTATTGGGTGCTTCTTTCTCCTCATTCTAGCTATCAATGGGGGTCTCAGCGCTCATAGTTATGTTTATGATAGATACAGTTAAGCCTCTTTGAAACAACAACCCAAACAATTTACACAGATTATAGGGGAATTGAAAATCCTTTAAAGGGGTTATCCTGGAAAAGGTAATGATAGATAGATCATCATTATCACATATGCGGGAGTCCGAGTCCTGGCACCCCTGCCGATCAGCTGCTGCAATCACTGGAGCTCTGGTGAGCAATGCAGGCTTCCGGCATATTTTTAAGGACAGCGCCGTATATCGTATAGTGGCAGTCCTTGGTATTGCACTTCAGCCCCATTGACTTAAATGAGGTTGAGCTGCAACTAGGCCACATGACCGATGACCTCTTCAAACAGCTGATGCGGTATTCCACACATCTGATACTGCTGACCTATTCTCAGGATAAGTCATAAATATTTTTTCCTGGATAACCCCTTTGAAGAAAAATTTGGTCCAGATGGGCACTCTCTTCTCAAAGAGGTATTCTTTTGTAGAGGTTTTATTGTATTTGATAAAAAATAAAATAAAAACGACTGAGCAAATCTTTTCTAAGGCACTGTCCTCACAGTTGAAGAAGCACCAACATGCCTGTTGATTGATAAGTAAGGACATCTATCCTAGTCTTGACAACCTGGGACCCTCAAAGCACTGCCCCGAGTAACAGGCACTTCCAGGTAATGGCACAAGCACAGTGAAGCCAAATTTGAGTATAAGAGTGATGTCACAATTGCTCACCTGATGTGAGGAATAGTCTAGGCTTGGATGTTGGGTAAGGAATTCAATGGCTGAGACAGTCTGGAGCACTAGAGCAGATGAAGCTAGCAATGTTAAATAACATTACGGGCCTGTACACAAGTAAGCACAGCAGTTAGGATTAAGCAGAAATGTGGTCAGGTAAGAATCTAAGTTCAGAACACAAGTAAGCACAGCAGTTTAGGATTAGTTAGAAACTTAATCAGGTAACAATATGAGTTCAGTTCATGAGTGGAGCTGTCCCTAGTAGAAAGTAGCTCAGTGTGTAAGGCTACTGCCTGGGATATAGAAGTTTTCTGGTTTGATTCCTGACATTGAGTTTTGGCAGCTGTGTTGCTTCTTTAAGCAGTGGTGCAGGAAGAAGATTGTCAGGGCCAGGCTAGATATCTGTTCCGGTCAATCAAGAGGCATGTGGGTGCACCTTCGTCAGAGGTGAAGATCTCTTGCTAATTGGGTGAATCAATTTTTTAGAATTGATTTGCTCATCCCTACTCCAAAGATTTCAATTATAATTTGTCAAATTTACACAATGTCTTGCCATGGTATGGTGGGCACCATGTTCAACTTGGTGGTTATTACTACCTTGCTGTAGTGTTGAATAAAGCACAAACACTAATACGTTAGCTTTCCTGATAACAACTGGATAGTGGGGCCCCCATTATATTCCATTCTTGGGTGACAAACTGATTTTAACCAATTCACTGGACTACAATTGAAGGTTTTCTTAGAGGTTTTAAATCAAAGGGTACAGAGCACAATCCGTATTACCATAAGCATAGGATGATGGATGGAGGCAGTGGGAGTAAATCAAGAAAAGAAACACATATGAGCTAAGGAGAGGGGCCACAACTCAAATGTCATTAAAGTGGTTGTCTGCTTTTTTCTATTGATGACCTATCGTCGGGAGTGACTTCGAGCACCCACACCAATCAGCTGGTTGAAGAGAAAGCAGTGCTCATACAGGCACTGCCCTCTCTTCACTGTTTACTTGCTCGCTATTGCAACCGCATCGTTGAGCAGGTGTAATTACAACTGCTTCATCCCTTTCACTTCAATGGGACAGCTCCTTTCTGTTCAAGTAGAAGGAAGGAGCCATCCCATTGAAGTGAATGGGATGGCTTAGTTGTAATTACACTCCTCGATGCTGCAGTTGCGATGGTGAGCAGGTAAACAACAAAGAAAAGGCAGTGCTTGTATGAGTCGGTCCCCTGCCGATCTGATATCCTGAGGATAGGTCATCAATAAAAAAAAAGCAGACAACCTCTTTAAGGAGTTTACACCACCTGTTATTTAATCATGGCAATCAAGTGAAACCTCTCCAAAAGACCACTTTTTTTAGGAGTCCGCCCCCTCACCTAGACCATATTTGTCTGCCAAATGTTTTCCATTTACATTAGTGCACATTGCTCTCTTATTTGAGAGTACCACTATTTTTAGGAGTCCATCCCCTCACCTAGACCATATTTTTTTGCCAAATGTTTTCAATTTACATTAGTGCATATTGCTCTCTTGTTTGAGAGGACCATCATTTCTCACTGACATTTTGTCTGGTTATCTCAAAGATGTTTCATGGCGCTTCTTCATTTTGTAATGTCCATAGATAATGAGTACCTTCTCAAATGGAAGCTAATAATTTAGTGACGATGCATGCAGAGAGAAATGTCTGCTGGACAGTGAAGAGGTCATACTGCTTAACATACTCCATTAATATAATAGAGCAATGGGTTTGTAAGGTTATACGGATTCTTTGTCATCATGTTTCATACTGTTCCTTACAGAATAAGAAATCCCCTTCTTACTACTTGGCTCAGACATTACTTGTGTTTCCTATTTCATATTTTTGCTATGCGGAAACAATGATGCAGGTTTGTGTGTGAGATTAATCAGATTTGACTTTGCTTAATGACAGATTAGGCAACTATTCATGCATTGTGATAGACAGCAGTGTAATTGTCCTCGTTTGAATGTTTTCGACTGATTGTCAAAATAGTTCATTATAACTTTGCCCCGTGTTATCTTGTTGCCTTGACAATTTAGTGTAATTCAAAATTCATGCTGATGTGACATTGTTCCCATGTCACAATGTCACCTTTAGCTGCCCATGCGTGACGACAAAGTGGAAACTGCAAGTGAAAAAACACCATATCTTTTTTAATGGAAATATAAATTATAACAGCTGGCAATAAGTGCCCTGGGATAAGAAAGCTTTCTGTCCTACAGTGCTTCTTTTTGTTGCCTTGTATTATACTACTAATGATTATGGGAAGGATAAGGAAGTATATTATTAAAATATTCGCTGCAAGCTATGTGATAAAGAGAAAACATGTAAAGGAGAAGCCACATTCAGTTCATTCAGCTAAATTTTAAATATTGCTTACCTATTTCTTAAATGTATGTGTGAATGTAACTTATCGTTTTGTATAAGAGGAAATGATACATTATGCCTTTTTAGAAAGGGAATAACATTTTTATCACGAATAGGCTATTAAATACATTTCACACTACATCTATTAGCAATGGGTGACTAATTATCAGAAGACTTCACGGCAGACTTAAAGTGCCCATATATACAAGGTTGTACACAAATCTCATAGGGCCCCATGGCAAAACTTAGTATGGATTCCCCTACCCCACCCATTTTCCCAGTTCTTTCATCAGTCACTCCCAGTCAATGCAGAATGCGTAATGCCCCAGATTTGTGATGTGTTTACTTTTTTTTATTAAGCTAAAACTAATTTTTAATGTAAAAATTGTAATAAAAAATTCACCCATGGCCTCACCCACTGACTTCTATGTCAGTAAAGTGGAAAGGTGGTTCATCAATATGGTGTCATTCTGAAAAACTATATTTCTCCATGTAATCACACCAGATAACTGGCACAAATATATTGATAAATCTCCTACTTCCATATATTACAAAGCTGTCTGTCTGACACCACTAGGGAGAGCTCAGTGCACAGGAATGTATGCAGTTACAATTGACTGAATTAGAAGCAGTAATAATATGTTTGTATTGAGCTGCAGTGGCTGCAGTGTTTTCACATTCCAAAGAGAAGAAGGAGTTGAGAGTCAGCCCCTCCCCCATTGAGGATAATATCACTGCATATGTAAAAGAGTAAAATTAGTCATTTGCACAAAAATTTATAACATTTTGTAAATGACCTTCTAGGTGTTTGAAGGGGATTTGAGCCACTGTATCAGAAACACAAAGTTCTAACCACTATATAGATATATAAGAAATTAATCAGCACAAAATGTCATACCTATCTGGATTAAAAAACAAACTGGTGCTCAGAGGTGGAAATTCAATTTAAGTAGACCATAGACAAATAGATATATTGGCCATTGTAATTAGAGATGAGCGAATCATTCAAAAAATGATTCGCAGAACTTTTCCTAAGATTCGTATATTCGACGAATAGATTAGAATATACGTTATTATGTGCTATTAGCGAACATTCGCGCACTAATAATGAACGTTCATTTAAAAAATGTACTTCTTAGAAGACGTACGCATGAGCGTACAAATAGTGTACGAATCCTCAGCGTACTATTGTCTACGCGATTACGTAATACGCAGGCGTGCACTCCTCAGAGGCAGAGCGAATATTCGAAAATGGCATACAGGCCATATAATTTAGCTCTGAAGAGCTGAAATTCCTGATCCGGCTGATGGACAGAGAGCATTACGATGGCACACACCGCCATCCAAACCAGCATAACAAGGAGGTGATCCAGCAGGTGATCCAAGGCCTGCACCATCGTTTCTACACCGTGCGGACCCCAGGCCAGATCCAGCGGAAATGGTCCGATCTGAAATTCAGATGCCCAGAGTGGCTTAATGAGATCCGCGCAGAGATACGGCAGGGTGAGTAACAAAATATTTGATAAGTAAAAACATGTAAAAAAATTAGTGTACTGTATTGTATATATACCAGCAGTCACTGCGAATAATGAAAAAAGTATAGAAGGACAACGTGGTCGTGCGTAGTGCGCTGCAGTAATTTTGTTTCATGCTAGGCAACGCCTCGAACTCTCGACCCAAACAACTTAAGTGAAGGTATTCTAGTCATTATTGTTAATGGTGCTGGCCGTTCTCCCGTTTGTGTCAAGCAAATGGACTAGTTTGAAAGAAAGTACCTTTATATGCCCCTTCATAGTTAGCGCTTCCTCCTCCTACACACAGACTCAAAGACGTGCCCATTCTGCAGCTACTGTCAGTGGGCGATATCCAAAGTATTCCTACCGCACCATGTTAACGATATAAAGAAAGTTATTGCGACGATAATGTTATCTATTGCCATAAATACCTTTTTAGAAGAAAAAAATATGATATGGCCCCCTCTCACACCCATAATATCTTAATAGTAGTATGTGTTAGTATTAAAAAGAGTCATTATCTAACAATTGTGTACATTTTTATGTTGCAGAGCACCGTCAACGACGGTGTCACCATCATCGAGGCAGGACGGCCCCTGGAGTACCTGTAGCCTCTAGTAAGTGTAAAACATATTTAATTTTTAACCCCTGCTGAGAGGCAGCCGGAGCGAAAATACAACATGTAACTGTTGTATTTTCGCTCCGGCTGCCTCTCAGCAGGGGTTAACGTGCTGCGGACGAATTTGCGGCCTGCACCCATTACAGTGAATTTGGGCCAGAGCGCAGTTCTGGCCCCACACGTGTACCTGCGGCAGCGCAGATCCGGAGGGACCCTTCACCTGCCGTATCCGGGCTGCTGCTAGTGTAGAAGTAGCCTTAGGCCATTATTTCATGATTTTTGATAGCTGCTGCACCACAGAGGAGCCGCTCTCACCGTCCTCCACCCCAACGAGAGAGGACCCCACCTGCCCCTCCAACACCATCAGCCCAGCTACCAGAGGTAGAAGGTAGGTAAAAAAAAGTGTAATGGGTGGACCTTCTGTCTTCAAAATATGAGCTAAATGTATGTTTTATCTTCGGTAGCTCCAACCGACAGGGAGCAGTTTTCCCCTGGACCATGGGAAGACCACGCCATATGGTTGTCCAGTAAGTACTACAAAAGGCTCAGTCAGTACAGAATACATGTTATAGAATAAGTCCCTCCAGTACATTAAAGTTTAGATTTTTTTTGTGGGACAACCACTGTAACTCGATCATACAAACTAAGTACATAACTGTTTCCACCCTACAGACATCCCCACTGACTTCGAAGTGGAGGCTGGATTACAGCGCCTTGTCTCCAGGCTCCACGCTTCCTCCCAGCTCATTCGTGGCCTGCAGCTGGAGCTGCAAGAGCTGCAGGTCATGATGGCCCGACGTCGGCAAAGGCCGGCGAAATCTTATTTTTTTGTTCCTTTCTTTTCTTTATTATATTATTTATTTGCTAAAAAAAAGTTTTTATTTATTACTAAAATATTCTTGAAAAACCTGTGTTTTGAGTGTTTTGTTAAACCTTTAACACCTTACTGATCCTGACATAGTGTGAAGAAGACAGAGTTTTTTTTCCCATGGCCATTTTCCCATATTAATGAACACAGCGGTGTCTGCCGGCCGAAGTATTACTACATTACACACACTCCTGTTCACTGATTACAATTGACAGACATAAAAATAAAAAAGGCTTGGCTTGTTTGGGCAACAAGCCTGTACATTCTACCTTAACATAGGCAGTGAAAATTATATATGAGTTTTTATGGCTGCCCCGGCCAGTAGTAGTAGGAGACGGGGTATATCAGCATAGAGTTATAGGTAAAATAAATACAACAGACTGCAGTGGTGTATAACAATGTCCGCTAATATAACTTGTACGGGAGGCAGAGGCCCTATAGTGAACTGCGTAAAAAAAAATCTAATAAAAATTATGCCAAAATAGTTTTTCGCCCCACCTACAAAAAAACATAATATCAAACAATCAAAAAGTTGTATGCATCCCAAAGTGGTAGCAATAAGAACGTCACCTCATCCCGCAAAAAATGAGCCCGCACACAAGATCATAGCCAGAAAAATGAAAAAAATATGGCTCTTAAAATATTGCAACACAAAAACATGATTTTTTTTTCTAAAAATGCTCTTATTGTGTAAAACGTAAAAAAATAAAATAAAACAAAGACATATTTGGTATTGTTGCGTCCGTAACAAATGGCTCTACAAAAATATCACATGATCTACCCCATCAAGTGAACGGTGTAAAAAAAAATATAGAAAAATGCCCCTAAATTTCTTTTTTTGTGACTTAACCTCCCAAAAATTAGATTAAAAAGTGATCAGAAAGCCGGATGTACCCCAAAATGGTGCCAATAAAAAGCACAGCTTGTCCCGCAAAAAAATAAGCCCTCACGCAGCTCGGTCCACAAAAAAATTAAAAAGTTATCTCTCTTAAAAACCATGACAGAAAATTCCATGTTAGAAAATGCAGATGCTACTCCTCCCCTTCTGAGCCCTGGCGTATCCCCAAATAACAGTTTACGACCACATGTGGGGTGTTTCTGCAAACTGCAGAATTGGGGTAATAAATATTGAGGTTTTTTTTGTTGTTAACCCTTGATGTGTTACAGGGAAAAAAATGATTACAATGGAAAATCTGCAAAAAAAAGTGAAATTTTCAAATTTCACATCTATTTTGCTTTAATTCCTGTGGAATACTTAAAGGGTTAACAACATTTCTAAAACCAGTTTTGAATAGTTTGAGGGGTGTAGTTTCTAAAATTGGGTAATTTATGGGTGGTTTCTATTATGTGAGCCTCACAAACTGACTTCAGAACTGAACTGGTCCTTAAAAAAGTCGATTTTGCAAATTTGCAAAAATTGCTTCTAAAATTCTAAACCTTCTAATGTCCTAAAAAAATAAAATTACACTACCAAAATTATGCCAACATAAAGTAGACATATGGGGAATGTCAATTAATGAGTATTTTATGGGGTATCACTATCTGTCTTAAAAGCAGAGAGATTCAAATTTAGAAAACAGTGATTTTTTTCAAATTTTCGTTAACTTTTGGATTTTTTTATAAATAAAATTAAAACATATTGACTCAAATTTACCATTGACATGAAGTACAATGTGTCACGAGAAAACAATCTCAGAATCGCTTGGATAAGTAAAAGCGTTCCAAAGTTATTACCACATGAACTGACACATGTCAGATTTGCAAAATTAGGCCTGGTCAGGAAAGGGGTAAATGGCCCAGATATGAAGTGGTTAATATGCAGTATGTGAATTGATTTGTATTGGATTTGCAAATTGAATGACTCTGAGCCTCAAATCTGGAGAATCAGATTAATAAAACGTAAAAACATTAATTTATACATCTCTAGGTTATCCACATAGCAGTAGGGTTGTACTGGGCAGACCCTGTATTGAAGAGAATATATTACTCTGATTATAGGACTTTCATAACAGTAATTGGCCGTTGTGAAAATCAAGCTATACCTAGAAAGCTTCATTGCTTGTGTTGCCATATAAATGTTATTGGTGACACATCCAGTAAATGGAAATGCTGCCCGTAGTAAAACCTGCTTATGAGATCGATTGCTAGGTATAAATGACAACCCTCATATGACAGAGAGGAGTCACTCCCTCACAGACGGGAGCAACAATTGGATGAAATCTCTCATTTTTAAAATTACCGGTTAGTCATCTGTGGTTTGTATTTGTCCCGTCTGAAAGTAATAATCAGCTTTTACTAGTATTACTAGTGACCACCATAGCATAGACATACATGTGTTTGCAGGGACGCAGCACTCAGGACCATAAGACAAGCACCAACAAGTTGATCTGTAATCCACGATCCCATACAAAATAAAAATAAAACCACAGCACTCCAAAAGTCCCAGTGAAATAATGGATTATTTATTCACTCTTCAGTCAATGTTTCAACTCTCTACAAGGGCCTTTTTCAGGCTGAAGAGACATGTATAGAGCTGAAACATGAGCAAATACGTTATACATTTCTTCACTGGAATGCTGCAAGCTCTTCATTTTTCTAGATAGATACCTAAGCTAATACAGTACAATATTATATAATATGAACGGTTAATAATAATTGTCCAAACTAATGTTTTCATAACCATTTAAATTATCCATTTTGAGTGCTTATGTTTTGTACTGTTTATGTAGGTTTTCTTGTTTTATAGTCAGGATCCAGTAGGGGGTAGTCCTGTACTAATGTTTTCACCAAGAGACTCTAGCAATTATGCCTTGCGCCTGTCGTGTGCATAAAGAGGAGTCATCTGAATACGAACAGATCCTGTTACCTTGATGAATCAGACCTGTCACTCAGGCCACAGGCTTCACAGTGATATTATTAGCACAAAGACATCCACTCAGCGCTTTTTTTTCTGAAAAATGCTCCACCTTTCCTGCAGATAAAAAGAAAATAAAGGAAAAGTTTATCTTTCACAGATGCCTTCATACATCGGCGCTTCCACACATGTATATGCCTTCAGCATCTCCATTGTCAGTGTATTTGTGTCTGGGTTTCTTAATGACATCTATTAGTGGGTGAAGGGAGAGCTACCAGATTCATTCAGGCACACTTTTAGCAGGCATAGAGATAGCTGGGAGAACAGGTAACAAGTCATTTTTATTCTAACTCTAATTATTATACTATACCTAAAAACAATAATAAAATGAACAGTGCAACAACATGTCCTTGTGTGTGTAAGTCTCAGTTTTATCATTGCAATTATTTTATTTTATACTGCATGTGGCATTTTTATGTTCAATGCACAATTTTAGATGGTGTCTGCAAAACTTGCTAAAGAGGAACAAACAAAATACAAAATGTACAGAATAGTTTAAAACCACTTTTAAAATGCTGACGTGGTATAGATTCTTGTGAAGGTTGGAACCTGCTGAAATCAGGAATTTCTTGGTGACCACTGAAATAAACTTCCAGAACTCATAAAGGTTATAAAAAATATACCTAAAAATCTGAAATTAAAGTGACACATTTTTTGTGAATAAAAATTACTGCCATATTTCCTCTGTTGACGTCTGCATCAGACTGGCTAACCAGAGGACAGACATCATAACAAGGCCCATCCTTAACAAGACATGGAGTCCTAAAGGAGGCAATCCTATGTGAAGCAAATTTATCACTTCTTTAGGTTTTTAAATAACCTAATAATTATTATTAATAGCATAAATGTTTCATGCAAGTAAAGCATCAGATTTTACTATGGTATGCAATCAGAAATACAAATGTATAGCTAGAAAAAAGCAGCATAGATTTTTTTTTTATTAAATAGTAGGTGCAGGGTAGAAGTCAGGGCTTTGTCTTATTAAAGAAAGATTTTTTGAACTGCTCCCTTACGAAAATCGAACCCCCAACTTAAACATAACTCCGGCCAAAATGTCTTAACTAAGATATTTCATGATATAGCTTTATAGTGGCCAGAGCCCACCTTTTTCTGTTAAAGAGCCCAGGTCCCCTCCTCCCCTTCACAAAGTGGAGTAAAGTCATGAGGATCCTACTAAAGAAGGGTTTATCCAGCTTTTACCATAATCAATACATCATTAAAGGGGTTGTCCAAATTCAGAGCTGAACCCGGACATATCCCCATCTTCCCCCACTCAGCCTCTCTGACATGAGCACTGGAGCATTTAAAGGGATTTTTCTGGAGATCCGATGATGTACCGGGCTCTCCATGGGTAAGCTAGGCACAGGCTTTCGCTTAGCAGTGTACCCGGTGATGTCACTGGGACTAATGGGCAGGCTTTAGAACTGCCCTAGCCTGTAAACTGGCTAAGACAGCGCTAAAGCTCACCCATCAGTTCTGGTGACATCACCGGGAACACTGCTAAGTGGAAGTAGTATCATAAATACAAACAGCCCTTCCCCTGCGCAATTCAGCGCAGGGCAAGGGAGAGCATTGGAGCATGAGATGCTCCGTTGTTCATGTCAGATGGGCTGCTTGGGTAAAAATGGAGATATGTTTGGGTTCAACTCTGAACCCAGAAAACCCCTTTAAGCTCTTCTTAGTGGTGATCATGGCATAAAATATACTACTATTCAAATTTGTGGGATCCCTGTTTTTGACAAAGTTTCATTATAATTTTTAATTGAAGCAATATTATAATGCTCCAAAGTACGGTCTAGGCATTGTTAACATTGTAAAAGACTTTTAGAAGTAGACATTTTTAATTCGAATATCTAGCTAGACATACAAAAATCCATGTTCAACATACATCACTCCTTCATTGTATTCCAATGGCTCATAGTGTTTGCTGATTCTAAATTATTATATTAAATGATTTTTGTCATTCATCATAAGAAAAGTCTTTGCAATTATGTTACCATACAGTTGCAAGAAACAGTAAGTGAATAGTTTGAAATTACCCGGATTTCTGTGTTAATAAAATGATGTCAACTAAAGAATGGAGGTCAGAGACTTTACCTTAAAGGTTCATTCACACATCCACAAGTGTTTTGCGGTCTGCAAATTGCGGATCCACAAAACACGGACACCCGCGATGTACATTCCGCATTTTGCGTACCGCACATGGCCAGCTTTGTGATAGAAATGCCTATTCTTGTCCGTGGCTGCTGACAAGAATAGGACATGCTCTATCTTTTTTACGCCGCCGCGGAACGGAACTATGGATGCGGACAGCACACGGAGTCCGCATCCATAGCTGTCACCATTCTGTGACATAATCTGAATAGGCTGTGAATGCAACGTAATAATCTTGATCTGAAACATATTTGCAGGGAGGAATGCTCCAACATTCCCCTTCAACGTTATGCAAATCTTATTTGTAGCTACAGGATATAATAATAATTTTACTAATATAGAGCCAACATATAGGAAATGATTAGTAAAACTGTTTGCTGCTATCAGGGGTGTTTACTGAATGTGTTCAATAAAAGAAATGAAGTGTTTGTGTTATTAGTTTAGGTAGATTGTTCTTGTCTATAATTGTAACTAAAGGCAGATTTAGGCCTCATGCACACATCCGTGGACCACGGTCCGTGAAAACCCATCCTGCTGTCCTGCTGAGTGCATGAGCGCTCGTAGTCATTGGTTGCTATGACGCTGTGCGCTTATATGCTCAGAAATAATGAATCTGTAAGGGGGGATACATACACTGGAGTAGATTGCTGCATGTACATCCAGCACTTCACCTCCACTGACCAGCAGACAGTTGTTGTGAAGGAACGCTTTCTTCCTGACAACCGCCTGCTCCATAGGGCCATGTAATCCCATCTTTAGATAACAATCAGACCATATTTTATCAGTAATCAAAGAAGAAATCCAGATAATTCCAAGTGGTCACTTAATTTTACTTGTGTCTATAGGTGAAATTGCTAGAGCTCTCTGCCAAGACCCATCAGCCTATTGTTGGTCTGAGAAACTATGGATACCTTGTAAAAAATTGCTACAAAACAGAATATATGTTTTAAAGGATTATGCACTTCTTCCTTGAAAGAACAATACAAACTGTCTCTAACCAGGATAGAAAGATCGAGGGACCCTGGTACAGAACTGTGCAGGAAGATAACCACACCAGACTCTAGCTAATTGAAGGAAAATATTCAAATCTGCAAAAGAAGAGAGACATTGAATGGTGGATGTTTGATGAAAAGTGTTATTGACAGACAAATCTACATTTCAGGTGTCAGGATCACAGAGAAGAACATTTGAGGTGTAGAAGATGATGTTGGTCTGTTTAAAGGGGTTTTCTGAGACTTTTTTTACTGACACTCAGGATCCCCGCAAACCAGCTGTTTGAGAAGGCACTGGCACTCGAAGTAGCAACAAAACCTTCTTGCAGCTTTGCCTAGGACATGTGACGTCACTTTCATTAGTCACGCGGCCTAGGCGCAGCTTAGCCCCATTGAAGTGAATAGAGCTAAGCTGCAATACTAAGCACAGGTGCTATACTGTGTATGGCGCTGTGCTTGGGGAGTTGAGAGAAGTACCTTCTCAATCAGCTGATTGTCAAGGGTTTCAGGTTATCGAACCCCCACCAATCAGATGTTGATGATCTATCCAGAGCATAGTCTCAGAAAACCCTTTTAAGGCCATCATCTGTCAAACATGATGATGGTGTGGGGATGTTTTAGTGCTGAGTAGGAAATTTGTACATTGTAAAGAAAATTCTTAAACAATGAAGGCTATGACTCCATTTTGCAATGATATGCCATAATTTTTGGTTAGAGCAAATATCATGCTACAAGACAATGTATTACTGCTCCAAATTATGCAAGACCTATTCACACATAATGGAAAAAATAACTAAAATAAGAAATGATATTGGTTTATGTACTGTAATTGTTCATTAGATTATGCATAAAGTATTATATCTTCAAGCATTGTCCCCTTATTGGGAAAAACTATTGGATGGGGATACACTATCTGATATGCTCTTTCATCATAGCTGTTTCTTCACCCTTTTCCTATGATGAACTATAAATTCTTTAGATGATTATTTTATGTATATTTAATTAATTTCATTTGTCAAATTGTCTACTCCTAGCATCCTAAAATAAAACTCCCAGCAGTCAGCTCAATATCAATCTGTTATTTATTGCCGGCAGAATGACAGTGTATAGAGTTAGAGTGTTTTGTATAACAATGGAGATTAATGTTAGGAGTAAGTTTAATGTCTTTGAAGACAAGTAGACTTCCATATGTATACACAGCATGGAGTAACCATGTATTTGACCTACTTTTTTCTCTAACTTCTGATTTTTTGTGCCCTTTCTGAAGAGATGAAGCATCATCCCATAAGATATTGGGTTCCATCCTAGCCCTCTACTCTTTTCTCTCTATACAGCCCCTACAGGAAAAACTATTGGGCTTGGCTTTAAGTATCATCTCTGTGCTGAAAACCCCCAATTATATGGATTGACAGTGCTTGCACAACTGACATGCATTCAAATGAGGGACATGGGACACCCATTGTGGTGAATGGTGGTGGGATCCCTTGCAACTAGGCACTTATCTATCCTGTGATAGATAAATATATAAGTGATAACAGTAGATTTAGAGACAGCCCCTTTAACTAACTCTGCCATACATTTATGGCTGGGGGAAGGCACCATTAGTAGTGGGTGTCTATTATAGTTAGCAGACATCCAGCTTCCGCAGCCGGAACAAAGTAACAATCCTGACAGATTAACCACTTAGGTGCTGGAGTCACTGATAAGCACAGCACCAAAGTGGTTTTACCGAGGGGGGGGGCATGCCAATTGGTTGTCATGGCAGCTTGGACATTAAAAAGGTTGTGTGCAAGCATAAGAGAAACTCTTGTTATAGATAACCAGGGCCTCCCATTCTTCTTGTGTCTACAATGTATATAATGTAATATAAAGTAATAAGTACATTTACAAAAAAATTTAATTTTCAAATGTAAAATGAAGCGCATGATAAGTGATTAAAGGACATTGTTTAATTCCATGATTTTGGATGAATTCAGATAACTAACAGAACAGCAATAGACACTGATGATTGTTATTTCCATTAACGGTTCAAAGCCATATGTATACCAATGATTGGCGCTAAGGAGCCAAAAAGTTTTGCTTGTATCTTTTGTAATTGTGTCTTGCAGCTAAAGCTGGAAATGAAGCTGATAACTGACTCCACTTATAGGGAACTGAACCCATAAAGAAAAGCTAAAAGCGAAATAAAGTTTAAAACTCTATTACAAAAGTACAAAAGACATAAACCAGTACTTACTAAAGAAATATAGAAATACTTCTACAGAAATCTATGTCCACAGTAAAGAGGATTTAGCCTGGTCATGTGTAACAAGCCCAAGAAATGAAGTCCCCTATATAAAGAGAATGGGGAGGGGGTAAATACTTATAGCGACCATGGCTGGCACTTTGGGAGAATTCTAACTCGGCAAGTTGGGTAAAGTTGTTCCGTTCAGATATAATTTATGTGAGCATCCATGTGTGCATCCGGTGGTGGTCATAGATATCCATTTTCTACAAAGCTTCATGTGGGCAGCTGATACTTTGATATGGAGATCTTTACCATGTCATGCTGTTTTCATTATTATACTAGGTTTATCAAGTATATCCTTATTTACATTATCCTTTTCTTCAAGCAATCCTTCAGTGTTAAGCTTATATTAGATGGGCAGATAATTCTTAAGATCATTGTTAACAAACATTCGTAAGTAATACTGCCGCTGTTTGCCCATTCATCGGGTAATTGGAATCTTTCAGCAGATTTAAAAATCATAGTTTGCCGGCGACAGATCATGGCTTTCGCATCGCTCCTCCCCATACATTGGAGCAGATTTGCATGCAGCTAACCCTCCGCTGACGAGCAGGCAACTGCGGGGAAGGAATGTTTCCTTTCCGACAATCGCCTACATGATTTGCAGGTGTAATATAAGCCTCAGGCTCCATTCACACGTCCATGTTTTGCGGATCCGCAATTTGCGGATCCGCAAAACACGGACAACGGCCATGTGCGTTGCGCAATTTGCGGACCGCACATAATAGAAATGCCTTTTCTTGTCCGTGTATTCGGACAAGAATAGGACATGTTCACTTTTTTCTGGGAGCCGCGGAACGGAAGTGCGGATGCGGACGACACACTGTGTGCCGTCCGCATCTTTTGCGGCCCCACTGAAAGTGAATGGGTCCGCACCCGTTCCGCAAAATTGCGGAACGGATGCGGACACCATTTGCGGACTTGGGAATGGGGCCTTAAAGGGCATTTGTCAGCAGATTTGTATCTATGAAACTGGCTGATCTGTTACATGAGCACTTGGCAGCTGAAGGCATCTGTGTTGGTCCCATGTTCAGATGTGATCGCATTGCTGAGAATAATGATGTTTTAATATATGCAAATGAGCCTCTAGGAGTAATGGGTTATACCTAGAGGCTCTGCTATCTCTGCAACTACCATGTCCTCTCGACTTTGATTGACAGGGCCAGGCAGTAAACACATCATCACGCCTGGTTCTATCAATCAAAGTACAAGGGGCGTGGCAGTTGCGGCAACGCCCTCGATGCTCCTAGAGGCTTATTTGCATATATTAAAACTTTTCTCAGCAATGCTGGCACATATGAACATGGGACCAACACAGATGTCTTCAGCTCCAAGTGCACATGTAAAAGGTCAGCCAGTTTCATAGGTACAAATCTGCTGACAGATATTCTTTAAGTACTGCAGGAAATTCAGTATTTCTTTAGACAGGTTTATTGTTAATATCCAGGGCTCTTAGGACTTCCAGCCTTGTTTCAAGACCCACCAAACTCTTTTAGTTTTTGAAAAGAGGTTTATTAATTTTTAGAGATTAGCAAATTTCTTGAAATTAGTTTTAGGTCAAATTCTAATGAATCAGTCATAAGATTTAATTAGAGTAAGGCCCCATTCACACGACCGTATATTTGCGGGCCCGCATTACTGCGGACCCGCAAATATACGGTGGCCACCCGGCGTGTATTCCCCAGCGCTCGGAACACACGCCGTGCGGCCCCATTGAAAATGCCTATACTTGTCCGTGCGCACGGACAAGTATAGGACATGCTTCAAAAGAGCCGCGGCACCGAGCTAGCTCCGTGCCGCGGCTCCCGGCCCCATAGAGGTGAATGGGGCCGCATCTATTCCCGCATTTTTGCGGATAGATATGGCCCCATTCATACGGTCGTGTGAATGGAGCCTAAGAATAAAGTCAACTCAACTCAAAAGTGTTCAGATTTGTATAACATTCTGAGGTCTCCTAAGACTGTATCCAACCCCTTTCAAGCTCTTTAACTCCAGGACAGCATTAGTAATGAGAAAGTGACAGTGACATATTTCGTTAAAGCTAAAGGGGTGGTGGTGTTATCAAACAGTCTGTTTAATACTACTTCACTGATTTTATTCTTAAATTAAAACATGGTCTCCAAATTAGCCCCTTTTGGTGTAAAATGGTGGCTGCCATTTTGAGAGATTTGTCTGAATAGCAAAAAGATTCAGATTGAGCTGGAATCCAAAATATTGAGTAATTAAAGATGAATTTTGTCTATTTAGAATCAATTTGTCATTTCTATTCATTTTACAAACCAAACCTATCTTTCATATTGGTGTTTATTTCTTCCCATTTTCCCCTCATTTGCAGCAAATTATACATTTTCAAAAAAAAAGTTTAATGTTTAAAAAAAATGATTATATGTTTTCATAAGACTTGTTTCCTCTGCTCATTTCAGTAACTGAATCATCTCTTTCACAGTCATAGTAATTAATGTTACCAAACATCCAGCACGTCCATTGTTCTGTAAAGCTATGAATAAATCAAAGCATGGATGTCTAACAGTCATTATACATTTCTTAAAGCCCCAGAAGGATTCTGTTGTATAGGTGTTCACAGCTTTTATTTCCTAATTTGGTAAAATGAAAAAAGCAGCTGTATAAGTGATATTTTTAATATTACCTTATATAATATAACTTTGCACATTTCATTATGTGCACTGTATGTGAGGTTCTTAGTGCAGATTTTAATTAAATTCTTCTCTCATCCACACGTGTATCTTCTGATATGCCTACATGACAGAAATGTCTTTTATCAGAAAATTTAGAGAACCTTTAACTTCCCCTAAACCTCTGTTTTAGTAACTACTTGGATTCCCCAAGTAATAACAACTCTGGAGCATCTATCTTTATGACTCTGTGTTCTCCCATTCCTGTAATATTCCTGCTAGAAGTTATGAATGAATTACTAGCAGACTGCAGTGAAGGTCCAGATCGGTGTTAGCAGTTTGGGATGTCCCTGCACAGTCGGATACTATCTATAGTGCTGCCCGGCTCATTGTGGCTTTTATATAACATATATTTTAATACATTAAATAAAAGCTAAGTTTTATGTTTTTTTTCTTGATGACCTGATAGGTGTCGGAGCCTGATTCATATATATTTTAAACACAGGATCCACCATTCACAATAGGTGATATTACAACTTATCTACTCCCTCCTGAGTCCTGCAAGGTCATAGAGCATGCCAAAAAAACTCTCCCATAGAAGTCAATGAGTTCCCTCCTGTTCATTGTGTCTATGGCCCATGATGGTTGCTGTGAAGCATATGTCTAAATGCTATTAACAATAGCACAGGCAGGATGTCTGCCCTCATAATCATGTTCAGAAAAAAGAATTAAAAAATCTACAATCAGAAAATAAAAGCAGATTAGAAAAAGGAATAGTGTCACTAGCTGGTCTTTACTGGGAGAAAAAAAAATGATAGATGACACATTCTCTTTAAGTCTTAAAATGATCCTTTTGTGTTCTCAGATCTTTGTAAAAATCAAGCTTTTGTAAACATAGCTATCAAATTTCATGAATATCCTGCACATGGTGATATTTGAATTATACATTTATCTTTTTCAGTTATGTGACTATGGCACATTACAAAGATTACTCCAATAAAGACAACAATTAACTGTATTAAGGTGTAGTTCATTGACTGAAATAAAAAAACTCCTCTAATAATAATTAGACAAATATATTATGATTTTTTTACAGTAAATTTACCAAATGATCACTTAACATTTCATAACCAGACAATATTTGAGTGGGCCATGCTCATGCACAATGTCAATGATTATGTAGTTCATACTCCTGACAGGTAATTTACTGCTTGGACTATACAACCAGCATAGCAAAATCAGATGTCTACAAAACATTATTGTCATTAACATAGTGATCTCACTATAAACTGAAAACTGCTAATGCGCTATCTAGAAATTACTGAGAGAAGGCAGATTTAGGAGGTGCAGTCCTGAGCCCCCCAACCCACTCATTGCTACTGTGCAAATCACATACTTTGCAGATTTACCTTTTTTAAGTTAGCAAATGGCAATTTATACAATTAAGCAGTAGTTTGTGTTTTTGAACATTATTCTTCACTTGGAGATGGTACACAGTTGTAATACAGCACTCATTTAAAGGGGTATTCCCATCTTAGACAATGGGGGCATATTGCTAGGATATGCCCCCATTGTCTCATAGGTGCGGGTCCCAACGGTGGGAGAACGGAGCGGGAAGCGCTGTGCCTGGAGGACCCGGGTTTATCCAGGGTCCGGCCACCACCAGGCGCAGCTCCCCGCTGCTCCCATAGAAATGAATGGAAGCGCACTACACATGCTCCCATTTATTTCTATGGATCCGGTGGAAATAGACGAGCCAGCGCTCAGCTTTTTTCGGCAGCCCCATAGAAATGAATGGAGTGGGGCTGAGCTTGTGCAGTGCGCCCTCCATTAATTTCCCTGCTCCGTTCTCAATATAGATGCGGTTCCCAGACATGGGACCCACACCTATCAGACAATGTGGGCATATCCTAGCGATATGCCCCCATTGTCTGAGATGGAAATAACCCTTTAAGGGGCTGCTCACATCTTGTTTGTTTATTATCTGTTAAATATACCATATAGATATATCAATTTTTATCCAGATACTTCCTACTTCCTTTGATATATTTCAAGGATAGATAACCACAAAATTGCATACGTTTATATATATATTTTTTTTACCGTATCTCTAAACATAACTGCTTGACATACAGCAAAAACCAGATGTGAACAGGCCCGAAGTTGATTGGATTATACTGTTAATTTATATACCTCATGTGACTCTGAAATATAAAATCAATTTGTACCATATTGCAAAGATATCTTCCCCTAAGGGGACATGTAGTACCACAGAGACTAGGTGTGCCTCCTTACAAGTTCAAGTGTTTGGTCTCTTTCTATTATTTAATCATCTCTCGTGCCTGAAAAGTGGCATTAAAAAGTCACAAACTATGGGGGAAATTTATCATGAGGAGAATATTTGCAGTCAGTTTTGCTGGAATCTTTGTTGGAGTACTTGGAGTAATATTTATCAAATGTCACTTGTTTGATAAATTTGGCTTGTCCTTAAACCTAGCACTTTTGTTTAGAAAAGCTACTCCAGTTTTCCTATTCCAACTTGCTACTGTAGTGCGACCTTTTTACGACTTAAGTAATAAAATACCCTATGTGTTAGCAGCACCACCAGGCACATATATAATACAGATTTCTATGTACAGTTATAAGTGATGGCAGAATTCTGTTAGGTCAGTCCCAGGCTGTTCCCCCTATAGCCATATGGACATCATAAAGTAGCTCCTATACTCAGGTACCCTTTCTGCGAGGCAGACAAAAGAACCACTCTTTGTGACCTAGTGGATCTGGCGCATTCATTTATTACATGATCAACTATTTATTCTTGTGGCCGGCCCTTTTTACTGTATGGCAATTTGTGGCTTATCCCTGCCTTAAAGGGGTTGTCCCATGAAAAATATTCTACAGTTTTCAAATCAGCACCTGGATCTGAATACTTTTGTAATTGCATGTAATCAAATATTTAGCATAGCCACAGAGTTATTCAAGAAAATGTATCTGTATAGCGCCACCTGCTGTTTGTTTTTTTCTTATTTCTTTGACCTACTCACTGAGAAGGCCACAGATGCTCAGTTTCATCTTTCAACTGCCTCCTGAGTTGTGATAGGGAGAACACAGACATGCCCCTTAGCTGCAGCAGAAAAGGCACTCCCCTTGAGCTTTCAGCTTGATATAAATCTAGCTGAGCAATGAATGAAGAGATCCGCTTTCTCTGCTATTGTATAGCGGTGGTACAAGTACAAATGTATTCTCAAATGTATTTTTTCAGTGACTTGTAACACTTAGCTGCATTGTAAAGTAAGTTGAGGCTGATTTTTCAGTGGTCAAGGAATGTTCATTGTAATATGAAATTATTGCAATGTAAGACCATTGTAAAGTCAGTTATACTCAGGCAGAATGAGATGTGCTTCAATTGCCACTGTTACAAGCTTTTATTTGTCTGTGAAATTTCTTATACAGTGGACAGAAAATGAAGTTCAAGCTTCTTGTCACTAAAATATAAAGAGTTATAGACTGTTGATGAGAACAGTCTATAACGATATCTAAACTATACATTAAAAATCTAGAGCGCCGTAGTAAATAGTTAAACTCCGAGGTATTACAAGGGGTAACTGCTCAATATAACTTTATTGTATTGAGCACTAGGTATTATTATTTCAGCACAGAGGTATAAAAATTCATCGTTGAAAGAGTTTCATTTGATGAAATTTTCATGTCATCTGGCCTTGCAGTATCAAGCCTGCAGACTCAGCAAGTAACCTTGTAGCCGGCATTATTATGCATACAGTAGAAATATTCATAGCAATGGAAGAAGGCTCAGACCATAAAGAATCTCAGTGTAAGCTAAGACTGGCAGAATGGCTATGGTACAAGTTAGGGATTTCATAAATGAGCAAAACTAAAATAGAAGAACTTCACATATCTTAGATTTTTTCTTATAGTATTAAAAGAGTTATAGATACAGTATCATGAAACTTTATATTACAGACTTGTTATATCTTACAAGTAGATATAGCATGACTCCTACAACAAAAGTATGTATACAAATGAATCATTCAAGATTCAAAATGGTCATAGAAAATAAAATTATTTTATTACATAATCACATTAAAAACATATAAAGGAGATTCCGCAAAAGATTGGTAAAATACATGAGTGAGGGATCACTGGAAAAAGGTTAGCAACAAGTACATCCACATTGGAAAAAGGCAAACACCATATAGTGTCAAGATTACATATACTGTCAGGTCTGGTCATCAGAGAACATAGGTTCTATGTTTTGCTTGGTTTTCTGAGTTTTTGTGTGTTTCTGTTTAGTGCCTACGCCTTGCCTTGAACCACGTTCACACTGTGGGTTGTTTTGGAGCCAACGCCCAGCTTCTTGTTTGGTTTGTCTACTCAGGGTTAATACTCAGGTGCTGGCTGAGTGGCTTCTCTGAATCTGGTCCATTCAGAACCTGGGGGTGGGATTTCTTCCTGCATATATACCTACCTTCCTCTCTGCTCCTTGCTGGTTTTTGCAATTCCTTGCTATTCCTGCTTGCGTTGTATTGTGTATCCTGACTGCTGATTTGACCCTTGGCTTGTATCTGACTACTCTACCGTCTTCCGATTTTGTACTTTGTTATTCCTGGTTTTGACGCGGCTTCCTGGCTATCCATTTGGTGTTTTGTCTGTCTTGTTTGTTGTTCCCTGTTCCCTGCACCTTATACGGTGTATTTCGCAGTCCTCGTGGTTGTCGCCCCACGGTTTAGCGTGGGTGAGGCAATAGGCAGGGACAGAGGGTTGGGTAAGCTCAGGGCACACGCTCCTCTGTTGTCTGTTTATCCCAACCTTGACAGAAAAACCAGCCAGAAAATACCTGTAACCTGTTTACTGCCAGCTACGTTTATTCCACCTATGGAGCAAATGTCAGTGGTGGTAGCTCAGGTCCAGGCCTTGACCAATTTGATTCAGGATCTTGCTATACGCCTTCAGGTTCAGGAAAACATGCAGGCCTCGGCTCCTGTGTCTGGACCCCAGGTTCCCACACCTGCACCTGAACCTAAGGTCCCCCTTCCTGATTTTTTTTACGGTGACCGTAAGAAATTTTTTCTGTTTCGGGAAGGATGTATTTTGTATTTTTCTTTACGACCTCGGTCGTTTGTAACTGAAGCGCAAAAGGTGGGTTTGGTTATGTCTCTCCTGCGCGGAGACCCCCAAACCTGGGCCTTTTCTTTACCCACTGCCTCTCCTTTGCGCTCATACCTTGACGAGTTTTTTGTTACGCTGGGTCAGATATATGATGAGCCAGATCGCCCAGCGTTAGCTGTATCCCAGTTATTGTCTCTACGTCAGGGTGGACAGATGGCAGAAAATTACTGTGCTAGTTTTAGACAATATGTGACCGATTCCGGGTGGAATGATAGGGCTTTGAAAGACCTTTTCATGACTGGACTGTCTGACCGTGTGAAGGATTTGTTGTTAGCCCATGCTGAACCTAAAACACTTGACGAAGCTATGACCCTGGCCGTCCGGGCAGATAGACGTCTAAGATCCAGGCGACCTCCTCGGGTGTCTCCTGCTCCTCAGCCGATCCTCAATCCGGTCTCCAGCCAATCCGGACCGGAACCGATGGAACTCGGCAGTATTACGCCTAAGCAGAGAAGGGAACATCGTACGAGGAATCATTTGTGCTTCTACTGCGGGAGTCCGGATCATCTGCTGAAGTCCTGTCCGAAGAAAACCTCAGCAGGAAAACTTCCACTCCTAGACAGTTATCGGGAGGACTGTCTAGGAGCTCAGGTACCCTCTAATGTTTCTAGAGTATTTTTGCCCTGCACCGTCTCTTTCCAGTCAGCCTCACGTGTTGGACAGGCTTTCTTGGATTCTGGTTCAGCCGCCAACTTCATTGATTTTGAATTTGTTTCCCAAATATTGCCTTCTTTGATTCCCCTGTCCCCTCCTATCCAGGTGTCTAGTGTCGATATGACCCCTCTGCAAGCCGGTTTGGTCAAATTCCGTACTCCTGAAATAAGACTGGTGGTGGGTGCACTACATATTGAATATTGTTCTTTCCTTGTAATGAAAGATTTGTCTGTGGACATTATTCTGGGTCTTCCTTGGCTTCAGCTGCACAATCCGGTTATTGAGTCAGGAATTAGTTCACTGGGGCCCTCAGTGTAAGGCCCATATGTCTCAAGTTTCCCTTTGTTCTACCAATGTATGTGATTCTGAGATCCCGGAGTTTATTTCAGATTTTGCAGACGTTTTTTCGAAACCTCTGTCTCAAGTCTTGCCTCCACACAGAGACTTTGATTGTAAGATTGATCTATTACCTGATTCCAAGTTACCTAAGGGTCGGATTTATAATCTGTCTGTGCCAGAAAGAGAGTCTCTAAAACAATACATCGATGAGAGTTTGGCTATAGGACACATTCGGCCTTCCGAATCTCCTACGGGGGCTGGTTTCTTTTTTGTTGAGAAAAAAGATGGGGGTTTGAGACCATGTATTGACTACCGTGAACTTAATAAAATCACTATTAAAAACTCTGGACCGCTTCCCCTCATCCCGGACCTCCTGAATCAGGTTCCGGGGGCCAACTGGTTCTCCAAATTAGATCTACGGGGAGCTTATAACCTTATTCGGATCCGGGAAGGGGATGAGTGGAAGACAGCTTTTAATACGCCTCTGGGACATTTTGAGTATCTGGTTATGCCTTTTGGTTTAAGCAATGCCCCAGCTGTATTCCAAGGTTTTATGAATCATATCTTTCATGACTGTATTGGGGTTTTTATGGTGGTCTATCTGGATGATATCCTGATATTTTCTTCTGATCTGGATTCACACCATAAACATCTTCGTCTGGTGTTATCCCGTCTGCGTAATCATTCTCTGTTTGCTAAACTAGAAAAATGCATTTTTTGTGTACAAAAAGTTTCATTCTTGGGTTATGTGGTCACTCCTTCCGAGGTTCAGATGGATCCGTGTAAGGTTCAGGCAATCACGGATTGGGTTCGGCCAACGGATTTAAAATCCCTTCAACGTTTTCTTGGTTTCGCCAATTATTACAGGAATTTTATCAAGAACTTTTCCGTAATTGCCAAGCCGCTCACGGATCTTACCCGCAAGGGGGCTGATCCCAGTAACTGGTCTCCTGCTGCGTACTCTGCGTTTGAGGAACTCAAGAATGCGTTCTCCTCTGCGCCTGTGTTAATTCAACCTGATCTCTCTCAGCCATTCATTGTTGAGGTAGATGCTTCTGAGGTCGGTGTAGGGGCAGTTTTATCTCAAGGGTCAGCTGCTCTCACTAACCTCAGACTGTTATGATTTCACCTGAAGAATCAATACTGATGGTAGGAAATGTCTATCCCTATCTGCACCCCTGACTATCCTGTCGTACGCTAGCCCTGATGGTGGACTGCGCACTGACCACCAACTCCCTAACTCACTCCTGAACTGTCCCAAAGAAAGGATAGAGGGGGCAGAAAGACAAGGAGGAAAGAAACCCAAAAGACCTCAAAACCCAAACTGAGGAAATCTACCACCAGAGCAAAAGGTGAAACTGCAAGACCAAACTGATAAAGGAAAAGGAGAAAACAGATATGCGGCACACTACAACACTCACAGTGCAGCAAAAGGAAAAGAAAGATGGGCGAGATAATAAACAATACAAAACACGACCTTTGCAAAACACACCAAAAGCAAAGGACAAAACAACAAGTTATATACTCGCACAAAATCTTTCACACAATACACAAAGCCTCTTCTAGGCGCTAGATCAAAAATAGAAATCACCTCCACTCCTGTAAGCTGGTCTCTTGTGGCAAACACATGCGAGCACCAGCATTGAATGAATGGACTGGCAGCTATTTAAACTAACAGGGCGTCGCCAGATTAAGTGCTCAGCACCAGAGGTAAAATTAGACTTCCAAAAGGGCTCCAGCAAAATGGCTTCGCCCATGCATGCCTGGACCCAAAATGTAAACAAACACAAAATCAGCGGCGTCTAAACCGTACGGGCCTAACATTACCCCCCCCTTCTTGAGGGGAGACCTCCGGACCCCCATCACCTGCTCTACCAGTGAATCGCCTATGATAGGCCCTGATAAGCCTGGGTGCTGACACATCGCTTGCCTTGACCCAGGAATTGTCCTCCGGGCCATACCCCTTCCAGGCCACCAGGTACTGCAAATTGCCCCTAAGCCACCTAGAGTCAAAAATGTGTGATATCTCATATTCATCACCAGAAACCGGGGGAACAATGGGATCCGGACCAGAAGGTGACCTGTTAACTTTTTTTAACAGTGACACATGGAACACCGGATTAATCTTCCATGTGGGTGGAAGCTTCAATTTAACGGCAGCCGGATTTACAATCCGCAAGACTTCGAAGGGACCAACAAACCTTGGCCCTAGCTTTCTACACGGTACTTTAAGCTTAATATTGGCAGAGGAAAGCCAAACTTTCTCTCCCACACTAAACCTGGCTTCTGTCCTGTGAACATCAACCCTTCTCTTCGTCTTTCTGTTAACCGCAGTAATTTTCCTTCTAACCCGAGCCCATACATCCTCCAATTTTCTGGAAAATGACTCTTCCCTGGGCACAGAAGATGCAATAGAAGAGAAGGTACCAAACACAGGATCTCTACCGGCGCAACAAAAGAAAGGGGAAACTTCAGTGGTGGATGAGCGGTGGTTATTCAAAGCGAATTCTGCTAGAGGCAGAAACTCAGACCAGCGCTCCTGATTATCAGCTACATAGCATCTCAAGAACTGCTCGACGTCCTGATTCTTACGCTCTGTTTGACCATTGGACTGCGGGTGAAACCCTGAAGAAAAAGAAAGTTTAATGGCCAGTCTATTGCAGAAAGAACGCCAGAATTTGGCAATAAATTGAGGACCCCTATCAGAGACTATATCAATTGGCAAGCCATGAAGTCTGACAACTTCTTTAATAAAGGTTTTGGCCAGCGTAACAGCATTAGGTAGTCTATTAAAAGGCACTAAATGGCACATTTTACTAAATCTGTCAACGACAACCCATATGACGGTATGGTTTTCGGATACTGGCAGGTCAGTGACGAAATCCATCGAGATGTGTGTCCATGGGACCTCCGGAACCTGTAGGGGACACAGTAATCCGGAAGGCCGCGCATGAGACACTTTAGCTCGTGCACATACCGTACACCCCTGCACCAATATCCTGACCTGTTTACGCCAATTCGGCCACCAAAAGTGCCTGCCAATCAGTCTAAGGGTCTCTGCCACCCCAGGGTGGCCTGCCAAACAAGATGCATGGCACTCTTCGAAAAGTCTGGACCTTAGCTGTGCAGGGACAAATAGCTTTCCGCAGGGAACCGAAGCCGGAGCCTCTCCCTGCCCCTCCAAAATCACCCTCTCAAGATCCATGTCCAGAGCTGCCACCACTATCCCTTCCCTAAGGATGTGTTCCTGGACCTCCTCATGCACTTTGGGAAGAAAGCTCCTCGACAATGCATCCGCCGGGACATTCTTAGTCCCTGGAACGTAAGTCACAACAAAATTAAATCTTGCGAAAAACAGTGCCCACCTTGCTTGCCTAGGATTGAGCCTTTTAGCGTTTTCAAGGTAAATTAGATTTTTGTGATCCGTGAGCACCTGGATGGGATGTTTAGCCCCCTCCAAAAAATGCCTCCAATGCTCAAACGCTAACTTCATAGCAAGCAACTCCCGATTACCGATATCGTAATTAATTTCGGAAGTATTAAATTTTTTGGAAAAGAAGGCACAGGGACGACGTACATTATTCACTTCTTGAGATAGAACCGCTCCTACTCCCACAGAGGATGCATCTACCTCCACCACAAATGGTTTGGACTCATCTGGTTTGTTTAGGAAGGTGTCAGAGCAAAATTTCTCTTTAAGTGTCTTAAACGCTTCCTTTGCTTCAGAGGACCACATTTTAACATTAGCTCCTTTTTTGGTTAGGTCGGTGATGGGTTTGGCAATCACTGAGAAGTTTTTAATAAATTGCCTGTAGTAATTGGCGAATCCCAGGAACTTTTGAATCGCCTTAAGATTCTCAGGCTGAGGCCACTCCATCACCGCCTTCACCTTCACAGGATCCATCCTGAATCCCTCCCCAGAGATAATAAAGCCCAAGAAGTTCAGCTGTTGCACAGCAAATAAGCATTTCTCTGGTTTGGCGAACAATGAATTATTCCTAAGGAGCATTAAAACCTTCCTTACCAGGACCCAGTGGTTCTCAAGATCACCAGAAAAAATAAGGATGTCATCCAAGTAAACTATAACACCATTTCCCAGCAGAGAACTCAGTACGTCATTCATAAAGTGCTGGAAAAATGCAGGCGCATTGGTGAGGCCAAAGGGCATCACCAAATTTTCAAAGTGTCCTAACGGTGTATTAAACGCCGTTTTCCATTCATCACCCTCCCGAATACGGAGTAGATTATAAGCTCCTCTTAAATCAATCTTAGAGAACCACTGAGCATTAGACACTTGATTCAGCAAATCAGGAATTAACGGCAATGGGTACGGATCACGCACAGTTATCTTATTTATCTCTCTAAAATCTAGACACGGTCTCAACCCCCCGTCCTTCTTCTTCACAAAGAAGAACCCAACCGCTACCGGAGAACTGGAAGGACGTATGTGACCAGCAGCTAAGCTTTTCTCAATGTATTGTTTCAATGACTCTCTTTCCGGAATGGACAGATTATACAATCGTGATTTGGGCATCTTAGCTCCCGAAACAAACTCAATGGTACAATCGGAAGACCTGTGAGGGGGCAGACATTGAGACTCTTTTTCAGAGAACACGTCCCAGAAATCCCTGATTTGAGGAGGTAACTCATAATTAAGGACAGCAGCAATAAGTTTTCCATCGACCTCTAAACTCGACTCAATACCCCAGGACAAAGTTCCAGAGGTCCAATCAATGTTAGGATTGTGTTGGCGGAGCCAAGGTAATCCCAATACAATGGTACAGGGAAGGCCCGCAAGAACATACAAATCAACACATGACTTATGCTCACCATCCAAACAAATACAAAGTCGCTTAACTTGAGCAGAAACAGAACATTGCTGCAATGGGGTATTATCAATTGCTATCAACGGCACAGGATTAACCAGGGTTTCAGTGGTAATATGATTCTGAGTAACAAACGCTTCATCAATTAAATTTACTGCGGATCCGCAATCTATAAGGACATTAAACTCATGCTTAACCCCATTGATTTCAGAAAATCCCGGGAAGAACAACCCATCAGAGCGTAAAAATGCCACTCTAAAAGAAGATGGACTGGGTTCACCCTTTCTGAAATTTTCCCCGCGACGCTTATAGCAAAAACGTGCAATATGTCCGACTTTACCACAATAATGACACACAGTGGGGGTTAACCTCTGATGTACATTGATACAATTTTTATCCGTTCTCCCCACCTGCATAGGTTCATCCATAGCAGAGCAGGCTGGGGGAACGAAGTTCCGGACGGTGGTCTGATTGAACCTCTCTCTGAGACGTCTGTCCGCCCGAATAGCGGCGGACATAGCGTCCTCAAGAGACTTCGGTTCAGGGAAAGAAATCAACAGGTCTTTTAACCTGTCACTTAAACCTGCATGGAACTGGCTCCTTAAGGCCGGATCGTTCCATTCCAACTCAGAAGACCACCGCCGAAACTCAGTGCAGTAGACCTCCGCATCACGAGACCCCTGAACGAGAGCACGTAAACTAGAATCTGCCGTGCGCCTACGGTCAGGGTCATCATACAACAATCCAAGTACTTCAAAAAACTCATCTACAGACCCCAAGCATGGTGCAGTTTTTGGCAACGAGAACGCCCAGATCTGGGGATCCTTTCTAAGCAGCGACATAACAATGCCCACCCTCTGTCGCTCCGAACCTGAGGACTCCGGGCGTAAAGCAAAATACAAAAGACAAGCATTTTTAAATGTAAAAAATTCCTCCCTGGCACCAGAAAATGTGTCAGGGAGTTTTACCTTAGGTTCCACCGTCCTGGAACCGGATGCTTGAACGGAAGTCAGCTGCGTCTGGAGAACTGTCACCATCTGAGATAGACTCTGGACTTCACGGAAGAGGTCGCTTGTAGACAACATCTTGAGATCTACTGCCAATGGTATGGGCTGGTGCTACTGTTATGATTTCACCTGAAGAATCAATACTGATGGTAGGAAATGTCTATCCCTATCTGCACCCCTGACTATCCTGTCGTACGCTAGCCCTGATGGTGGACTGCGCACTGACCACCAACTCCCTAACTCACTCCTGAACTGTCCCAAAGAAAGGATAGAGGGGGCAGAAAGACAAGGAGGAAAGAAACCCAAAAGACCTCAAAACCCAAACTGAGGAAATCTACCACCAGAGCAAAAGGTGAAACTGCAAGACCAAACTGATAAAGGAAAAGGAGAAAACAGATATGCGGCACACTACAACACTCACAGTGCAGCAAAAGGAAAAGAAAGATGGGCGAGATAATAAACAATACAAAACACGACCTTTGCAAAACACACCAAAAGCAAAGGACAAAACAACAAGTTATATACTCGCACAAAATCTTTCACACAATACACAAAGCCTCTTCTAGGCGCTAGATCAAAAATAGAAATCACCTCCACTCCTGTAAGCTGGTCTCTTGTGGCAAACACATGCGAGCACCAGCATTGAATGAATGGACTGGCAGCTATTTAAACTAACAGGGCGTCGCCAGATTAAGTGCTCAGCACCAGAGGTAAAATTAGACTTCCAAAAGGGCTCCAGCAAAATGGCTTCGCCCATGCATGCCTGGACCCAAAATGTAAACAAACACAAAATCAGCGGCGTCTAAACCGTACGGGCCTAACACAGACCATGTGCATTCTTTTCCAAGAAATTCTCGTCTTGTGAAAGGAATTATGATATTGGGAATCGCGAGCTCCTTGCCATCAAATGGGCATTTGAAGTGTGGCGCCATTTCCTGGAAGGAGCTCTTCACCCAGTGACAGTGATCACAGATCACAAAAATCTTGTGTACTTGGATAATGCAAAACGTCTCAATGCCCGTCAAGCTAGATGGGCGTTGTTTTTCTCTCGTTTTAATTTTGTGGTCACTTTCCGACCTGGTACCAAGAATGTCAGGGCTGACGCCTTGTCTCGGAGTTTTGGTATCCCTGAGGGTCCTGAGTCGGAACCCGGTAACATCTTACTTGCTGGTACTGTTTTGGCAGCCATCTCCTCTCACCTCTCAGATCAAATTCGCTCCAAACAAAATTCTGCCCCAAGAGACCTTCCGGAAGGCAAAATGTTTGTTCCCTTGTCCCTTCGATTGAGAGTGTTAGAGGACACACTGTTCCATACTAGCAGGTCAACCAGGTGTTCGGGGAACACTAGATCTACTGAAAAGAAACTACTGGTGGCCACATATGAATACTGACGTTCATGCATTTGTTCTAGCTTGTCAGGTCTGTGCGCGAGGAAAGGTCCCCAGGAGACGTCCTGAGGGACCTCTTCTCCCGCTCCCAGTGCCAGACAGGCCTTGGTCTAACGTGTCTATGGATTTTGTTACCGATCTGCCACTCTCTCAAGGGTTCTCTGTTATATGGGTGGTGGTGGATCGTTTCTCTAAGATGGGCCATTTTGTTCCGCTAAAGAAGCTGCCTTCAGCAGAGGAATTGGCAGATCTATTTATTCAACATATTGTGCGTCTCCACGGTATTCCTGATGAGGTTGTGTCTGACAGGGGGGTACAATTTGTGGCTAAGTTTTGGCGAGCTTTCTGTTCTAAGCTTGAGGTAAAATTGTCCTTTTCCTCTGCCTTCCATCCCGAAACTAATGGGCAGACGGAGAGGATGAATCAAGAGCTCATACAGTACCTTCGTCTTTTTGTTTCTGACTGTCAACCTCTGTGGGTCTCATATCTTCCGTTAGCAGAGTTTGCCATCAACAATCACACTAGTTCATCCACACTCACATCTCCTTTCTTCTGTAATTATGGATTCCATCCCAGGTTTTCCTTCTCGTCATCGTCAGTTTCGTATACCCCTCGTGCTGAGTCCACAACTAACCAACTGTGCACAGTGTGGTCGCAAGTTCAGCAGAACTTGAAAAGAGCACAAAGTTTAATGGTCCATTCATCCAGAAGTAGGCGTACTGTCTCTGAAACTTTTGTTGTGGGTGACAAGGTCCTATTGTCTACTAAGAACCTTAAGTTGAAAGTTCCGTCTCTGAAATTGGCTCCTAGGTTCATTGGTCCGTTTACCATAACTCATGTTATTAATCCGGTATCGTTCAAGGTGGCGTTGGCCTCTGACTGGCGGGTTCACAATACGTTTCACAAGAGTCTGTTGAAACGCTATGTGGATCCTGTGGTACCCCTCCCTGACCCTCCCTCGCCATCTGTGGTGGAGGGTGATCTCGAGTATGAGGTAGAGAGGATTGTCGATTCCAGACTGGTCAGGAACTCTCTTCAATACCTCATTCATTGGAAGGGTTTCGGTCCTGAGGATAGATCCTGGGTCCCTGCTAGGGATGTTCATGCTCCACGATTGGTTAAATATTTTCATCGGGACTATCCGTCTAAACCATCCTTAGGGTCTAAGGGTCCGGAGGCCCCTCGTGGAGGGGGGGTACTGTCAGGTCTGGTCATCAGAGAACATAGGTTCTATGTTTTGCTTGGTTTTCTGAGTTTTTGTGTGTTTCTGTTTAGTGCCTACGCCTTGCCTTGAACCACGTTCACACTGTGGGTTGTTTTGGAGCCAACGCCCAGCTTCAAGTTTGGTTTGTCTACTCAGGGTTAATACTCAGGTGCTGGCTGAGTGGCTTCTCTGAATCTGGTCCATTCAGAACCTGGGGGTGGGATTTCTTCCTGCATATATACCTACCTTCCTCTCTGCTCCTTGCTGGTTTTTGCAATTCCTTGCTATTCCTGCTTGCGTTGTATTGTGTATCCTGACTGCTGATTTGACCCTTGGCTTGTATCTGACTACTCTACCGTCTTCCGATTTTGTACTTTGTTATTCCTGGTTTTGACGCGGCTTCCTGACTATCCATTTGGTGTTTTGTCTGTCTTGTTTGTTGTTCCCTGTTCCCTGCACCTTATACAGTGTATTTCGCAGTCCTCATGGTTGTCGCCCCACGGTTTAGCGTGGGTGAGGCAATAGGCAGGGACAGAGGGTTGGGTAAGCTCAGGGCACACGCTCCTCTGTTGTCTGTTTATCCCAACCTTGACATATACCCCCTACACACAAGGTAGGTTTAAGTACAACAAAGTCATAACACTTGTCTCACCATGAGACTAAACAAATAATATAAGACCATATGCAAACCAACAAATATATATATATATATATATATATATACACATCTACCATGCTAGTGTCAATCAGTCACCCAACTTGTTTCGCCACCAGGCTTCGTCAGGGAACAAGGGGCAATGTAATGGCTATGTATTTATACCCTATTCTGTTATATTTAAAACTATTCACCTGTGTGGGACTGACATAAAAAATGATGAGAAATGCGTCATCGAATATGGCATCCCACCGTGCCCGGAAGTAGAACCACCACCCTGCCCTTCACATGTGACAAGAAAGCTCAATCCACATTGGCTAGGCAGAAGCGGTCGGACACTCAATGGCACAATTTTCATATGTTAGTTCCACACAGGTGTAATAAAGTAATTAAATTTTGTATCAGTATTTTGGATCTTGAGTGACTCGTGGGTATACATACTTTTGTTGTAGGAGTTGTGTTTGATGTATGTGGCCCCTTTAGCAAGACTAATATAGGTATTAGATATAGCATGATTTAAGTGTAGAAAATTAGTAGAATGTCTTATTCCTACACTAACATGATACTGATATACAGTAAACTTAATTAACTGGGTAAAGGGTAAATAATTACATTGAAATTCAGCGACAAATGAATGCATTGCCACTGAATCCTTTATTTCCTGATGTAAAACGTGTATCCTGTGACCTAAAAGCACAGCAAGGGAGACAAGGGATATAGAATGTCAGACATCTGGCCAAGGGGTTAATGCCATTAAAAAACCAAAAGACCCATTCCTTGCCAGGAACTTAACTGCAGTGATGATGGTACACTGACAACAAGTGACTGCTGCAGTCAATCAGTAGCCTCAGCAGAGCGTTCCCTGTAATATGTAAAATTTTAGTACACAGAGTCACAATTGAAGCCATGCTCCCTTAAACACGCCTTGGGGTCTTTGTGATCCAGCAGTTAAGTTTAAACTGCATCATTTAGCCTACTAAATAATGTCCACATGGAATCACACATTCAATGCAGTTTGGACATAAAGAAATTTCTAACTGTATATTTGTTGTACATAAATCCTCCTCTACGTATCTGGCTGCTGTGTTTTTACTTAGAAAAGACACTGAAAAAAAATAAAACCTGGTCTGTGTGACTGCAGCTTTAGGTAGTTTTTATAAATGAGGCCGTATACTAGTGCATCTGGACGTATATGTACAACCAGAGGCCTCAATAGAATAATATGCCTAGTGGTCTAGTGAAAACAAGGGGTTGATAGTTTAGAGCAGTGACTGGGTTAATGGTAGTATGTCTGGTGGTATTATAATACCCCATAGTGGGCACTACCATTCCTACACCCTGCTACTGTCTCTAATGGCTAACCAGTAATGTCATCTGTGTATTTATTCCAGGTCCTCTTATACTGTGCATTCATAATCTTGTTATGAAACTGTTATGCTCATGTAATGTGCCTATCTGAAAATGCCCAACGGCACGTGGGGTTAGTGTTAGGTCCCGTGCAACTTGAGATACCTTGACGGGGTGCTTGGGCTCCGGTATGTTCTTGATATAAGACTATATTGGCGAAAGTCTCATTTTAATATCAGTGTGAGGGTTTAGCCATATATTGTCAATTGCATTTACCGCTGTAGTGCACCATTTTCTGTGAATTGTTGTTTTATATAGTGTGTCACATCCGCACATTTAGCTATCCTGTGTAGGATGTCTTTGTGGTACACGTGGTCCGTTGCAGGCATCCTCCATTGTATGCATTTTTGCTGGGAATTACATTTATCAGCGGACCACATGTGCAGGATTTGCTCCCCGGTTAGAAATGAGCAAAAGCATTTGGGGTTTTGAGCATTTTTCTGCCATTTGAGACCACCTTTTTTTTTCTGTGATTCTGGTTTACCAGCAGGTGGCAGTGTATCTGGCAGAGAGATCTTTAGACAGAATGGAACCTACCATTCCATTCTCCCACCTTTTGGGAAGAAGTGGGTGAGTCCTGTTTCCTGCCAAGGGACGGGTTGCAGGAAGCTGTAGTCCGTTCTAGAGTCTAGAGTTGAGAGTAAAATTGAGAGTTGGAAGGAGATGAGGATCACCCTGACTCCTTATAGATTAACAGACATAATATCACAAGGGGGGTCAACAGTCAAAGGCGCCCCACTCCAAAGCTACCAGAACTACTACAGAGTCCAGTAATCAGACCAAAGCTAGATATTATCACAGCAGAAATAATCACAGTTCTGGTTGGTGCCCACCAGATGGAAATATAAATCTTATGGTATCAGTTGCTGAACAAAATATCACAGAAAATACCAACTAAAATATAGCCTTTAATTAGTTATATTAAAAACGTACTGGCAGTAAACAAAAAAAAAAGCATGCAATCAAATAGCGTAAGGAGTATTCTGTTCCGTGATAGATAGAGCCTTGGCTAGAGATTTGGGAGTAATGATAGATGGAAACACTTCTCCCTAATATCCACCCTACGCTATTAGGCCCTGCCTAAGACGGAATAGCCACCCCAACAGAGGCTGTCCTGTACCAGGAACCTCCTAATGTCCCTAGTAAGGCCCTGGTACAGAGAAAGCCACCACCAATATTAATAACACACCAGTGGAAAAATTAACGATATAAAAAATAATAAAACATATATTATTAAATTGAAAACTGGTCAGAAATTATCTTAGTCTGTTTAACCAATTGATGTAAAAAGGTGTGTATGACCAAAGAGAAAGTCCCTACGCGTTTCACCTCTCAATGGCGGATCATCAGGGGACCAAGAGAACAAAAACCAATCTACAGACCAGCAATTATTGGTGACCAACTACATATCACATGACCATGTCAGTGATATGGTATACGACAGAACAATAAGCCCATAACAATGGGATATGATACAAGAAGTGGTGTCACTTAAATATATGGTATCCGGTTACAGTTATTTATATCATATACCCTATATTTGCCACATTATCACCATATCCTATGTGTCTCCTCAATAATACACTAATAGGTGGTACATGTCAATACTTGAGCAACAAATAAATAAATAAATACAATGCATCGAAGTTGCCACTCCAAACAGCTAGATTCTGTAAGTAATATAACCAGTTCCATATGCATCTATAAAAGGTATCAATAATACATAGAACCGCAGGTAAGGTAATAAATCAGGGATCAGACAATATCTATATCAGCTGTAGGCTAAGTGGCCAAATAAACTAACATATAACAAGATGATGGGAGTCAAGGACATTGTAAATATCATGTAATATAACGTAATGTCATCTGCCATGACACCACCAAAAGAAGGGGACACATGTGGAGTCCACCAGAGCTGGTGCATGCAGCGCTATTTAAAAAATAAACATCCTCAATGATATCAGGGATCACATCAATATACTTGCGTATGGTTACTAGGAGGATGCTGGCATAATGGAGGCTTCTGGGAGCCAGGGCGTGCTGCTGCTCACAGGATGGAGGGCGGCAGAGTTGTAACGTCTTGCCGCCCTTAAATCTCGTGTGCTTGGCGTCCCATGTGACTAGGGAGGCTGCGCGCCCAAGTACACTGCGCGCCGAGCTCCTAAAGCAGTCACGTGATCGGTCACACGTCCCCCTACATGATCACGTGAGCGGTAGTCACGGTTGCTAGGCCAACCAAACCCAAACATCCATGCTGCTTTTATATATACTCTGTGGACACGGTAAGTATAATAGTGGCAAAATCTCTAAAGCAGATGCTTAATCATACATACACCTTTACCAGTATCATACAGGGTATATTTAAGGTGTGGCTAGTCCCTAGTCACACTAATTACAGTGTGTAAATGCATTGATATAATACCCTGCAGAACAGTATATACATGGCTGGGATCTAGAGAGATAGATATGTATATTACAGTCCCATTATATTACTGATATAAACATAATCAAATAAAGCAGGCAAACCCAATCGCCTCATGGAGTCCATGAGGGGTTAAAGTATTCAAAGAATATATCCAGCGGGATTCCTTCTGTTTTAGAAACTTGTCAACATCCCCCCCTAATTGAGGGGTTAATGACTTCAATAACCCCAAAGTTAACTTCATTGGGTTGATATTTATGTTGAATTCTCATATGTCTGGCTAGAGGTTTCTCACGATTATTCCTGATGTCGCCCGTGTGTTCCAAAATACACTTTTTGTATTTTTTCTGTAATGTTCCAGGATTTCTCTAACAGCAGTAGCCCCTGTGTCATAGGTCCCTACAATTAGTATTACGTTGTTAGACACCTGCTTACGAGGCTGAAACAGAGTTGTACGATTCCTAGTTCTGGCCAGATTCCAAGCTTCTTGCAGAGGTCTCGATGGATAACCTCTATGTTTAAAGCGGTTGAAGAGGTTCTCATCCTCTTTCTCAAAATCACTGTTTGTGGAACAGTTTTTCTTCACCCCTCAGGAATTGCCCCTTGGGGATTCCTTTTTTCAATGGTATCGGGTGAAAACTGTCCCAACAAAGGAGGCTGTTAGTTGCAGTTTTCTTCCTAAATAAAGTAGCCTCAATCTGGTTCCCCTCACCTCGCTTTATTAAAACATCCAGGAACGCAATGGAATCTGCCGCGATCTCGTAAGTGAAGTGTAGTTCTATGTGGTTGTTGTTTAACCTAGTCATGAATTCACTAAATTTGGATACAGTCCCGGTCCACAGAAGAAAAATATGATCTATGAACCAGACCCAAAGCATAATTGAGTCCGTCCATGACGCAAGAGATTCTGAAAAGACAATAGTGTCCTCCCACCAGCCCAGGAGCAAGTTGGCATAGGTGGGCGCACAGGGGCTGCCCATCGCTGTGCCCCTGAGCTGGTGGTAGAACTGGGATCCAAAAACAAAATAATTATGTGTTAGGACAAATTGAAGGAGTTGAATGACAAACCGATTGTGCCCATGCAATTCAATACCTCTATAATCCAAGAAATATTTGGTTGCTGCCAGACCTTTGTTATGAGGTATAGACGTGTATAACGCCTCTACATCAATAGAGGCAAAAAGAGTGTCCGAGTCAATGCTGATTCCCTCAAGGCGTTTTAATAAATCTGTTGAATCACATAAGTATGATGGCAACGCTAAAACAAAAGGGCGTAGAATGGTATCAATGTAAGTGCCCCCATGCTGTGTCAAACTGTCGATTCCAAAAACTATTGGACGTCCCTTAAGAGGATTTATGCCCTTGTGTACTTTAGGTATCACTTTAGGCAGCGCATAAAAAATTGCTACCTTCGGGTGAGATGGCAGGAGGTAGTCTAATTTCTTCCGGTCAATTAAATTACTCTCAAATGCCTCTTGAGTTTTCGTACTTAGATTTTTTAAGTTAGTGAAGGGGCCTTCACCTCTAGCTTTAACATTATCATCAAAATGGGATACCAGGTCTTCTACACCTCTGAGGTCATCAATTTCAATACCAAACTCACTACATTTTTTCTTTTCCACTTGAGAGAATACCTTGTGCCATCTCACCTTTCTCATAAATAAATTAATGTCTTTGATCCATTCAAAACATTTAAATTGATTAGTGGGAACATAGCACAATCCTTTCGACAGAATCGACAGTTCAGCATCTGACAGAACATACCCTGAAAGGTTCAAAATACATAATTTATCTTTCACGTCTATTTCTTGCCCATTTGATATTGCAGTGTTTGGGGTGGACTCCGGTCTCTTAGAGTATATGTGTTTTGACGCGTGGGTGGTCCTAAAAAAGGTGATGGAGTCCCTAGAGTATTGTCTGATTGTGTGTCCAATGTTGGTGTCGACATCTGGACCAAAGAAGACAAACCAGAGCAATGTTGTATAGGTGGCCCATCTATAGATGAGGCCGAGGTAATCTGTGGTGGTGTGGGGGCCCGTTCTCTCCTAGGGGTAGACGTTGGTCTGCCAGTACCTCTATAAGAGTTAAACGGTCTGGTCCGAGCACGCCCACGATTTCTACCTCTTGTTGTTCCCCTTTTTGGTTGCAATGTGGTTCTATTCTCTACGTCCGACCCCTCTATCTGAGAGCCCAAATTATCAGTGGCTGAGACTTGTGGGCCTCCCGTCCCAATGTCTAGAGATGAGCGAATCATTCAAAATTTTATTCGCCGAACATTCGCCAAACTTTTCCCAAGATTTGTGTATTCGACAAATAGATTCGTTGTATTTGCGTACAAAATATAAGTTATTATGTGGCTGTTAGCGAACATTCGCGCACTAATAACGAACGGTCAGTTAAAAATGTATGCAACTTCTTAGAAGACGCACGCATAAGCGTACAAATCGCGTACGGATCCTCAGCATGCTATTGTCTAGCAATTACGTAATACGCAGGCACGCACGATGTGAGGCCGCGACCTGCACTCCTCAGAGGCTGAGCGAATAGTTGAAAATGACATCCAGGCGATCCTAATCATTTAGCTCTGGAGAGCTGAAATACCTGATCCGGCTAATGGACAGAGAGGATTACGATGGCACACACCGCCATCCAAACCAGCATAAGAAGGAGGTGATCCAGCAGGTGATCCCAGGCTTGCGCCATCGTTTCCACACCGTGCGGACTCTGGGCCAGATCCAGCGGAAATGGTCCGATCTGAAATTCAAATGCCCAGAGCGGCTTTATGAGATCCGCGCAGAGATACGGCAGGGTGAGTAACAAAATATTTGATAAGTAAAACTCGACCCAAACAACTTAAGTGAAGGTATTCTAGTCATTATTGTTAATGGTGCTGGCCGTTCTCCCATTTGTGACAGGCAAATGCACTAATGTGAAAGAAAGTACCCTTAGATATATGCCCCTCCATAGTTAGCTCTTCCTCCTCCTACACACAGACTCAAAGACGTGCTGCAGCTACTGTCAGTGGGCGATATCCAAAGTATTCCTACCGCACCGTGTTAACGATATTAAGAAAGTTATTGCGACGATAACGTTATCTATTGCTATAAATACCTTTTTAGAAGAAAAAAATATGATATGTCCCCCCCTCTCACACCCATAATATCTTCATAGTAGTATGTGTTAATATTAAAAAGAGTCATCATCTAACAATTGTGTACGTTTTTATGTTGCAGAGCACCATCAACGACGGCGTCACCACCGTCGAGGCAGGACGGCCCCTGAAGTACCTGCAGCCTCTAGTAAGTGTAAAACATATTTAATTTATTTTTCATCCAAGCTACGTGGGAGTGCAGCTGCAATAAAAGCACTAGTGGTTAGGAACGGGATCCTCCAGCCACAAACTATTCCCATGTAGCTACAACTGTTCATTAGAGTTAAATGTAAGGCTACTTCTACACTAGCGGCAGCCCGGATCCGGCGGGTGAAGGGTCCCTCCGGATCCGTGCTGCCGCAGGTACACGTGTGTGGCCGGAACCGCCCTCCGGCCCCATTCACTGGGGGTGGGCCGCGGATCCGGCCGCAGCACGTTAACCCCTGCTGTGAGGCAGCTGGAATAAAAATACAACATGTAACTGTTTCTTTTATTATATTATTTATTTGTTAAAAAAGTTTTTATTACTTAAATATTCTTGAAAAACTGTGTTTTGAGTGTTTTGTTAAACCTTTAACACCTTCCTGATCCTGACATAGTGTAAAGAAGACAGAGTTTTTTTCCCACGGCCATTTTCCCTTATTAATGAACACAGCGGTGTCTGCCGTCCAAAGTATTACTAAATTACACACACTCCTGTTCACTGATTACAATTGACAGACAGTAAAATAAAAAAGGCTTGGCTTTGTTTGGGCAACAAGCCTGTACATTCTACCTTAACATAGGCAGTGAAAATAATATATGAGTTTTTTATGACTGCCCCGGCCAGTAGTAGTAGGGGACAGGGTAAATGAGCATAGAGTCATTGGTAAAATAAATACAACAAACTGCGGTGGTGTATAACAATGTCCGCTAATGTAACTTGTAACGGGAGGCAGAGGCAGTGTAAAAAAATTATTTTTTATTTATTTATTTTTAAAATATATATAACACATATATATTTATATATTTTTTTTTGGGACGGGGGGGGGGGGACTAAAGGCTGAGGCGCCAAAACAAACTTAACAATACTAAATAGAAATATTAGTAACGTAACAAAGCTACTCTCCTACTAAGGGTAGAAAACGGAGGTGGAGGTAGACAACAGTGTTTGGTTTTGAAAAGGGTTTTGGAGACTTCGGGTTCGCACAGCCCATGACGTGACGCAAGACATTTGGCAGTAACATTATGGGCTGGCTGACAGCAACAGTGGGATGACACTCAGACTATTCTGCCCTACAAGGCCTGATCTAATCACCACCAGCATCAGCAAGAGGAGTATGAAATTCGGATGTAATTCAGCCTTTATTCATTTTCATAAAGGTATTTTTTTGAACACTGCCTGGTGACAGTTTTGTCCTTTTGGGTGTCACCACTTGAGGCTGGGCAGGAAAGAATCCCTAGTGCATAGTGGGACAGTTCCGGCCACTGTTGTAATCTGCCTGCCCAGAAGTCCAGGGGGTTTGAGAAGAGGCTTTGTGAGCTAGACTGCAGGTACGCCTGAACCTGCACATTGAGGCGGGTGATCTGGGCCTGCTCACTTGGCTGTAGCTGTTGGGAGCCTGCAGAGAAAAATTTCTGCATCATACTAATTAGGCTTAACTGGCTGCTGCTGGTTGTGGCAGAAGGTGGATGACTCGGCCGGACCTCCTTCTCAGACAAGCTGGCAGCAGGCTGAGGCTGGCTGAAACCTGTGGCCAGGTTACTACATAGCTTCTCCCGCAATTATACTAATTTCTCTTCCCTTTCCTGGGGAGGAAAACAATCCCCCATGTTGGATTGATACCACGGGTCCAGAAGCATCGCCAGCCAGTATTCGTCAGTCTGCCTTATGTTTAGGATACGCGTGTCAGTGCGTAAGCATGTGAGCATACAACTCGCCATCCTGCCCAGCATGCCTGAGAGGCCACTTCTTTCCATCTCAGCCTCTCTCTGAGAAACTGCTGTGTCCCTGAAAGTCTCATCATCCTCATCCTCCAGCTGTGTCTCCTCCTCCTCCTCATCCTCCTCCTGCTCCACAAGGGAACTTTGGCATTGGGGCTCCCCTACAGTGACAGCATGGCGGGCAGACTAATGGCCAGGATTTCCTTCCTCCATTGCCCCCTGCTGCATGAGCGTGAGTGTCTTTTCCAGCACAAATATTATTGAAATTACGTCATTTACACCACAGCTGTCCAGGCTGACCAATTTTGTGGCTTCTTCTAAAGGCCTTAGAACAGTGCAGGCATCTCGGAACAGCCTCCACTGCCAGAAATCAAAGCCGTACCTGCTCCCTATGGTGGAAGATTCTGGCTGCTGCTGCTGGACAAAATCGTCCACTGCTCTACGCTGCTCTAGGAGCCGCTGCAACATATGAAGAGTGGAATTCCACCGGGTCGGCACGTCACCTATTAAGTGGTGTGGCGGAAGACGCTGCAGTTCCACCAGAGCGTGGCGAGATACATATGAATGGCTGAAATGAGTGCAAAGCGTCCGCAACTTTGCCAGCACTGTGCGCAGGCCAGTGAATGTTTTTAGAAATCTCTGCACCACTATATTTAGGACATGTGCCATACAGGGAGCATGCGTGAATTGACCCAGGTTCAGCGCTGCCACTATATTTGTCCCATTGTCACTCACTACCTTGCCCACTTCCAGCTGCCATGGAGTCAGCCAGCGCACTATTTGCTGCTTCATGTAATGCAGCAAGCTCTGACCTGTGTGGCTGGTACTGCCAAGACAAAATAAGTCTAACACTGCATGGCAGCGTTTCACCTGGCACATGTGATATGAAGGAGCGGGGGTAACTCTCTGCCCTGACGCTCCAGCAGGCGGACTGCCTGTGGAGGTGGAAGTGGATAGTTGTTGGGTGGTCTGCTGCAATCCTGGCTGGAAAGCGCGTGGAGGTGCCAACAGCAATTGACCCAGTTGCTGGGGGGTTCCTGCCTCGCTGCCACTAAATATATTCAGCCAGTGGGCAGTAAAGGACATGTATTGCCCCTGGCCGTAAGCACTGCTCCAGGTGTCCACCCTGACGTGCACCGTGCTGCAGAGAGACAGCTGCAGGGAGCGTCCAATATTGTCAGCCACATGAGAGTAAAGGGCGGGGATATCTTTGTTGGAGAAATAATGCAGGCTAGGGACCTGCCAGCGTGGCTGAGCGCAAGCCATTAGCTCCCTAAAAGCTGGGCAGTCAACCAGCTGGTACGGCAGAGACTGCACAGCCAGCAGCTTTGTCAGGTGACCATTCAGTTTGCATACTGTCGGATTACTTGTGGCGTAAAACTGCTTCCTGGCCACGCACTCGGCAATGGAAGGCTGCCGAATGAGAGGAGGTGGAGAAATGCACGCACTGGTCGACGATGAGGTGGGTGTACTAGTTACACCCCTGGATGCGGCCTGCCTGACAGAAGGGACACTGGGAGAAGTAACCAGCTCTTTAGTATTAATGGACTGCTCTAAATTGACAGGTGCACAGGGAAGCTGGAAAGTTAAAACTTAACATTTATTAAATATCACAAAATAAAATGTAATATAAATAATGACCAAAAAGTGCCCCAAATACGGGCACCAGTGCCCACCAAGTACTAAATTAATCAAAGTGATAACAATTACTTATATTAAAAAGGGGGAGCCGTGGACAGGTTGGATATGCTAGTAAAGCGATTATGGGGATAGTGAAGGGATTAGATTATATCCCTAGGATGTCTCCTTCATCTACCCCTCAACCCAGGGACGAATCCGGAAGGTGGAGACTCCTTGGTCTCGAACCTTGTCTATCTCTCCCTCTTACTCACCCTCAAAATTACAGATCACAATCCCGACGCGTTTCCCCTCAAAAGGAGGTTCATCAGGGGATGTTAGAGATTGATGGTACAAAACATATATTAATACAACAAAGTACTGATAGTAAATGCTTGACCATTGAGGCGTAATAAATATGTGCAGATATACAATCGGCAGTAATTAATTGATATTATACCACAGACAATGCACTGCACAATACCAGCAGGTATGGAAGAAGTACATTCACCCGACACATATAATTTCCATAAATCAGGACCAGATTGCCTATATAAGATATACAACAGAGATGCTGGAAAGTCAAAACAATGCCAACTCAATAGTTAACAATGTAGCCAGACCATCCCTTAGACTCACAGTACTAGCCTTCAGTTTGATATATAAGAAGACCAGGAATCAATGATTAACATAGGATAGTCAAAAAGATAGTGGTCATGTGACCTCTTACATATGCCCAAACTGGGCGATTGTGTTGGGTCCCATGTGGGTGAATGTCCTGTGGTCCGTGCTGCCTATAAGGATAGACGGGGTGCAGACTGGAGATTGCCAATTTATATGTTTCGCGCGCTGAAGAGGCACTTCCAGTTCCTGTCAGTGGAGCGCACTCTGCCATGCTCTCCAAATCCAATGCGTATGTCACTCCCGGTCATGTGTACCAGCACTGGTCCGGTCACGTGACAGGTTACCAGGCCCGTGGAACGCAAGCAGTGCAGGTTGCGTCCGGGCCTGGGATGAGGTGACCGGACAGGTAGTACATTTGGAAAATAGCCTATAGGTGTCAAAATCTAACAAATACATGGTGAATCTGTGGTATGAATAGATATTACCAGGCCCACAGGAGAAACATAGTAATTCATCAGCTGTTACATATCATACTATGTTTCACTCTATCCTAGTCTGATGAGATTGTTTAAGTAAACTGTCTAATTCAATCAAAGGTCAAAAAGAAACACTGGAAGGGGACGGGTAATGGAAAAGAGGGGGAGGGAAAGGGGAAAGGGAAGGAGGAAAAGGGGAGGAAAAGTAAAAGGAGCACATAGGGGTCCCAGGATAAACGTGTCCCTACAGAAAAACAAGGATATGATACTAAGATAGTATTGACCATCAGAGAATGCATCTCGCATCAATGATATAAGGCTGGTGATCGATGGTCTACAGGCTCAAATCGTGCAATTTGGTGAAAAGGAAATATCAAATTATGGGGATTAATAACTATAGGAAGCAAGAAAAAGTCAACCACTCATTTAAGCCCCCTGGTGCCTGGGACTTCAGGCAGTATATCCACTCGCACTCCCTACGAAGGATTTGTTGGTCCCAATCACCCTTTCTCGGGGACTCATGTACAACTTCCAGTGCAGAAAATTTGAGTGCCTCCGGTCTTCCTTCATGTACCTCAATAACATGATCTGCTACTGGAGTATGGGACCCAACACAATCGCCCAGCTTGGGCATATGTAAGAGGTCACATGACCACTATCTTTTTGACTATCCTATGTTAATCATTGATTCCTGGTCTTCTTATATATCAAACTGAAGGCTAGTACTGTGAGTCTAAGGGACGGTCTGGCTACATTGTTAACTATTGAGTTGGCATTGTTTTGACTTTCCAGCATCTCTGTTGTATATCTTATATATGCAATCTGGTCCTGATTTATGGAAATTATATGTGTCGGGTGAATGTACTTCTTCCATACCTGCTGGTATTGTGCAGTGCATTGTCTGTGGTATAATATCAATTAATTACTGCCGATTGTATATCTGCGCATATTTATTACGCCTCAATGGTCAAGCATTTACTATCAATACTTTGTTGTATTAATATATGTTTTGTACCATCAATCTCCAACTTCCCCTGATGAACCTCCTTTTGAGGGGAAACGCGTCGGGATTGTGATCTGTAATTTTGAGGGTGAGTAAGAGGGAGAGATAGACAAGGTTCGAGACCAAGGAGTCTCCACCTTCCGGATTCGTCCCTGGGTTGAGGGGTAGATGAAGGAGACATCCTAGGGATATAATCTAATCCCTTCACTATCCCCATAATCGCTTTACTAGCATATCCAACCTGTCCACGGCTCCCCCTTTTTAATATAAGTAATTATCACTTTGATTAATTTAGTACTTGGTGGGCACTGGTGCCCGTATTTGGGGCACTTTTTGGTCACTATTTATATTACATTTTATTTTGTGATATTTAATAAATGTTAAGTTTTAACTTTCCAGCTTCCCTGTGCACCTGTGGATTTCTCTGAGCTGGGATTTGTATAATGAATATATCTCTGAGAGCTGCTCTAAATTGCCGGCATGACACCGCTTCAAATGGTTCCACAGAGCAGTGGTCCCAACATTTGTGGCTTTCCTACGGCTCAATTTCTGTTTACACAAATTACACATGGCCATACTGCTATCCCCCGGCAGAGTGGTGAAATACTTCCACACACCCGACGTACCCCCTCCACAGCTGGCCAAGCTTGTAGCCCTTGCGCGCTTACACCCTGGTGCCGGCCCCACTATATTTTGGGTCTCGCTAGTTCCCAGGGGAGCGCTAGCCCTGAGCCTAACTCGCCTCTGCCCTCTGTTGCTGCCACTACTACTACCACCCTCCTCCTCTGAGATCAAATCCTCCTCACCAGCCCGATCCGCTTCCAAGGTTCGGTCTAACACATCAGATTCATCATCAGACTCCTCCACAACACATTTTTCGGAATGCAAATTAGGCTGTTCCCCACCAACCGACAATTCCGTGCAGTTCAAACTCTGACTGCCTTCTAAGAAATCCTCAGGGAGACTGCCCTCTATAACCGCCGGATTATATGGTGGCTTTTTTTTTATATAAATTGCAGAAGGGACACCACTAGGAGGGAACACTGAAGCCCGAGAGGTGGCAGAAAATGACGGGGTTTGCTGGAGTGGAATGGTGGAGCAGGACGAGTCTGATCCCTGGCTACATATGGATACTGTATCAGCAGATCATCCGGCTGAGACTGAGATGAGCGTGACATCCACTCCACTACCTCATCCACTTTCTCCTCCACTACAATTTTCCACCTTGGTGGGTTAGCCTGGTGGAACAACGGCCAAGTATTGCGAATACTACTAGTAGATGCTCCGGCTACAGGTCCTTTGGCACTTCTGCCCTGTGCCCCCTTCTCCTTTTTTTTAGAGCTCGAGGTCTGGCTGGAACTGGGCCCCTTTTGCTTATCCATTCCAGACATTTTTCAATTCACTCTGTGTCCCTGCAGCTGGTCTTTGTCCCTGTATCTCCCTGTCTCTCCCTGTCTCTCTCTCCCTGCCTGATTAATTACTAGCCCTGAACTGGCCCTGCACTGGCCCTGCAGTATCCTTGATATGTGTAATATGGATTCCCAGAGCAATTACACTAAATTTTCACAAAACAGGTCTCAGAACTTCACACACAGTGCTTCTGCTCCTCTCAACAGTCGCAACAGAAGTGATGCGTCACTGGCTTACCGAGCCTGAGCCAATCAGAGCAAGCCCTGCCCACTAGGTCAGGTGACCGCTTTCTTCATGGGCTTTTGCGCACTATAAACAAACTAACAGTAAAAGTTCGCTAATGAATTGAATTCGTATGCAACAGCGTATACAGTAACTTATACGTAGCAATAGCGTATAATTTATAGGACAAACTAAGTAGCGAATGCGTACAAAGCTGAAGCGAATTATCTAATATTCGGATTCGCTTCGCAACTAAAAATTTCCAACATTCGATACGAATCAATGTATCAGTGAATAGATTCATCTCTACCAATGTTGTATGCTGTATTATTGCGAAACTCCAGTAGGTCCCTCGTAAATTGTCTGTGTTTACATTATATAAGAATCGCTTTTTATTTTTCAATATTATTTTGTAGTTCACCCCCCTTTTTCTGAAACTCACCATGCATTGTATTTATTTGTTGCTCTCAAGTATTGATATGTACCACCTATTAGTGTATTATTGAGGAGACACATAAGATATGGTGATAATGTGGCAAATATAGGGTATATTATATGAATAACTGTAACCAGATACCATATATCTAAGTGATACCACTTCTTGTATCATATCCCATTGTTATGGGCTTATTGTTCTGTCGTATACCATATCACTGACATGGTCATGTGATATGTAGTTGGTCACCAATAATTGCTGGTCTGTAGAATGGTTTTTGTTCTCTTAGTCCCCTGATGATCCGCTATTGAGAGGTAAAATGCGTAGGGACTTTCTCTTTGGTCATATACACCTTTGTACATCAATTGGTTAAACAGACTATCTACGATAATTTCTGACCCAGTTTTCAATTTAATAATATATGTTATATTATTTTTGATATCGTTATTTTTTTCCACTGGTGTGGTGTTATTAATATTGGTGGTGGCTTTCTCTGTACCAGGGCCTTACTAGGGACATTAGGAGGTTCCTGGTACGGGATCGCCCCTGTCGGGGCGGCTATTCCATCTTAGGCAGGACCTAATAGCATAGGGTGGATATTAGGGAGAAGTGTTTCCATCTATCATTACTCCCAACTCTCTAGCCAAGGCTCTATCTATCACGGAACAGAATAATCCTTACCCTATTTGATTGCATGTTTTTTTTTTGTTTGCTGCCAGTACGTTTTTAATATAACTAATTAAAGGCAATATTTTAGTTGGTATTTTCTGTGATATTTTATTATCACAGCAGAGAAAGATAAAGCAAGGGATTCAAGTTTGCCCGCCAGTCTACCCCAAAACCTGCTGGAGCCAAGAAAAAGATCACTTCTTGACTGGATGCAAGTTTATTCAAGTAAAGCTGTTGAACTATACCAAGTCTGGACTCTTACTCCACCAACTATTACTCTCACCTTTATTGCTATGGAGTCTAACCTTGGGGAGTGACGGGACACACACAAAACTAATAGGACCCCATCGCAACTTGACATTCCTAAAAATCTGGGATATGATCGACCCTGGGGGGCAGCATGTTGCAGTATAAGGCAGTAAATGGGTTAATTTCTGCCGCATTCTTGCTAGACTAGGGCACTGGATGGGTTAATTTTGCATTCCTGTTCAGTGTGATTCTCATGGTTTTCAGCATTGTTTCTGTAAAAGTAAACTGAAAAATGATCATTCAGCTTTCTGTTTCCTCCCTGCACTAGTCATAGAAATTATAGAGATCACTGCAGGGAGGAAATAGAGAGGATTGTGCAGCTGTAATTGAACAGCCACACAGTTCTCTCCATGGAAGGGTAAAGCACTCCTTGAGGAAACAAACTTTCCCTGCAGAGGGGGAGTCTGAAACTCCTTGCCAAACGTTTGTTGACTATATACATATGGGATGGTGGCACTTATCTCTGCACCCAGACCACAGCTACATGCTAATAGCACAGTAGCGGGTGCATGGGGTCCACAGTCAGTGACAACAGGGCTCCCCATAGAGAAATTAGAAATAAAAAAATAAATGTGATACTGTGATACTAAATGTGCCCCAAAAGTCTTGTATGACCTTATAGAGGGCACAAAGTGTAAAATGAAAAAAAAAAAAAAGACAAAATAAGAAATAATAAAAACCACCACCACACACCACCCCATCCCATATATCCGAATGACTGTTATGGAAAGTGGACATAATTTTAAAAAAATGTATTTTAGTTATACCTTGTATTATTAACAAGAAAATGCTGAAAAATGTGAAAACACTATTTTTCCCTATTTTAAAACATTTTCCTTAGTATAAAAAAAATAAAATGACATAAAAATAAATCCCCATATATAATTGAAAAAAACAAGCTCAGAAATGATTTACATGACCAAATGAAAGTAAAAAGTTATGGCTTTCAAAGACGTACAAAAAAACAAACAAACAGAAAATGCATCTGGTCAGGAAGAGGGATAAACTGGTTAAACTGTGGGCCTGCATGCAGCTTAAAAGGGAACTGTGGGGTTAAGTAAAAATAAGGAACAAGAAACACACTGATATATTACAGTTCAAGCTATAGAGTGGATCTCACTAAGGGAATGCATGACATTGTTTTAATTATTTTTTGGAATAGGCTTTCCTGCTTTGCCATGACAGGATCTGATCCTGTATGTGGTGCTAATTATACACCTTAGACCTCATGGAGAAAACTGTTCAGAAGGACACAGAGTCCAATGCAGCTCTGTACCAAGTCACAAGTCATTTATTAAATAGAAATACGCCTATATTAGGCGCATTTCGGGTGCAGATTGCAGTGGCCACAATCTGCGACTTTTCCCATTCACTCCTGGTCTAAAAAAGTTGGTTTGGTGTCGGAAGGGGATGGACTGACAGGCCCGTCTCATTTATAATTTTCTAGGCGTAGCAAGTGGTCTAAATGTAAGATGGCTAGGAAGCTGCCTTACATTTAGAAGCAGTGGTGGATCCACTGAAGTTATATAGAGACCAGTGGCTCTTCTTAACTCCAGCGGATCTACCACCAGGTATAGGGCTTATTAAGACCGGCGACTGAAATGTCTCAATAAATGTGCCCCTTTGTCTACTGTTTAGGCTATGTCTGGTACCATATGTATGGAGGTAAGAGCGTATCGTGAGCCTAATAAAAAATATCCATTTTACCTCTGTTTGAAATTGCAGCTAAAAAAAAGGTAAAATACACCCTATGAGTAGCTTATTATAGCTCTGTACAAAATGATACGTAGTCATATGCCGTAATATTTGCAATATTGTTTCAGCATTAAAAATATTGATATTCTTAAACATATCGAAGGGAAGGAAAAAAATCTAAAATATTTAGACACACTTTTGTGAGCTTCCTCCTATCTATAATAATATAAAAAATAATAAAATAGAAAGGGAACATAACTCAGACCTATCCAACATTAGTTTGAATGTGGCATGGTTTTCAGCAGGGGCAGTCTGCTGGAAAATAACGCATATTTTGTGAGTTGTTTTTTAATTAGTGATGTTTGTATGTGACCTATAATTAGGGTAGGTTAGTAAAATGCATATATTTTTACCAATCTATATCGTGAAGCAGTAAATGTATAACAATAAGATATTTCGTCTTCTTCTTGGTGCCTACATTTAGTCATGAGAAACTCTTGGATTGAATCATTTTTTCTATTAGAGGAATAATTCTACTATAATAAATTTAGTAGAATACTAAAGGGTGAGGCTGTAAATAAAACAGCATGCGTAAAAGAAAACACAATCATTTGCATTCTGACTTGTGCAAATTAACTCAAGGCACAGGTTGTCCCTGCCAAATATTTTAGGCCTACCTTGGGATATGAGGTGGATCTGCCCAGAGCTGCCTGACTTATGAGGATGGCTACAGTTCGACAACACAAGCATCCCTAAACATTTAGTAATATAAATCTGTTGTTCTGTTGTCGCCAGGAATTAACAAGCTTAGTCCCTACGAGAGGTGATAAGAATTCATTAATCTAATTAAATACTTCTTATTGCCAAAGTGACTTTGTAGAGAAGCTTTGCTGAAGGATAAGTGCAAAGTAAAATGGAGTCCCAGCAGAGAAACAAATGTTAGACTTGAGCAAGCAGCTATATGCTTCATTAAAGTCTAATTATCTATTGGTTCTAAGTAGCTGATAATATTAAATGAGTATCCGAGATAATTTAAAGAAAATGTTTACTAATTGCAAGTGAAGAGTACCATGCCACACTAGCACCTTGGGTACTGTAATTGAGTTTATTTTACCTGGATCTCCTGTTATAGCCTTTGTTTTAGCCGTTTACTTCCCCTGTTTGTGCACATAGATTACTGACAACTGCTGCACAGAGACTTCAGACGTATTCGTATCATTTATCAGAAGCTACTGTACACAAAAGATTGATTGGTCAAGAACACACGTAGCAATAAATAAGATTTTGTCAGCTATCCAAAGCAGGCATGTCTACGTCTGAGCTATTACTAGCTAATTTATTGTCGCTTATTCGTTACTAGAACAAGAGCTGCTGAAAGAATGTAAGGTTAATTAATTATGTAGATATATGGGCCTTTAACAAGAAGTATTACCAACTAACACAAATAAAACAATTAGATAGCGGCGGTTGTTAAATTTAACATTTATGCTATTTAGATGTGCCAGTAGTTATATTGCATTGCATGTTTTTCTTGATTAAATACGTTAACTAAAACAACGATATTAGCAATAATTTTTTCAGTTACAACTGAATACGAAATATTCTTGGAATTTACAAAATTAAAGTGTAACTTTCCTTTCATTTATATATTTATTTTTTCTTAAATGTGTAGGGAAATCCTGATCATTTTTGCACTACTTTGTTTGTTGCTTTTGTACCTTTTCGTTACAAACCACCTCTGAAATTGTCCATAATCCGTCATCACAGCACAGTGAAGACACTCCTCCCTCCTATAAATACTATACACACACATATATCTATTTATATATATATATATATTTTAGATGTATATATATTTATACAGGTTGGTCCAAAAGTATGGAGACACCACACCTCTTTCATCCCTCTGGCCCACCGCTGTTCCCTATTATTACCTCCTCCTCTCCGTCCAATATCTCGTCCTTTGCAATAACCCACAATACATTGCACCACCCACAATGCAGTAGTCTTTGTAACAGAAAAACAAGGTGTAATACCATTTAACACTGCTAGATGGTGCTATAACCCACTAAAGACTTCAGAGATACGATGACAGAAGCAGAAAGTAAACTGTAATAATTTTATAACCCTGCTGGGCAGAACACTCTCCGTCTGGCATCAACAGATGCCACTACTGAATCCTTAATTCCTAACAACCTATTTTGGTTGATGATGGGATCAAGCTTTTTCAAAGCGCTGCCCTTAGAGACAGTTTGGCCTTTGCTGAGGTAGTCTGTAACATTCACGCTGCATAGTGCGAATTAATACGTTCTTGGACTTTTCCAGATTAGTAGAGGTAAAGGCGAGTTTGCAGTGGTGCCAACCTTTGCAGAGCTTCTGGCTCACAGGTAATGTCGACTTGTAAGACTGAGCTACAGTATACGAAGTAGACAGTCTATAGCATGAATGAACAACGTCCAGGTGGAGAACCTGTTGAAACGATGGGATTTGAATTGGTGGTCCAAAGTCCCCATACGTAGAACTGATATTTCTTCATCTGCATCCGGGCACACTGCAAGCACAGCGGCGTAGAGTTTGTAGTGTGTGTTTGCGGAATGGCATCAGTTTAGTTCAGCTCACAACAAACCCTATATGGCATTGTTCTTTGATGTCTATGGTCTTTATGTATGCTATGGCTGCAAACGCCTTGACTGAAGCATTGCAGAAGATATACAGTCTTTGCATCTTGACTTCAGTTCATGGCACAGAAACATACGGTCGTGCCACATGAAGGCTGGTCAAAGCTTCGAGAGACTTCCTCCAACCTGTCCACGTGTCTTTTTTCTCCATGGAAAGCGGATCATCCCAATCAGACATCTCTGTGGTGAAGTCTCTTAGCATCATTTTACCTTGGATGGTAACAGGTGCTACGAATCCCAGAGGATCATATAAGTTGTTTATGGCAGACAGGACTCCTCTGCGTGTGAAGAGCTTTTTTCCCTAGCTGATTTGGAAGGTGAATGTGTTTGCCTTTAAATCCCAGAGTAAACCAAGGCTCTGCTGCATGAGAAGGCAGTCTTTGCTAAGACCCAAGTCTTTTAGATCAGTGTTCCTCAACTCCAGTCCTCAGGGCCCACCTAACGGTTAGGTTTTCAGGATTTCCTTAGTATTCAGCAGGTGATATAATTGGTTTAATTGCATCAGGACTTAATTGCACAGGTATTCAATCTGTGGGATATCCTTAAATCCTGACTGTTAGGTGGGCCCTGAGGACTGAAGTTGGGGAACACTGTTTTAGACCACTTGAATGTTCTTGGGGTCAGAAAGCCTCCATTAACTTGTAACTGTTGGAGGCGATTTTGTGCAACCTCAAATTAGATACAGCGAGTAGAAATGAGCGAATCTTTCAAAAATTAGATTCGGCTGGTTCGCCGAATTTTCCAAAAAGATTTACTTCGATCCAAATAAATTTGTGGCGACTCGCGTTAAAAAGCGACTACTTCCAGGCTGCAGAGAGCCAGGATAGTGGTGTAGAACACTGTGCCTTGCAGTAAAACGCATAGGGAGTCTACTGTGGTAGTGAAAGGATACTGTGACCCAGTGTGAAGCGCACATAACAGGCGTCGCTCTTAGAATCGTTGCACACTTTTATGTATTTGGGCAGTTAAAGAGGACCTTTCATGGGTCCAGACATTTGCAGTGGAATATGTACAGGGGCACAGCGGGCGAACGGAGCGGCACCCAGGAAAAATAGTAAGAACACCTACATCCACAATACATGCCCCACACAACTGTGTCCTTACTTACCAATGTATGGACCCATGAAAGGTCCTCTTTAAGGGGCCAAAACTCACCAAATAACTCAAGTCTGAACTCAGCCTTACAGAGTTACGTTCAATGTTAGCGCCAGCTATAAAGAATCATGCAGAGGCCCAAGATCCTACTAGAGCACCAAAAGCGCACGCATTTTACACCAATTCACTGATTCCACATACATTTCGACAAAACCTGTTGTATTACACGCTTATACAAGCAGAGTCCCCACAGACAGTGTGGAGATGGCAGTAGCAGAAGCATCAGCAGACTATAGAGTGGCACGACGACAGTGTGGCCAGGTGGCAGCAGCATGAGTAGGCCACAGAGTGGCAGAATGACAGACCCTGGAAGTGGCAGCAGCAGTCGAAGTAGTAGTACAATTTGGAGGCCACAGAGTAGCACAATTACATAATTTTGACGTAGCGGCAGCTAGGAGACGGTATGTGGAGTCGGCGGCAGCAGCAGCATCAGGCCGGAGAGTGGCATGGTGACATACCCTGAAGAGCAGACCGTAAAAAAGAATTCTCGGCCTTTTTGGTTAAGATCAACTGTAGTATATGTTCTTATCAGTATCGGGGCTGGTTATGCCAGCGGACGTGAACATAAGAAAGAGGAGGTGCAGTGAAGGCTCCAGCTTTGCCTCAACTGTGGCAAAATGTCAGTATTGACACAGTACGCCAAGAAAGCTCGGAGTTCCATCTTGAGATCGAGCTGGCTGTCTGCAGGGAGCTGAGCTACCACCTGTGGGAGCCCCTTCCTCTCGCCTCCCCCATGCTCATCGCTGAGTGTCTCAGGGGCCGGAATACTTTTAAAAATTTGAGTGTTCAAAACAAACAGGGTTTCCTGTATACTTGAGTTATGAATAATGGAATAGGACTACAGAACGTACCAAAAATTTACGAGTGACATGCTGCTGCCGAGCAGAAGGTCTAAAAAATTCTAATCAATTTTGAGGCCACAGAGTTGCAGAATGACAGACCCTGGAAGAGGCGGCAGCAGCAGTCGGACAAATTTACTAGGCCAACGAGTGGCAGTGTAACAGCATCTGAAAGAGGCAGCAACAGTCGAAAACATTTCAAGGCCACAGAGTGGCACAGTAACAGCATCCTCAAGAGGCAGCAGTCGAATACATTTCAAGGCCACAGAGTGGGAGAGGCAGCAGGAGTCGTACTAATTTTAATGAGACAGAATGGCACAGTGATATACCCTGGGAGAGGCAGCAGCAGTCATAAAAATTTAAATGCAACATACCGTAGAGTGGCACAATTACATAATTTGGAGGTAGCGGCAGCTAGGAGACAGCGTGTGGAGGCGGCGGCAGCAGCATGAGTAGGCCACAGAGTGGCACAATTACATAATTTGGAGGTAGCGGCAGCTAGGACACAGCGTGTGGAGGCGGCAGCAGCAGCATGAGTAGGCCACAGAGTGTGTTTTCCCAAAACACAACCCAAAATATAACCTTTTTTGTTTTTTTTTCTTTGTTTATAGCAACTGACGCGACTATCGATTTAAAAGGAACGAGCCCAGCACCACGTCTTAACTCTTTTTTGGGCAATTCAATTTCACTGACTACGTTAGCACAATATCACGCTTTTCTGTTTGATAGCGAATGACGCCAAAAATACTTAGTTAAAATGAACAACTGCAAAAAAAACCTATTAACTGTTTTTTGGCCAATTCAACTTCGCCGAGGAAGTTTGATTTTTTTTTCCAAAACACAACCCAGAATATAACCTTTTTTTGTTTTTTTTCTTTTTTTACAGCGACTGACGCTGCGACTATCGATTTAAAAGGAACGAGCCCAGAACCACATCTTAACTCTTTTTTGGGCAATTCAACTTCACTGACTACATTAGCACAATATCACACTTTTCTGTTTAGATGGCGAATTACGCCAAAAATACTTAGTTAAAATGAACAACCGCAAAAAAAAACTATTAACTGTTTTTTGGCCAATTCAACTTCGCCGAGGAAGTTTGATTTTTTTTCCTAAAACACAACCCAAAAGATAACCTTTTTTTTTTGTTTTGTTTTTTTTTTGTTTTTCTTTTTTTACAGCTACTGACGCTGCGACTATCGATTTAAAAGGAATGAGCCCAGAACCACGTCTTAACTCTGTTTTGGGCAATTCAACTTCACTGACTACGTTAGCACAATATCACGCTTTTCTGTTTGGATGGCGAATGACGCCAAAAGTACTTAGTTAAAATGAACAACCGCAAAAAAACCTATTAACTGTTTTTTGGCCAATTCAACTTCGCCAAGGAAGTTTGATTTTTTTTCCCCAAAACACAACCAATTTTTTTTTGTTTTTTTCTTTTTTTACAGTGACTGACGCTGCGACTATCGATTTAAAAGGAACAAGCCCAGAACCATGTCTTAACTATTTTTGGGCAATTCAACTTCACTGACTACGTTAGCACAATATCACGCTTTTCTGTTTGGATGGCGAATGACGCCAAAAATACTTAGTTAAAATGAACAACCGCAAAAAAAGTAGGTAACCATGAAAGGAGCATAGGAGAGCTGTGTGGCAATTCTTTTATCAGGAAACTACTGTGACATGGCTGGAATAGAGAAGGACATTCGTTTTTAAGTGTGTTGGTGAGCATACTGTTGACTGAGGTCGGCTTGTGTGCTCCTCCTAGACAGACATCTTCTATGATGACCCATCCTAGGTCAAGTCTCTGGGAGCTTGGAGCATTTTGGGGATTGTTAATCTGTCCTCTAGCCTTGTGAACTCATAGTATGTTTCTTCCAAGGAGTAAGAGCTTCTCGGTTCAGTTACGGTATCTGGGACAAGACAATGTAAAGTCAAACCTGGGATCATTTCTGATCCTTGCCTGTTGAGCAACAAAGTGATGCTTGCAGGCAGGCTCCCTCACTTTCTGTTCGTATTCTCTCTTTTTCCATAGTATTCTCTCTTCTTCCAGTGACGCTTGAAGGCAGGCTCTCTCTTTTTTAAGTTACATCTCTTGTGCAGCAAAGGAAGACCTTACTTTTGCAGCCCTAGCTTTTGTGTGGTCGAGAGCAACCATTCCTTTTATTGAGGACTTGCTAGAGCAGCTTGCTTGTGACCTGGTCCTAAATGATTATGTTGATGGCTGTTTAATGTCTCTGTGCAGACTCAGTCTAGGTAGGAATGGACTTCAGCGTGCCTTGGATCATGCTGTGCTTGCTGGGGGCTGCACTCCCGCTTATTGTGACTTTATGGAAGCCATTGCAATCTTGTACGTAGGACCGTGTGCCTGATGGCGGCTCCGTATAGTCAGATCCAGTATCGTTGGTGACTAGCATCTGTTTTACTGTTCTGTCTTCTTACACGTTCACAGAGTGTGCAGTCTGACATTCAGCATAAACCATTCCTGTCTTCCAAATAAGAGGACTGTTCTTTGTAGTCTAACTTATTTATTGGTCAACAGGCTGTATTCTCTAAGCGGTGCGCATGAGTGATATTGTACATTTAATTGATTGGTAAAACAGGATTGTTTGTTGGACAAAACAGGATTGTTGGTAGAACAACACAAATACAAATAACACATATAAGTATAAAGGATAGGATAGCATGTACCGTAACATTACATTAACAATGAAGCACATGGCAAAATGGCTGCCCATACATAGGATTACATGTCTACCTAACATCTAACAGTTATAACTCCCTGAGTAACAATACAACTAACTCAACAGTTTTGCATAACACAATATTCCTGTAACAGAGGTAGATCTCTCACAGATATGCTTTGACAAGGATGGTGGAGTTTGAGAAGGAGACATGAAGAGGACAGCTCTGTACTGTGTCCTGGAGACTGGAGATTTCTCTTTCCCAGGATGCCTTGCAATAACCCACAATGCATTGTACCACCCCAATGCAGTAGACTTTGTAACAGAAAAACAAGGTGTAATACAATTTAACACTGCTGGATGGTGCTATAACCACACTAAAGACTTCAGAGATACGATGACAGAAGCAGAAAATAAACTGTAATAATTTTCTAACCCTGCTGGGCAGAACACACACTAAGGCCTACTCTCAGCTTAGTGGTACAGCCTGAGGACATCTGCTACTGGTCTACAGCTATACCACATCCCCCCAGAGTCTTTGTGCAGCTGAATACACTTCACAGGCTGTATGTCTACCCCTTTATTTATTTATTTTTACAGCTAATGACTTATGATCAGTTGGGGCCCCAATCTCTTAGTTAGCATGGTGGTAAAATGCCTACCACCCCCCCCCCCCTTCCCTCCACAGCAACATGCTGTAGGGAGTCTTACTTCCTTAGCCCCCTCCACCAAATCTTAATTTGAGAAATCTGGAGGAGCATAACAGAACATGACTGATGGCTGATGTTGGCCACCACACTGCTGGGGTAGTATTTTTTTTTTTGCAGCACTGTGGTATTTGCTTTAGCTGGGGCAACATATAGTGCTGCACTGTGGTATTTGGTTCTGCTATTTTGTGTTACACTATGGTACTGCTGCTCCTGTCTACTTATGATGACCCTGCCTTGTGTCAGTACCGCACGGGACCACATTTCGTTTTTTTTCTAGGGCCACTTTAATCTCCCAGTGTGCTTTTGGCTGTTTTCAGGGATTTCTAATCAAGTGAAATGGATTATTTTCAGTTTGCTGTTATTGTTCAAGGTCTAGCTGATGGCAGTTCATGCTGGAGAATGCAGTACTGTCAAACAGGACACATAAATGAATGGCAATTGGCACAGAGGCTTCCATGTGTCTCTATAGTGTAAGAATTAAATTAATGTGATGGGAATTTATATTTAAAGGGGTTCTTTGAGACTGGAACCCAGGGTGCAAAAGTAAAAAAGAACTAGTGCTCTGGGTCCAGCACGTAGCTTGCTGGACCAGATGTATGATGTCACATCTAAATGCACGCCACCGCTGCCAACTAATCAATGGTCTCAGCAGTGACTTGTTTTTGTTTTTTTTTGCCTCTGGCCCGATCCCCTTACCATTGGTTATTGGTCTCAGAGAACCCCTTTAAGGCTTAGGTGAAATTATATCACTCTGCTTTAAAGTAAAAAGTAACCTAAATTCGTGATTTCAAGCCTACATTGCCCATAAATCAACACCTAGCAAACAATAAACAGTCAAAGCTAGGGATCGTTTTTCTTACCTGTCTGAATTCCATTATGTATGACTTTCTAAAGAGACATATGTGCCCTATTTAGCTGAATATCTAGAGGTGATTTATTTTTGTCATTGAATGTTTCCCTATGTATAAATCTTTTATCATGTGTTCTTACCTTCCATTCCTGTTTCTAGACACAAAACATACATGAAAACATTCACTGAACTGCAGCCACTCCAGTAAATATGTGTATAGTATAAAATGCTCAAAAATTTGTTTCATTTACCAAATTTTAAAGGCATTTACTATTATCAGTCCCCATCAATATTATTTACTTTTAAGATCTGATCAGGTTCACAAAGGTATTAATCTTGGGTATTTTTTAAAATAATCCAAGACTCACACTTTTTTATTATACAGATTATACAAATAGAAAAGCTGCAAAAATAGAGAAGCTGTAGACTTTGGCCCCTTAGAAGTGAATGGGGCTTGTGTGAAAAATGGAAGGCATCCGGATGCAATGCATTTTTCACTGATGGTTGCTAAGAGCTATAGTTTTTTTCACACGCAGGAAAAATGAATGCAATCCGGATGGGAAAACAACGGCAAAAAAAGCAATGGAACTTGCGTGCAAAAAAGTTTTTACATGAACGTATCCTGACACAATCTGTGTCGCTCATGTAAAAGAGGCCTAAAGGAGCCCAACAATATAAAACAGTGTTGTTTTTTGGCCTTGGGACATCACTGGTAAAAAAAAAAAAAGACAAAAAAAAAAACAGGATTTAAAGACACCCCTACCAGATCCTTTAAAATATGGCTGAAACAAGTAATGCACAACACCTACAAATTACTGTTGGCTATCAGCACCTACACTTAACTAAATGTATAGTATACCCCATATCAGACTCTAGAGCAGATTGTTCCTCCATAATATTATGTATACTACAGTATATGGATAATCATTGAACTGAGGTGTTCATTGTCCCACTGCCTATAACTGGCAGTTATTACAAGTCGAAGTATTTCTTAAAATTAGCTTGTAGGGTTTCAGAAAAATCAAACTTCACCATAAGCAATTTTCTTTTCTGAGAGCTTTACAAGGTACTATGAGGTACTTACGAGGTATTACTCTGATACTCTGACTCCAATATTTTATTGTTTACAATGCAGGTACTTAATATTCTTCCACCTGTTCACGTGGCAGATTTCGCACCAAAATTCCAACGGTAGCATGGTGTCCACCTATCATTGTTTACAATAGTTGGCAGAGCTGTTGTTTGCGCAACCAATGGTTCAAAACCCCAAGCGCACCAAGAAGATGCGGTGTCTAGACAGATGCAGCTGAAAGCCATGGACGGTGTCAACTTGCGGCTTACTTTCATTTAATGGGACTGAACCAGGAGCAGGTCTACGCTTTCTAAGCCATAGCAGAAACTGTGGCAGCTTCTACTGCATAAAAATATTCCATGTGACCATAAAGGTGATTTTTATTTCTACTTTATTTAGATTTTCTTATCCAGTAATAAATTAAAACGTCCTCTACATATGTCCAAATATTAGATACATAGGATAAACAATACATGTATAAAAATACATATATAAAAAGAGAAGTACTGCCGTTAACATGCTTGTTTTTCTTTGTAGCAGAACAAGCAATAGATTTGTAGGCAGCAGAAATGGAATTTTGTTAAGAAAAAGTAAGAAGACCAATTTTTTTGTCCTGTTTTTATTTATAGATAATTCATTTGATCCATGTTCCTTAAATTTACTTCTTGCACTGACCTCATAACCTTTCCTGTCAAGTGGCAAAGTTAATGGGATCACCGAGCAAGTGGTTAAAATGGCAGTGATGCATCACAGTCCAGGGAAGAGAGTAATAACTGTGTGCCTGGAATTGAAAAGCGTACCACCATTTGCTCTCAATGAATTCCTAGGTTTTCTATTATTAGAATATGGATAAAGTGATTACAGAAGGCAACTAGGACAAAATAAAAATTACATCACAGCAATAAAGAGAAATAGATGGGAAATATTGATTTTTAGAGGACAGGCAATTAATCATTGATTGCATATCTCATCATTAACACATTTCATGCTGGTGTTGGCCTTTAATGGTCACCTTTAGTGAATGTAACAGGCAGTAGATTTGGACTTTTCTACACTTTAACCTCTATGCAGGGATCAGTCCTTCGCTGCAGGGGACCCACCGGGCTGCTACTTCTTGGGATAGACCCAGTGTAAATGGCAGCTGTCCTATAGGGGTCAGAGACACCAGTGCAAAGCACAAAGTGGTCAGGCAATAATCACAGTCATAGTCAGGACAGGAATAGTCAGGACAGGCAGAGTTTCTGCATTTTTGTGAAACAATCTGAGGTCAGGGCAGGCAGCAGAGGGTCAGTGCAATAGACAGGCTCAGGTCGGGGCAGGTATCAGAGTAGGTTAACAGGCAGAAGTTTGATACATGGGCAGACAGAATAGAAGATCTTCACTGGTAAACGAGTAAACTATGACCCTAAGCTCAGGCAAGAAGTGATAGGGCAATGCAGCATTTATAGCAGAAACCATGCTCGGACTGACCCACAGGGGTACAGGGGAATCCCCCGGTGGGCCCTGGAGCAAACTGGACCCCTAGTCTCCCACCCCCTGCCCAAGTGGCACATAACACATTAGACTTACTGCGCTACATACATATATATTTAATGTACAGCACCTCAACCAGCCTATATTCATATAAAAAATTTCATAGATTATTTATTATATTTGAATGTATCTGTACGGTATATAATATAATATAAATTTTACTGGAGGGCTCTAGGCACCCCAGTCCGACACTGGAAGAAACTGCGTAGCAATTAGAGGCAACTGTGTAACTGAAAACAGAGCAAGGAGGAGGGCAGTGGTGGAGTCAAAATAGGAGTAGTAGTAATTCAATTAATAATGTTCTGAATAAAAGTAGTGGGGCAGCGATGGACACAGGACGCCAAAATAACAGTAAGGAACATAGCTATTAGTACTCAGATACTTTACTCTCTCCAATCCTATCAGTAGCTACCTGTTTTAGTATATGAGGTAAGAATTAATATGATCTACAAATGTACATTTTTTCCATTTCGTAAACATATTAGACTTCTTATCACTTAGGAAACTTGCAGTTTATCACTGATTTCCAGCATTCAAGGGTTCACTTACTTTTCATCCATGCACTGTTAATGTTTACTAAATGTGATCAGTAAATGACATGAATTGGAGAACTGTCTGAGTGTTTAGTTTAGCCAGACTCAGATTGTATTTGTCTATAATTGTGAATTAGACTGTGTTCACATCACATATTTGACCCACGTTTAACATATGCATATGATGTCCAGATAAAACGGAGGTCTCTGATGGATACTATACAGTGACATCTGTCATCAAAGGGTTCTATTGTGAAAAAAGCATAGCTATATCCTTTTTTTGCTGGACTCTGGAGTTTGGAAAGTATAGTGTACTATGGTATTGTATCTTTTTTCCCCCGACATGTATGTTAAACATGGGACAAAAATGTGATGTGAACAGTCCCTTACATAGCAATCAGACCCCATTTTATTAGTAGTTAACACAAAAGTCCAGGTAATTTTTCTTGTAACTTTTTGACACTAAATGGCTTACAGATATTATGAAAATAACCTTAATTTTCTTCAGTGCTTATATATAAATCCCAGTTTTAATGTTAATATCAGATTTAGGGGGTCATTTATCAAACTGGTATAGAGTAGAACTGAGTTAGTTGCCCATAGCAACCAATCAGATTCCTCCTTTTATTTTCTAAAGGAGCTGTCCAAAATGAAAGGTGTAATCCGATTGGTTGCTATGGGTAACTAAGCCAGTTCTAATTTACACCAGTTTGATAACTGACCCCCTTTTTTTTTGTCCTAGTAATGTATGGTGGACCAAAGTCAAGTTGCAGCTGTCACTAGTAAGGCTACTTTCACACTACCATTAAAATAATCTGGCAGGCTGTTCCAAAAGAGGAACAGGCTGCTAGAGTTCATTATATCTGGCATAGCCAGATGCTGCTTTCCTCTGCTGGAGCCCTTTGACTATAGTGGAACCTGGTGCACGCACCGTTTTTTTTGTCCGGTCATATCCCAGCACTAGTGCCTGAAACCAGCCCAGATCTCTGTCTGGTACCATTAGTGTCAATGAGGCCTGGCAGTGCTTCGACCCATTCTGGCTATGCTGGATACAATGAACTCCAGCAGACTGTTTCTCTGTTAACGCTAGTGTGAAACTAGCCTAATACTAGATATCCAGTAAATATTATTATCACTTATGATGTAGTTCATGGGTCAGCAACCTTCAGCACTTCAGCTGCTCTGAAACTACAGCTCCCAGCATGCACAGTTGCTTGGCTGTTCTAACAGGAAGTGAATACAGGATTCTGGCATGTGTTCTAAAAGCTGGAGTTCCAGACGTTGGTGATCCTTTATGTAGTTGATCACTGTTGATCCATCAGAATAGGCAAGCCAGATGGATTCTTGGTGACCCAGGGGGTAACAATACCTGATGTTATTTTAAATGGCTTTATCGTGGGTGTCCAATGCAATACAACTGTAATGGCAGATAATCCCTGGTGATCCAGTAAGGGTCAGATCTTTGTCATCTAGTTGTTTAAAACATCTACAGGCTCAGATTACCTATCATTATGATACAGGCAAGAGTAAAGAATGTATTCTAGAACATGGGGTAAATAGTGCAGCAGAAAAAAATCCTGCATAGGCATTGTTGTCATGGATGGTAACATAGTAACATAGTAACATAGTTTATAAGGCCGAAAAAAGACATCTGTCCATCCAGTTCGACCTGTTTTCCTACAAGTTGATCCAGAGGAAGGCAAAAAACCCCTGTGCGGTAGAAGCCAATTTTCCTCACTTTAGGGGAAAAAATTCCTTCCCGACTCCAATCAGGCAATCAGAATTACTCCCTGGATCAACAACAACCCATATCTAGTAACTATAACCTGTAATATTATTACCCTCCAGAAATACATCCAGGCCCCTCTTGAACTCTTTTACTGAACTTACCATCACCACCTCCTCGGGCAGAGAGTTCCATAGTCTCACTGCTCTTACCGTAAAGAATCCTCTTCTATTTTTGTGAACAAACCTTCTTTCCTCCAGGCGCAGAGGATGTCCCCTCGTCATGGTTACTGTCCTTGGGATAAAGAGATCATGGGAGAGATCTCTGTACTGACCCCTGATATATTTATACATAGTTATTAGATCTCCCCTCAGTCGTCTTTTTTCTAAAGTGAATAACCCTAATTTTGATAATCTTTCTGGGTACTGTAGTCCACCCATTCCAGCTATGACTTTAGTTGCCCTCCTCTGAACCCTCTCCAGCTCTGCTCTGTCTGCCTTGTTCACAGGAGCCCAGAACTGTACACAGTACTCCATGTGTGGTCTGACTAGTGATTTGTAAAGTGGCAGGACTATGTTCTCATCACGGGCATCTATGCCCCTTTTGATGCAACCCATTATCTTATTGGCCTTGGCAGCAGCTGTCTGACACTGGTTTCTGCAGCTTAGTTTGCTGTTCACTAAAATTCCTAGGTCCTTTTCCATGTCAGAGTTACCCAATGTTTTACCATTTAGTATGTACTGGTGACTTGCATTATTCCTTCCCATATGCATAACCTTACATTTGTCAGTGTTAAACCTCATCTGCCACTTCTCTGCCCAAGCCTCCAGTCTATCCAGATCCATCTGTAGCAGTGTACTGTCCTCTTCTGTGTTAATTACTTTACACAGTTTAGTGTCATCTGCAAAAATTGATATTTTACTGTGCAAGCCTTCTACAAGGTCATTAATAAATATATTGAAGAGAATAGGGCCCAATACTGACCCCTGTGGTACCCCACTAGTTACAGTGACCCAATCTGAGTATGTACCATTAATAACCACCCTCTGTTTTCTATCACTGAGCCATTTACTTACCCACATACAGACATTTTCTCCAAGGCCAAGCATTCTCATTTTATATACTAACCTTTTATGTGGTACCGTGTCAAATGCTTTGGAGAAGTCCAGATATACGACATCCATTGATTCCCCGCGGTCAAGTCTAGAACTTACCTCCTCATAGAAACTGATTAAATTGGTTTGACACGACCGATCCCTCATGAAGCCATGCTGATATGGAGTTATTTGCTTATTTTCATTGAGGTACTCCAAGATAGCATCTCTTAGAAAACCTTCAAACAGTTTACCCACTACAGATGTTAAACTTACCGGCCTATAGTTCCCGGGCTCTGTTTTTGGACCCTTTTTGAATATTGGCACCACATTTGCTATGCGCCAATCCTGTGGAACACTCCCTGTCAGTATAGAGTCCTTAAATATCAAGTATAAGGGTCTGGCAATGACATTACTTAATTCTCTTAGGATACGTGGGTGTATGCCATCCGGTCCTGGCGATTTGTCTATTTTAATCTTTTTAAGACGCCCCAGTACTTCTTCCTGGGTCAGACAGGCCACTTTTAAAGGGGAATTCACTTTTATATTCTGCATTTCATCTGACAGTTTATTTTCCTCAGTGAATACAGTGGAGAAAAAAATATTTAAGAGTTTTGCTTTCTCCTCATCGCTCTCTGCTACTCCCCCCTCACTACTCTGTAAGGGGCCGACACCTTCAGATTTATACTTTTTAGTATTTATATAATTGAAGAACATTTTAGGGTTAGTTTTACTCTCTTTAGCAATTAGTCTTTCAGTCTCTAGTTTAGCTGCTTTTATTTGTCTTTTACAAATTCTATTTTTTTCCTTATAGTTTTTCAATGCTTCCTTGCTCCCCTCCTGTTTTAGTGATTTAAATGCTTTCTTTTTGTCATTTATTGCTTTTTTTACAGTTCTATTTATCCACATTGGTTTTTTCTTGTTTCTTATCATTTTATTCCTATACGGTATGTACCTCTCACAATTAGATATTAGGATGCTTTTAAAAATATCCCATTTTGTGGCTATATTTTTATTTTTGAGGATTTTGTCCCAGTTAGTTAGACCTATGGCCTCTCTTAGATGGCTAAATTTTGCATTTTTGAAGTTTGGTATTTTTGTTCCTCCCTGAAGAAATGCTTTTTTTAATGACAATTTAAAGGTTATTATTTTATGGTCACTGTTACCCAGGTGTCCCCCAACCTGCACATCTGTTGTTCTGTCAGGTCTATTGGTTAATACTAAGTCCAGTATGGCCGTCCCTCTAGTCGGGTCCTGAACCAGTTGGGAAAGGTAATTGTCTTTGGTTATTGTCAAGAACCTGTTTCCTTTATGAGATATACAGGTTTCAGTTTCCCAGTCTATATCTGGGTAGTTGAAGTCCCCCATAATAACAACCTCATTCTGATTTGCCGCTTCGTCTATTTCATTTAGAAATTGATTTTCTGTGGCCTCTGATATATTAGGTGGTTTATAATAAACTCCTATTAGTATTTTATTATTGTTTTTGGCTCCATTTATTTCTACCCACAGTGACTCCACATCTTCATGTCCCTCACTTATATCTTCCCGGATTGTGGGCTTTAGACAGGACTTTATATAAAGGCAGACCCCTCCCCCTCGCCGGTTTTGACGATCCTTTCTAAAAAGATTGTAACCCTGTACATTAACTGCCCAGTCATAGGTATCATCCAGCCATGTCTCAGTTATTCCCACTATGTCACAGTCCTCCTCACACATCACTAATTCCAGTTCGCCAATTTTATTAGTTAGGCTTCTGGCATTAGTGTACATACACTTAAGAGGTCTTTGTATATTTTTTACCCCGTTTGTCAATTTACTATTACTTATGAAATGAATATCCGGGCTTCTTGGGTTACTTTGGTTGTTGTTTTGCACAGTCTTCTCCCTACATTCCTTACTAACCCCAGCCCCCACTAACCCCCCACTTTTCCTTCCTATGACCCACTCTCTATCTACACTATCTACCCCCTTATTAGTATGGTCACCCACCCTCCCCCCAGATCCTAGTTTAAAAGCTCCTCCAGCCGTCTAACCATTTTTTCCCCCAGGGCAGTTGCACCCTCCCCATTAAGGTGCAGCCCGTCCCTACTGTAGAGTCTGTAGCCGACAGAGAAGTCGGCCCAGTTCTCCATGAACCCAAACCCTTCCTTCCTGCACCAGCCTCTGAGCCACTTATTTAACTCCCTAATCTCCCGTTGTCTCTCTAGTGACGCTCGTGGCACTGGTAGTATTTCTGAAAACACTACCTTGGAGGTCCTGGACTTTAGCTTCTCACCTAGTTCCCTAAAATCATTTTTAAGGACCTTCCATCTCCCCCTGACTTTGTCATTGGTGCCAACATGTACCATGACCGCCGGGTCTTCCCCAGCCCCACCCAGCAATCTGTCAATCCGGTCCGCAATATGCCGAACCCGAGCACCCGGGAGACAACACACTGTTCGGCATTCACGGTCTCGGCGACAGATGACCCTGTCTGTCCGCCTAATAATAGAGTCATAGCATTAAACATGATACTGTTACTTAGTGTACAATGTACATTAGATCTAGAGGTGTTTTACAATTTATTAGTGATATAATGAATATGGTGTTGAGCCAAGCTTAGAAATAACTATAAAGGCTTATGTGTTCAGCTTTACAGCTCAGTCTATAATATGCTGTTTAAACCATTATTTAATTTCTGCATATTATATTTGCACTGAGGCAATTACTAAGAATTGCCTTTATAGAGGAAAATGCTAAACAACTATATAGGATCATAAATAAATGTCATACACTTTAATGAAATTGCTCTCTAGTCTTTCCCCCTATTGAGACTAATGTTGTTGAGTATGTTTGTGCCAATTTGTAAGAGATTTGGAAATAACCCTTGCCTTACTTACAAAAGAAACAGATCCTTTACAGTTCGGCATTTTGTATTGGTTACTGTTTTACCCCAATGTGGTTGTCATTCCACCTAAGTTGAACAGTTATGTTTGCCAGTACTGTACAACCCTAGTTCCAAAAAGTTGGCCTGTTGTGTAAAACGCAAATAAATGTAAGTAAAAACTGAATGCAAAGATTGCAATCATCATATTGTCATTTCTAGTTAGCAATGGGATTCAGTACAGTGCTAAGTAAGAAATTTTGTATATTTCAATGTAGTGCTACCACCTGCAGGCCTACAGTGGAATATACATGTTTAAAGGGTTATTCTCATTTTAGACAATGGGGGCATATCGCTAGGATATGCCCCCATTGTCTTATAGGTGCGGGTCCCACCGCTTGGACCCGCACCTATATCCAGAACGAAGCCCCCGAACTGAATGAGGGCGCACTGCGCATGCGCAGCCGCCCCCCATTCATTTCTATGGGGCCGCCGAAAATAGCCGAGCACTGGCTTGGCTACTTCCGTCGGCTCCATAGTAATGAATGGGAGCGCACCGCACATGCACGGCCCGGCTCCCATTCATTTCTATGAGAGGAGAGGGGACCTGTGCCTGGTGGTGGCCGGACCCCCGGAAACCCGGGGTCCTCCAGGCGCAGCGCTCCCCGCTCCGTTCTGGATATAGGTGCGGGTCCCACTAGCGATGGGTGGGTGGTGGGTCCTAGCGATATGCCCCCATTGTCTAAGATGAGAATACCCCTTTAAGGCCTGATAGTTTCCAGCCAGCTCAGGCCTGTCACTACAAAGGAACAGCTCCCACGATCACCACGTGGTGGAGCCGTTCTATAATTTTCTACTCTCAGATGCCGTTGCCGCATTTGATCATGGCACTTGAGGGGTTAAATGTCTGTAATTAGCATTTGAAACAGCAGAAACCCATCAGCTGTAGTGGCCACTGTGCTTGCAATCCAGCACTATTTTTAAAGACCAGAAAGGAGACAGAATGTGCACACTGCATGCACCGTCTCTTCTTACAGCTGATCAGCGGGGATGATGGGTGTCGGACCCCCGACGATCTGATATTAATGACCTATACTGAGGATAGTTCATCAATATTAAAAGTCTGGAGAACCCATTTAAAGATGACACATTCCCTTTATATTTTAACCAAAAGCATATTTTTTTCATTTTTTACATTTTCAAAATAACTAAAACAGAAAAGGGCCCAAAGAAAAAAGTTAGGGCACCCTGTATGGTTAGTATCTAGTAGCACCCCCTTTGGTAAGTATCACAGCTTGCAAATGCTTTTTGTAGCCAGCCAAGAGTCAATTCAATTCTTGTTTGAGGGATTTTCATCCATTCTTCCTTGCAAAAGTCTTCCAGCTCTGTAAGATTCCAGTGCCGTCTTGCATGAACTGCTTTTTTGAGGTCCATCCAGATTTTCACCAGGGGTACCCAAACTTTCATGCCACTTTATATGTTCTATATGAGTTAATAAAATATAAGTCAATGAGATTTGCAAATCATTGCATTCTTTGTTTATTTACATTTATTTACATTTTATAGAACGTTTTTGGAATTGGGGTTGTATATGTTACATTTATTGCATGCTATTATATTGTCTGCATCTGTATGACTGTTCCGCAAATTATAGAACATGTCCTATTCTGGCCCAAGGACCCATTGAAGTCAAAGAAGGACATTTATCAAGACTGGTGTTCCCATACACCAGTCTTGATCACCCCTTGATCCCCCTTATGCCACTCATACTACTCAGGGCCAAAATATCCTTTGTTAAGGGACTAAACCTTTTACAAGTGAACAGAAAACAGGATTTCTTACACCATCAGGTTTAGTTTTTGTAGCTTATGATCATTTTGTCCTTGCTATAACTGAAACCCTGTCAACACGCACTCACTGCCTCAGCATGCCTGGGTTTATGTCTATACACAGCAGACAATCTGAGAAAACAGAATTAGGCCCCATTCACACATCCGCAAATGGTGTCCGCATCCGTTCCGCATTCACTTTCAATTTCACGGCTCCCAAATAAAATTGAACATGTCCTATTCTTATCCGAATACACGGACAAGAAAAGGCATTTCTATTATGTGCGGTCCGCAAATTGTGGAACGCACATGGCCAGTGTCCGTGTCAAAACACGGACACCGGACATACGGACGTGTGAATGGAGCCTAAGCCTAAAATATGGAGGAGGATTAGAATGTTGTAGTCATTAACCAAAGCTGTGCCCCAAAGTATGAGCCATGGAGTAGCTGGTAACAGTTTTCAGACCTCCACTGGTATTCCACTGTGAATCACAGTAACTGAAGGGTTTAGCCACTTTGTGGCTACTGTTGAACAACGTGTTTGTAAGATGACTATATGGCACTTACTAACATAGCCTTTGTTAAAATTCTGCACCATTTTCTATATTTTATAAGGTAAGCCCCTTGTTTGCCAAGTCTTTTGTGCTGTCCACACAGAGGTCTTTTCCATAAGATGGCCACTGATGGAGGGTCATATGACCAGGCAAATCACCTCCATGTGATGTCTCCTCTGTTCAGATATACTGCACCTTCCATTGTTTTGTGGAGAGTTTAGCGTAGGCGCAGTGTGCTTGAGTGGAGTAGAGATCACACGGAGTTGATTTGCCTGATCACATGACCCTCTATCTGTGGCCATCTTATGAACAGGACCTCTGTGTGGACAGCACAGAAGTTTTGCCTAACAAGGGAACATGGCTTATGAAATATAGCAAACAGTATGGAATATCAACAAAAGGTATATTACCATTCCCCAAATTGTCATCTTACATATACAATGATCATAAGTAGCCAGAGAGTGGACAATCCCGTTAATGAATAATAATAAACCTGGACAAACAAGTGCCCATCTGACACAATAGATTTTCTCATATTTATGGAGTTCTTAATATCACTTGTCTTGAGCACTACTACTACAACTCATTTGGCTACTTACAGGTGCATATTACTTATAAGAATAGGTCTTTTTTACATGGAGAGATAATCTGTCCACCACAAGGAGAGCAAATTAATGATCTGACAAGTTGATCTGGCAAGTTTATTTAAGCTCACTTAACATCCATTTATATGATGTAATCATCCTAATTAGAGATGAGCGAGTAGTGTTCGATCGAGCCGGTATTCGATCGAATACTATGATATTCGGCATACTCGATTTCAATCGAGTATAACGGCGATGGCGCACTTAGAATTCGTTTCCCCTCCCACCTTCCCTGGCACTCTTTTTCCACCAATCAACATGCAGGGGGGGTATGACAGGCACGCTGAGCACGCTGGCAGCGCGAAAACAGCGTCTACATGGATTGGCTGGAAAAACCATGTGACCTCGAATCATAAAAACTCAGCTCTTCCTGCTCGTACGCATATGCTGCGTGAACTTAGTCAGGGACAGAGGCTGGAGAAGGGAGAGACAGATTTTAGCTGTTGGACAGGCAGGAGCGTGATTAAAAGCCCTTATCAGGGCTACTACAGTGGACTTCAGTGATAGCTTTACTACAATATAGACTTTACAGAGAACGGCTGCTGTATTCAGGGATAGCTGCTGGAGTAGGGACAGAGAGAGGCATTAGTGGTGTATTAGGTGCTCTGCTACATACCAAACTATATTTGGCACTACTGTTCAGCGTTCTTTTAGGCTGAAAAACCCTGTTATATAACTAGTGTGTATATGCACCATCTGATCTGGCAGTATACGGCTGTGAATTTTATTTTATTTTTTTAAATACAGTTTATTTGGCTCTAGTGTTCTGGGTTCTGTGTGCCTGCAATACCCTTTTTGTATACCAGGTGTAAATACCCACCGTCTGTTCAGTTAGTACACGGCTGTGTACCTTGAAATATACAATATCTAGGCCATTTAATTGGCCACTGTACTGTGCGTTCTCTTGCTAAATTATCTCACATACCTGGTGTAAATACCCACCGTCTGTTCAGTTACTACACGGCTTTGTACTTTGAAATATACAATATCTAGGCCTTTTAATAGGCCACTGTACTGTGCGTTCTCTTGTTAAATTATCTCACATACCTGGTGTAAATACCCACCGTCTGTTCTGTTACTACACGGCTGTGTACTTTGAAATATACAATATCTAGGCATTTTAATAGGCCACTGTACTGTGCGTTCTCTTGCTAAATTATCTCACATACCTGGTGTAAATACCCACCGTCTGTTCAGTTACTACACGGCTGTGTACTTTGAAATATACAATATCTAGGCATTTTAATAGGCCACTGTACTGTGCGTTCTCTTGCTAAATTATCTCACATACCTGGTGTAAATACCCACCGTCTGTTCAGTTACTACACGGCTGTGTACTTTGAAATATACAATATCTAGGCATTTTAATAGGCCACTGTACTGTGCGTTCTCTTGCTAAATTATCTCACATACCTGGTGTAAATACCCACCGTCTGTTCAGTTACTACACGGCTGTGTACTTTGAAATATACAATATCTAGGCATTTTAATAGGCCACTGTACTGTGCGTTCTCTTGCTAAATTATCTCACATACCTGGTGTAAATACCCACCGTCTGTTCAGTTACTACACGGCTGTGTACTTTGAAATATACAATATCTAGGCATTTTAATAGGCCACTGTACTGTGCGTTCTCTTGTTAAATTATCTCACATACCTGGTGTAAATACCCACCGTCTGTTCAGTTACTACACGGCTGTGTACTTTGAAATATACAATATCTAGGCATTTTAATAGGCCACTGTACTGTGCGTTCTCTTGCTAAATTATCTCACATACCTGGTGTAAATACCCACCGTCTGTTCAGTTACTACACGGCTGTGTACTTTGAAATATACAATATCTAGGCATTTTAATAGGCCACTGTACTGTGCGTTCTCTTGCTAAATTATCTCACATACCTGGTGTAAATACCCACCGTCTGTTCAGTTACTACACGGCTGTGTACTTTGAAATATACAATATCTAGGCATTTTAATAGGCCACTGTACTGTGCGTTCTCTTGTTAAATTATCTCACATACCTGGTGTAAATACCCACCGTCTGTTCAGTTACTACACGGCTGTGTACTTTGAAATATACAATATCTAGGCATTTTAATAGGCCACTGTACTGTGCGTTCTCTTGTTAAATTATCTCACATACCTGGTGTAAATACCCACCGTCTGTTCTGTTACTACACGGCTGTGTACTTTGAAATATACAATATCTAGGCATTTTAATAGGCCACTGTACTGTGCGTTCTCTTGTTAAATTATCTCACATACCTGGTGTAAATACCCACCGTCTGTTCAGTTACTACACGGCTGTGTACTTTGAAATATACAATATCTAGGCATTTTAATAGGCCACTGTACTGTGCGTTCTCTTGTTAAATTATCTCACATACCTGGTGTAAATACCCACCGTCTGTTCTGTTACTACACGGCTGTGTACTTTGAAATATACAATATCTAGGCCATTTAATAGGCCACTGTACTGTGCGTTTTCTTGTTAAATTATCTCACATACCTGGTGTAAATACCCACCGTCTGTTCAGTTACTACACGGCTGTGTACTTTGAAATATACAATATCTAGGCCATTTAATAGGCCACTGTACTGTGCGTTTTCTTGTTAAATTATCTCACATACCTGGTGTAAATACCCACCGTCTGTTCAGTTACTACACGGCTGTGTACTTTGAAATATACAATATCTAGGCATTTTAATAGGCCACTGTACTGTGCGTTCTCTGCTAAATTATCTCACATACCTGGTGTAAATACCCACCGTCTGTTCAGTTACTACACGGCTGTGTACTTTGAAATATACAATATCTAGGCATTTTAATAGGCCACTGTACTGTGCGTTCTCTTGTTAAATTATCTCACATACCTGGTGTAAATACCCACCGTCTGTTCAGTTACTACACGGCTGTGTACTTTGAAATATACAATATCTAGGCATTTTAATAGGCCACTGTACTGTGCGTTCTCTTGCTAAATTATCTCACATACCTGGTGTAAATACCCACCGTCTGTTCAGTTACTACACGGCTGTGTACTTTGAAATATACAATATCTAGGCATTTTAATAGGCCACTGTACTGTGCGTTCTCTTGCTAAATTATCTCACATACCTGGTGTAAATACCCACCGTCTGTTCAGTTACTACACGGCTGTGTACTTTGAAATATACAATATCTAGGCATTTTAATAGGCCACTGTACTGTGCGTTCTCTTGTTAAATTATCTCACATACCTGGTGTAAATACCCACCGTCTGTTCTGTTACTACACGGCTGTGTACTTTGAAATATACAATATCTAGGCCATTTAATAGGCCACTGTACTGTGCGTTTTCTTGTTAAATTATCTCACATACCTGGTGTAAATACCCACCGTCTGTTCTGTTACTACACGGCTGTGTACTTTGAAATATACAATATCTAGGCCATTTAATAGGCCACTGTACTGTGCGTTCTCTTGTTAAATTATCTCACATACCTGGTGTAAATACCCACCGTCTGTTCAGTTACTACACGGCTGTGTACTTTGAAATATACAATATCTAGGCCTTTTAATAGGCCACTGTACTGTGCGTTCTCTTGCTAAATTATTTCACATACCTAATTATATACCCAAATATTGTATTTGCAACAAAAAAAAAATAAAATGCGGAGGGGGGCTAGCGGAATAGGACGTGGACGTGGACGAGGACGGGGGGCGCGGAAATGCTGTTGGGGCCTTGTT
>ONZH01015909.1:0-96622 GCA_900303285.1 Rhinella marina
ATACTGCCTCCTATGTACAGGAATATAACTACTAGAATACTGCTCCTGTGTACAGGAATATAACTACTATAATACTGCTCCTGTGTACAAGAATATGACTACTATTATACTGCTCCTATGTACAAGAATATAACTACTATAATACTGCTCCTATGTACAAGAATATAAATGCTACAATACTACCTCCTATGTACAATGATATAACTACTATAATACTGCTTCTATGTACAAGAATATAACTACTATAATACTGCCTATGTACAAGAATATAACTACTATAATACTGCCTCCTAAGGGTGAGGACGTGTCTCTGTAGCTCTCCTCATGTATGGAGCAAGCCCAGGGAGGGGCTATGCTGGGCAGGGATTCTCCCCAGGCAAAGCCCAGGCTCCAAGGCCTAATCTGGGAAACAATTCCCAGCCTTCTCAATCCATGGATGAAAATACAAAAGTCCTTCTGAAGAGAGTGAATGAGCAGAGTCTCAGCGGTCATGGTGTCAGCAGTCCCAGTCAAAATGTCAGCAGTTGCAATGCAGCAAGAAGCCAGGATGGAAAGAAAGTAACAGAAGAGAAAGAAGCAGTAAGTAAGAGTTTAATTAATCCACCTACCAGTGTGAATGTGCAGCGTCCTGAAGCAAAAAGTAGCAGCAGAACCAAAGTTGAGGAACATTCTGAAGCAGGAGGCCAGCAGAGTTTGCAGGTGAAGCAGACTCCATTACAGCCTGCAGGAGTGCAGCCCTCACCTTCCCCATGCAGACAGAGAAGAACATCCTTGGAAAGACAAACGATTCAGCAAAATCTACAAAAAAATGTCCTCATACCATCTGACCGTACAAGATCTGGGAGCAGCAGCAAAAAAGTTACAAAAAGTGTGGAGGAGACCAAAGGTGGGAAAGCAGGAAAGTTTTAAGGTGCAGCCACTGGAAAAAACTTGGGAGCCGGTCCCCAATCTGGAGATTGTGCACCCACCGCAGTGACTGCAGCCGCAGCATGTCCAAAGCCGCAAGTTTCTCCACCATCAGTGCAGAGGCTTGGGCTGGATACAAGCAGAACCACTACTACACCTGTGAGAGGTCATCCTGTGAGTCCACAGCCTGCAGTACCCAGCAATGGACAGACTGCTAGTGGGGGAGGGCGCGCACCTGAGCTCTGTCTGGCTGAGCAGATCCCAGCACTGGTCAGGAGGATGGAGACTCTGAAGAAAGAGAAACTGCAGCTTCAGAAGCAGATAGACTGCATGTACAAACTAAAGGCAGCAAACCCTGACCGCCAGGAGCTGCATGACCGCAAGCTGAGCTCCCTGGCCATACAGCTTGCTGACACTGTGAGGGAGATGCAGCGAAATGTGCTGGAACAACTGGGACCAGTTGGAGAAACTTACAGGAACCAGCAGCGTTTTGATTCCTTCCAAGATGGCACCCGGCAGTCCCATGGAAAACCTGTACTGCAGCCAGCAAGTTTCTCCTTTAAAGAAGGAACTTTGAACAGAGGAGAAGCAAGCGTCCAGCATCAGCAGGCATCTGCAGCAGTTCCTAACACGGCACTACAAGTTCCAGCATCCAGCAATCTGCAGGAGGACAGTGGACTCTTACTTGAAGGTAACCCTGTAGTAGCAGTGCAGTCACCACAGGCGTCAGGGGGCAGCACTGTGCAGATAGACTGTGGACTCCTACCAGAAAGTGGTGGTGCAGCAGCACATCAGACTGGTATTACTGAGCCGTGCAGTCAGGACTGTGCTGCTGAGGACTGTGAGGACATTTATGTGTCTGATGATATTACTGATACTCTGAGTAATAATACTGCTGATGCTTTATGTGAAAATGCTGTGTCAGGGGAGAGTGCACCACAGTCTGTGTGGGATCTGGGATCATCTGGGGAATCAGGCCAGTCTGTGGTTCCACCTGTGATTACTGGTGACACTGATGGTGGGGAGGGGGCAGTACAGTCTAATGTACAGGAGTTCCCCCCATTAGTTACACAGACAGTACCAGAAGTACCCCTAGTACAGGAGGCCAGCAGCCCACACAGGGCCCACAAGGACGGCAGGATAGTGGACCTGGTCACACCTCCTCTGGGAATGCCTGGAGCCGCGGGTCACCTTTCATTGCCTCAAACACCAGTTTTTCCGGCCAGGCTTTTAAGAGGAGGAATGTGGTCAGGTTCAGGCATAGAGGGGCCAAGGAAGATCTGCCCGATAGGAGGTTTGTTATCAGAGAGCTGCTATGTAAGCAAATGGGCTTCCAGCCATCCAACATCCTGGCCATGATAAACCTCCCGGACAGGCAGGGCTATGGCATCAGTTTCAAGCTCATGTCTGACCTGGACCGTTTTTTGGGCTAGCTTCACCAGTTTCAGAGAAGAGGAGGGCTGGAATAAGTTCAGTTTTATCCCCATCTCTAAGCCAGATACCGTCAATGTCACCATCATCTTCTGGAATGAGTCTGTTTCCCACCAGGACATTGTAGTCTGGCTCAGGAGACATTGTGACCTCCTGTCTGAGCTCACTAAGACCAGACATGAAGACGGTATCTGGACTCGGGGATGGAAGGTGTTGGTGAAGCTTCATCAGCACGACAATATTACACATCTGCCCAATCCTTTCTTCATCGGCCGGGAGAAGGGTGTGTGTTTCTGTGCTGGTCAGCCTAGGAAATGCTTTAAGTGTGGGAAGACTGGTCACTTGTCGAGTGCGTGCACCATGGTGAAGTGCAACCTGTGTGGTGAGGTCGGTCATGTCAGTGCCAATTGCCAGGTCATTAGATGTAATCTGTGTGGTAAGATCGGTCATCCCCACAAGCAGACAAGGGGGGAGCCATAGTGGTCATGGATATATACAGGAAGTTCAAAGACAACTTTCAGATACATCTACCTATGAATTATTGTCTTTTAATCCTACTTCTCAAATACAAAGCCAAATACAGACTATAATTAATGATGCATCCACAAGAGGCATTATAGATACAACAACTGCTTCTTTCCTATGCAATGATTATCCTGTTACACCTGTTCTGTATATTCTTCCAAAAGTACACAAAAATCTCCAAAAACCGCCAGGTCATCCAATAGTAGCTTCAACTGATTCTATTCTTGCCCCACTTTCCATATTTCCAAAAATACTGACGCCTATTGTTAAGACTACTAAGTCATTTCTTCTTGATACATCCAGTTTTCTACACTTAATAAAAAATACGAATTATATCCCTCAAGATGCATTACTAATAACTCTTGATGTTAATAGTCTTTACACATCAATTTCACATACAAAGGGAATTGAAGCAGTTAGAGTAGCCTTATTAAACTCTGAGTTCTCTGAGGCTGAACAACAATTTTGCCTCCAACTGCTTGAGTTGGTCCTTTATAATAACTTATTTATATTTTTGGATGAGTACTAGATGCAGAGGAAAGGCACCGCGATGGGGGCCAACGTGGCACCACCTTATGCCAATCTATTTAAGGCGAAATATGAAGAGGATTTCGTCTACACACATACTTTGTTTAAACAATTTGCACTTATATGGTGCAGGTATATCGACGACGTTTTTTGCATTTGGACTGGTGACATTGAGTCATTCCAAACATATTTTCAGTTCCTTAACAACGTAGATATCGATATACAATTTACGGCCCATGTTGACCCCCACGCGGTGAACTTCCACGATACCCTTGTCATTAAGGATTCATATGGCCATGTAATTACAGACCTCTACATTAAGACCACTGATCGTAATGCATTATTGCTATACTCTAGTTGCCATCCCAAAAATATCAAGAAGTCGTTACCCAGATCACAGTTCACTAGGGTTAGACGCATAGTAAGTTACTCCGCAACTAAACAAACACGTCTCCATGAAATGGCTCAAAAATTTTCTAATCGTGGATATCCAAAACAACTGTTAGACAGTGAATTGACATTTGACCAACATTCCTCACAAACTATTTATAAAAAAACTACCAGTCAGCGGATGTCATTTATTGTGACTTATCATCCGATTATTTTTAAAGTACAGGCGACGATAAAAAAACATTGGCCATTACTTAATCGCTTCTACCCTATGATTCCAGAGTTTGCTGAACCGTTGAGAATATGCTACAAGCGTCCAAAAAATCTCAGACACCGCCTTATTCGAGCAGACATTGGACCAGTTAAACCGGTCCCACGTCAAATTACACTAACTACTCCGAAATAAGGTACTTTTACTTGTTTGAATTGTGCACAGTGCACACATGTTACTAAAAGACACACCTTTACACATCCTCTGTCTGGGAAGACATATTATATTAAAGGTTTTTTCACCTGCACTACTACATATGTCATATACCTTATTATGTGTCCATGCGGTCTCGCATACATTGGGGAGACTTCCCAGTGTGTGCGAGACCGCATTAATAAACATAAATCGGATATTAGGTGCAAAAAAGGTGAATTACCAATTCCCCATCACTTTCTAACAGCTCATCATAGTGTCAGTCAACTTAAATTCCAAGCCATAGAACATGTCCCCCACTTACGTAGAGGTGGTAATCGCAAGTCCATTTTACTTAGAAGGGAAGCATTTTGGATTTATGAATCAAAAACAATGACTCCATTAGGTTTGAATCGTGACTTCGATATCTGCATATAATTAAGTAATAACTTTCTCATCATCCGTATTGTTTTGCTTTTTTCATTTTATTTTTTCTTTCTATATCATATCTTAGATTCCCCTCTTTGGAACTCTCTATCCTGACAGGTAAAGGTCTATAATACTATATAATTGGTTTTTACTAACCATTACTAATTAGACAATATTTGTTCTTTATTAAAATACCTAGTTAGTTTATCTAGTTTCTACAATCATGTTCTTAAATCTGACCTAGAACATGATTGTATTAAAATTGCTCATATAACTCAACTTAGGGCATATCTTGCCAGTCTTTTCTATGGCAAGACCTTCTGCGCATGACTCCGGTCTCCGATCACGTGACCGGAGTTCTGATCACGTGACCGCGTCATCCTTTCGCGCGCCCGGATCTCATAAAAGGAGCGCCTACGCTCTAGAGCCCCACAGACGCTGACCACACGCTCCCACGATCCACCAACGGTATGTCAAAAAATACTATACTTACCATCTGTACTTTCTATTAGTCTCTTAGGGCCAGTTGGGGTTTCATTTTTGAGTCTCTAAATGGTTATATTCAGGTCTCTACGTTAAGCTACTCATGCCTAAGCGGATAGATGTGTTTAGATGATGATATCAATACTTCCTATGAGATCCCTCCTTCATTGGGATATCGTTTTTACCATTGTCCTTGTCATCATCTACTTTACACCATATCCCTATAGGTGTTTATTTCACTGTTCATTGCTATAATCTTATAATTTTGGATTTTCACTGTGCTATATAATTCATGGATTTCAGTATCCTTTCAATATAATTACTTTTACTGTGATATACTACTTTTTGCGACCAGTCTTGAGATTTTACTATATTGTCGACCATATAGCGATATTTTTATAATTGTATGTTTGTTATTCGTTTGTCATTTTTATGTTATTTAACATTGTGAGTCCTGTATACTAATTATATGTTGTACATATATAATCTTTCAGGCCGTGATCAAGGTCCGGGATGGACCGAAACGTTGGCCTTATATGTTGATACATGTGACAAATGTGGATACTAATAAAGAAGCGTCTTGTCAAAATACTAATTACATCGAGTGCCGTGATTTATATTCACTGAATTTTGGGATCCCCCGATCATTGAGCACCGTATAAGAGGAGTGCCAACCAAATATTGTAAAATATCCCCACAAGGACTGTCCTGATGCATGGCATAATATATGCAAAGACTTTCCTGATGAGGACTTACTGGAAGGGGCAGATGACCTGGAGGAAGGCGCGCTGTTATCAGGGTCAGTGCCAACAGGCCCAGAGCCTCAGCCTGAAATATCACACAGTGATCCAGTACAAACCCAACCCCAGTCAGAATTAATTGAGGGGAACATGGAGGTGGTCACACAGGCTGCATACTCAGAGGCTGTCTCTTCTTCTGCTCCAGTGTCCACCACTGGGGAGAATAAATCTAAAAGGAAGAAGAAAGATAAGTCCAGCCGTCAGCCTGAGGGTGAGTGGACCACTGTCCAAAAGCCCAGTAAGGTGAAAGTGGACAGTAGACCAGATGGGACAATGACCGCCAATAGGTCAGACGCAGAGGCAGAAATGGAGAGAGAGTTAGATCGTATGATGTCTGAGTATGATGAAGACCCAGGTGATGATACTCCCTCAAAAAAGAGACCCACTCAAGTTGAGCAACAGTATGAGTCAGATATGGAAACTGGTGGTGGTCAGCGGGAGTGCTCAGAGATTTATGATGATCGGGTCCATCTCTCTGCTTCTTGTACTTTGTTTTTCTCTGATGGCTGATTTTTACCTTAAAGTCATCTCAAGTAATGTGAATAGTATGAAAGTAAGGAGAACAAGGCATGCTGTGTACAAATATCTTAAGTATTTGGATGCAGATGTCTTCTTCTTGCAGGAGACTCATCTAATCACTTTGGGACTTATAAGAGAGGCAGAGAGAGAATGGCGGTCTGGTCCTTCCTTCTGGTCACTGGCTATTGAACCATATGCCGGGGTCTCCATACTCTTTAACACCAGTGATGTGACCATACATAGATTAACGGAGGTGTCGATGGGAAGGTGTCTAGTCCTGGAGGTTACTATCCGAGGTAGAAGGCTCCGGCTCATCAACATCTATGGTCCACAGACAGTGACTGAGAGGACTCAGCTATTTAATGAGGTAAAGCCTTACCTGTTCACATCTCTTCCTGTGGTAATGGCGGGGAATTTCAATGCTGTTATGACACCCAGTGACAGACCTAGTGACAGACCCCTTACTAGAGACTCTAAGGTCCTAAACAGGATGATTCTTCAGGCTGGTCTGTCCGATGTGTTTGTGTGTGGTGGTAGAAAGCCCAAGTTTACATATTCTTGTGTTGGCAGAAGCAGTCGGATAGACTTAGCTCTGGTGAGTCCTTCTGAAAACATCAGTGAGAGGAGGGAGAAAGTTGTCTCTTATTCTGACCACCTGGCATTGTATTTTTGTTTGGGAGCCACCAAGCGCTCTGATGTGGGGAGAGGCTTATGGAAACTCAACTCCATTCTCTTGGATGATGCCTATGTCCAGAGCTGCGTCTACTCCCTTTTTGAATATCAGCTAGAGAGAGTGGATTTAAATGAGAACATGGCTCGATGGTGGGAGGACGTCAAGGATGAGATCAGATCCCTCTTAAAGAGACTGTCAATTAAGAAGGGGAAGAGTAAGTACAGCCAGTATCTGAGACTGTGGAAAGAATTGGAGTCACTATATTCGGCAAATGGGGGGAACCAGCAAAAGATTGACCTGCTGAAATCTGAGATGAGTCAGTATCAGTACAGCAGGTATACCTGCCTGGTCCTCGAACCGGATTATGGGACCTTAGGGTCACCTGATCCCTTTGAGAACTATCGGGAGCGTGTGACCAACAAAGTGGTCACTGGTCTCACTGACTCCCAGGGTGTTTTACAAGAATCTCGGGAGGGTATCCTGGGGGTGGTGAGATCTTACTATACTGACTTGTTTCAGAAGAAGGTTTTGGATAAAGATAAGATGACTCAATTCTTGGAGGCAACTCCAGGCCCTGATACTAATGATCTGGACTTTTCTCCTTTAACAGCAGGAGAGGAGGTTAAAGTGGCCATTGATCAGTTACATCTGAAGAAGGCACCAGGTCAGTAGTTCAGAGACCACTTGGCCCCAATCCTCATGGACATGTACAAAAATTGTCTAGAAAATCATCTGATGCCTCCGTCCATGAGGGTGTCATCGCTAATTCTGCTGTCTAAAGGTAAGGAGCCTAGTGACATCAAGAACTGGAGGCCAATTGCCCTCTTGAATGTCGACAGGAAGATTCTGGTAAAAATTCTGTTCTCTAGATTAGTCTGTTTGTCCTGGGCACTGTTGTCAGGCTGTCAGTTCGGCATAGTAAAAGGGTGTAACATCTCTGGAGCAGTCATCTCGATAAGGCTCCATTCACACGTCCGCAGAATGTGTCCGCATCCGTTCCGCAAAATTGCGGAACGGGTGCGGACCCATTCATTTTCAATGGGGCCGCAAAAGATGTGGACGGCACACAGTGTGCCGTCCGCATCCGCACTTCCGTTCCGCGGCCCCGCAAAAATATAGAACATGCCCTATTCTTGTCCGGAGTCACAGACAAGAGCCGGCCATGTACGGTCCGCAAAATGTGGAACGCACATGGCCGGTGTCCATGTTTTGCGGATCCGCAATTTGCGGACCGCAAAACACACACGGACGTGTAAATGTACCCTAAGGGAGATGTTTGAGAGATGTAAAGCTCTGAGGTGTGGGAGATATGTTGTAGGTCTGGACCAGGCTAAAGCCTTCGACAGAGTAGACCACGAGTATCTATGGGCCAGTTTGTCAAAGTACGGTATTCCGGGACAATTTATCGAAGACCTTGTATCGAGAGGCTGAGAGCTTTCCTCTGGTCAATGGTTTGCAGGGAGACACATTCAGGGTTGAAACGGGGGTGAGACAAGGCTGTCCACTGAGTCCACTGCTGTATGCGTTTGCCTTAGACCCGTTCCTGAGGTCACTGCAGGAGTGTGATTTTCGGGGGGTGCCGGTCCCCCACTGCTTGCCCCTGAGTGTTGTCGCCTATGCGGATGATGTGACTGTGGTGATATCTGAGCCTCGTGAGGTGGAGATGCTGTTTGCAGCCATCAGAAGCTACTCGGAGGCCTCAGGGTCTCTGGTCAATCTTGAGAAGAGTCAAGCTTTCTGGACACTGAGTTCTGATCCAGACTTTGATCTGCCACAATTTGTGAAAGCCTCCACCTATATTAAGATCCTAGGGGTAAATTCGGGAGGGACGATAACGCCACGATAAATTGGGAGGAAAAGATGGAATCCGGAAATGCAAAGGTTCAGCGATGGAAGGACTGGAGGCTGACTTATAGAGAAAGGGTTAAAATGCTGAAGACTTACCTGGTCCCTGTCTTCTTATATGTCTCTGTCATTTTTCCAGTGTCAGGGACTGGATATTGCCTTTTGCAGAATCTTGGGTACGAGGCGTCAGTCTCAAGAGGAGGAGATGGACGCAGGACTTCCTCCCCCAGTATATGGACTATGCCCTGAAATGTGTGAGGAAGTGGAGGCTAGAGAAGTCTTTCATCGTAAGTAAGACATGGAAAGAACTATATTCTAAGATAATGTTGGGATTTCTTTTGTTCCCCACTTGCTCTGAGGGATTGTCCGACCACCATCATGCAGGAAAGTCTTGGGTTCCTCAATGGGAAATGACTCCCAGCAAAACTGTATGACATCGCCTGGCTGTCACTACATGGGAGGCTCTTTGTCAAGGGTAACCTAAAATACCTGTCTCAGTCAGATAGGATGTGTCCACTTGGATGTTCCCAAGAGGAGACCATGGAACATTTCATAACTGAGTGCTGGGGAGGCAGGTGGATATGGAGGGAAGTATCTGACAACTTAAAGATCTCAAGGTTGCAGTCCCTGAGTTATCTATGGTGTTCCATCTACTGCTATTAATATCGACAGGGGAACACTGTATCTCATAATAACCACCATTAAGTATTATCATTGGCATGCACAAACCCGGGTGTCCCTACACTGCGAGACCTTCCAACACACGACCGTAGTCAGCCAAATACTGTCTGAGCTCAGGTGGATAAGATCTTTAGAGATTAAGAGGAACCATAAAAACAGGAAGTTATGGAGGAATGTATGTCTGGGTTAATAATGATTATCTTATTTTTTTCAGTTGCATTATATGTATATATTTTCCCCCCTTCTTCAACAGGTGTGAACTCTTTAAGTTAAACATTGCATTATTGTGTTTTCCATAATGGAGAAATCATTGTATGAGCCATGAATGTGATTTTTGTTTTGATCTGATGGAAAATTTATGTTTCATTTGATTGTATTTGATTTGTTTTTTACAATAAAAATTGCCTCCTATGTACAAGAATATAACTACTATAATACTGCCTCCTATGTACAGGAATATAACTACTATAATACTGTTCCCATGTACAAGAATATAACTACTATAATACTGCCTCCTATGTACAAGAATATAACTACTATAATACTGCTCCTATGTACAAGAATATAACTACTATAATACTGCTCCTATGTACAAGAATATAACTACTATAATACTGCTCCTATGTACAAGAATATAACTACTATAATACTGCTCCTATGTACAAGAATATAACTACTATAATACTGCTCCTATGTACAAGAATATAACTACTATAATACTGCCTTCTATGTACAAGAATATAACTACTATAATACTGCCTCCTATGTACAAGAATATAACTACTATAATACTGTCCTATGTACAAGAATATAACTACTATAATACTGCTCCTATGTACAAGAATATAACTACTATAATACTGCTCCTATGTACAAGAAAAGAACTACTATAATACTGCTCCTACATACTGGAATATAACTTCTATAATACCTCCTCCTATGTACAGGAATATAACTACTATAATACTGCCTCCTATGTACAGGAATATAACTACTATAATACTGCTCCTATGTACAAGAATATGACAACTATAATACTGCTCCTATGTACAAGAATATAACTACTATAATACTGCTCCTATGTACAAGAATATAACTACTATAATACTGCTCCTATGTACAAGAATATAACTACTATAATACTGCTCCTATGTACAAGAATATAACTACTATAATACTGCTCCTGTGTACAAGAATATAACTGCTATAATACTGTTCCCATGTACAAGAATATAACTACTATAATACTGCCTCCTATGTACAAGAATATAACTACTATAATACTGCTCCTATGTACTGGAATATAACTTCTATAATACCTCCTCCTATGTACAGGAATATAACTACTATAATACTGCCTTCTACGTAGAAGAATATAACTACTATAATACTACTCCTATGTAGAAGAATATAACTACTATAATACTGCCTCCTATGTACAGGAATATAACTACTATAATACTGCCTTCTATGTAGAAGAATATAACTACTATAATACTGCTCCTATGTACAAGAATATAACTACTATAATACTGCCTCCTATGTACAGGAATATAACTACTATAATACTGCCTTCTATGTAGAAGAATATAAGTACTCTAATACTGCTACTATGTACAAGAATATAACTACTATAATACTGCTCCTATGTACAAAAATGTCACTACTATAATACTGCTCCTATGTACAAGAATATAACTACTATAATACTGCCTTCCATGTAGAAGAATATAACTACTATAATACTGCCTCCTATGTACAAGAATATAACTACTATAATACTGCCTCCTATGTACAAGAATATAACTACTACAATACTGCCTCATATGTACAAGAATATAACTACTATAATACTACCCCTATGTACAAGAATATAACTACTATAATACTGCTCCTATGTACAAGAATATAACTACTATAATACTGCTCCTATGTACAAGAATATAACTACTATAATACTGCCCCTATGTACAAGGATATAACTACTATAATACTGCCCCTATGTACAAGAATATAACTACTATAATACTACCTTCTATGTACAAGAATATAACTACTATAATACTGCTCCTATGTACAAGAATATAACTACTATAATACTACCTTCTATGTACAAGAATATAACTACTATAATACTGCCTCCTATGTACAAGAATATAACTACTATAATACTGCTCCTATGTACAAGAATATAACTACTATAATACTGCTCCTATGTACAAGAATATAACTACTATAATACTGCCTCCTAGCTGTGAGGACGTGTGCTGGTGGTTCTCCTGATGTCTGGAGCTAGGACCTCCAACTCCATACCTGCCAAAAATCCTGTTGACCCCGCATTACTTCGTATAATAAAATAACGACTATGATACTGTGATGGGTTTTAATCTGGGGATGGCCACAGCTTTTATTAACATAGGTATATCAACCATATAACTGTAAACAAACAGATAGTCGTGCCCATTAACATCTCTTTCCTCTTAATACCTTAAGATCCTGTAACCTGAATGCGACCGCTGTTTAGCAGGCATGTAGGCCAATTTTCCATAATTTTCTCCTGGGCACGAGCTCCCGCCTCCAGCTGTGACATCTGGAACAATAGAACACAAGACACCATTGCAAAAGAGAGCCCCAAAGGCTCGATCCACATAACACTGAAGGAAAATTTTAACCACCACCTAGATCTTCTCACCGTCCAGAGGCAGAAGGTGAGCCGTTAGCCCTGCTTATTGTTTATATAAATTCCCCTTCTTCCCGCTGTTTACATTCCTCAGCTAATCAGGTGTCTTCCACGTACACCATCTCACAACAAAAGTGTTAACCCCTAGCAGTCCTGGCCCCCTTTGTTACAGCACTTTGTGTGCCTTAAGACTGCAAGGACCTCCAACTCCATACCTGCCAAAAATCGTGTTGACCCCGCATTACTTCGTATAATAAAATAACGACTATAATACTGTGATGGGTTTTAATCTGGGGATGGCCACAGCTTTTATTAACACAGGTATATCAACCATATAACTGTAAACAAACAGATAGTCGTGCCCATTTCCTCTTAAAACCTTAAGATCCTGTAACCTGAATGCGACCGCTGTTTAGCAGGCATGAAGGCCACTTTTCCATAATTTTCTCCTGGGCACGAGCTCCCGCCAGGAGGCAGCAGCGTACCCCCCCTACGCTGGCGGCCGACCACCCCCACCCGCAGAGCAAGCGCCCTCTCAAGCCCATCCTGGAGCCCTGACAAAAAGATGTCCAGACCAATAGGGTTGAGGTGGACACCATCTGCCAATAGCAGACTAGAATTATCGCCTTCCAACTCTCGGTGACGTATGACCACTCCTCCTATGGACCTTACAAATTTTGAGAGCCTTACATTAAGAACCCGTCTGGCTCTATCAATAGCTCGGCTATCTCTTGCGCCCCTCCAAACCTGCCGTGGAACAATCTCTGACCACACTAAAATAGTCCCTGGCAAAAGGGTATGCACCCGGGCTAAGTCATATTTTATGATAGAGAATTAGTCCCCGATTTTGACCTTTCCCAGATCGTTACCTCCAGCATGCAACATTAAAACATCAGGGGGGGGGAGTATGCACCCTGGACATGAGTTCAGGCAGCAACTGCGACCATCTCATTCCTCTAATGTCTAGCCACCGTATATCAGCCGCAGGTAGACCCAAAGATAGCCCATGTGGGCGATGAGCTGCACGTTCTTTAGCCCAATATATGTAAGAATGGCCGAGCAACCAAATGGAGTAAGGCCGTAAATCTGTAAATAAAAACCGTTAAAACATACTTAGAACTAGAGAAAAACAACCATTTCAAAGCAGGAGATCCGGCCTAATGTAAGATTTGAAGCACGCAGACTTCCATCTACCTAAACGTTTAATCCCTTCATCGCCCAAACCGCAAGCATCCGCTACCGTGGCTGCCCCTAATACGGAAGGAGTGCGTGCCAAATTCCGTTACATTCAACCCTAACGCACGCAAACATTTTTTAAAAACTGACGTAAACTGGAATCTAGTTAAGGGGGCGCCGGAGCTATGGCACAAAAAATGTGAACCCCTGCCCCTCACTCGCTCAAACAAAGCAATGGACCGAACCAGACAAATGAGAGAGTCCAACGGGTGCAAAGTAATCCATGTACCTCTACCGAATTAGTCTGTTTTTGATCGACGAATGCAGATTTTTATCTGGTTTGCGCTAACGCACACATCCGAAGCTCCCAAGCCCCCTACCCCCGCCTTACTGGCGGGAACTAATTCCCCTAAACGCACAGCCGTGAAAAAGGCAAGTGCAAAGGCAGCCCGAAAAAGGGAGGCCTCAAGCACATTAGAACAAACCTTCTCCACTACAACAAAAAGACGACCCAAAATTTCTAGAGATATAGGACGCCTTGTATCTAAAGACGTACTCTCTTTCTTCCAACCCTTAACTATCTGGCGAATGAGGAAATGTTTGGTGACGTCTGGGTAACCCTCTAACTGTGACATAAAGGCTATCCCTGCCAAATACTTTTTAACCAACGCTGCAGACGCGGATCTCTCCCGCAGATGGGAAAGCAGAACTAGTGTGACCTGCAAACCATGTTGTGCATCCCTGCACTCAGGGCCGCCTGCCAGCTGCAACCACTCCACCCATGCCTTCTTGTGGCTATTCCACGTAGCTGCAGACACTGACTTGTGTAGTAGCTCTATAAGTTTCTCTCCACCAAGTGCCACAAGAAATCTGGGCAACCATCCCCCGTTGCAGCCGCCTCTGGATGAAGATCCCGGAAGGTCTGCATCTGCAAACGGGATAAGGCATCAGCTATAACATTTTGTACGCCCGGCACGTGTTTTGCTTTAAACCAGATATTCCACTGTAAGCAGCGGAGCACCAGGTGCCTGAGTAATGCTAAGACCGGTAAAGATGAGCAAGACTGGCGATTAACTACCTGGACGACCGCCATGTTGTCAGACCAGAAACACACACGTCTGTCGGCCATAGCCGAACCCCACAGCTCCACTGCTACCACCACTGGAAAAAGTTCGAGCATCGTCATGTTTCTGGTAAGACCCCATGCCGACCACGTCTCTGGCCACGTCCCTGAACACCAACGATTGCCAAAAATAGCACCAAAACCTATGCTACCCGACGCATCCGTTGAAAGAGATAAATCCACACTATCCACTTCTTCCAACTGAATTAGTGAACAACCGTTATAGGTCTGCAAGAATGTTTGCCACACCAAAAGGTCCTCTCTCAGAGGCCTAGTGATGCGGATAAAGTGACCTGGTTTTGCAATGCCTCTAGTAGATAAAGAAAGCCTCCTACAGAAAGCTCTCCCCATCGGCATGACTTTACAAGCAAAAGTCAGTAGACCCAGCAACACCTGCATTTGATGCAGCGTCACCTTTTTTGCCGATGAAACCAAATCTACCTGACTGACTAGTCGCTCCAACTTATCTGGTGGGAGGCGGAATACCATCTGTATGGAATCGATCTCTATTCCTAGGAAAGACAAAACCTGAACCGGGCCTACCGTTTTTTCTTCTGAAATAGGGACACCCACTTGGGACATTAACTGACGGAACGTAACTAACAGATAACTACAAAGATTGGAATCTGAAGGACCCACAAATAGAAAGTCGCCGACATGAAACTGAAGAACTGCCCGATTCCCAATGTACCATCCATTCCAGAAAGGAGCTGAACCGTTCGAAATAGGAACAGGAAATCGAGCAGCCCATGGGCAGGCACATATCGACGAAAAATTGATCCCCCAGACGGCAACCCAACAAATGGAAACAAGCCGGATGAACAGGGAGGAGGCGGAAAGCGGACTCTATTTCGGATTTTGCCAATAAAGCGCCTTGGCCAGCACGTCTGACGAGAAGTGCAGCTCTATCAAAAGAGGTATAAGACACCGCCGCCTCCTCCCTGGTAATACCGTCATTAACTGATGACCCCGGGGGATAAGAGAGGTGATGAATTAAACGGTATTTGCCTGTCTCTTTTTTAGGAACTAAACCTAAAGGAGAAACTCGTAAATTCGGCAATGGCGGCTCTGAGAAAGGGCCCGCCATACGCCGCAAAGCAACTTCTTTTAACAATTTTTTGTGTACAAGCGAAGGAGCCTCCTTGACGGATCTGAGGTTATCACATAAGAAAACCGCGTGAGCTGGCTCATGCGGAATGTAAAAACCAACCGCAAACCCCTCACTGAGAAACCTTGCTTCCTCCGTCCTTGGGTACATTCTTAGCCACTGCTGAAGGACGTGGCTTTTCACCGGCGTTCTCAGCTGAGCTGGAATTGCCCACCTGGGAAGGCTGTTTTCCTCTGCGGAAACAACGTACCGCGGAGTGCGCTCCCCCACAGATGGAGCACTCGTGACGGAATTTGCAATTTGAATAAAATCGGCAGTGGCCCTCATTATAGAGCCAGCATGCTCCTGTAGGTTTTTGCGCCGCGGCTCCAACCGAACCTTGTGTTGAAGGCGCGGCTCCGCTTTGAAAGGGGCGAGATGGCTTTTGAGATAAAATCAATTGAAGCCAGACATCTGTGGCTTTGGAGGCCCAACCTACTGCTGGGTTTAAAGATAACCTACGACGAAATTCTTCGTCATAGCGCCACCAAGCTGTACCTCCGTACAACTTGTGGGCGCTGTATATAGTATCTAGGTAGATAAATAGCTCCGGACCCTTGTCAGGTTGAAACTGACACAAGAGATGTGCCAGCACTGCAAAGGCCTGAAGCCAATTACTAAATGTCTTTGCTACTTTCTGTTTCTTCTCTGATCCTCTCTCAAATGTTCTCTCTTTATCAACAGTGACATGGTCGATCGACAAGAGCGACCAAATGTCAATGTAGTCACCCTTACGTATTTTGTCCTTAAGTTCTGTACTCACATGTGTACCTAACGGGGCTACACCACAAAATATAGAATCATGGAACAACAAGCTATGCATACCAGCCCCTTCCCACCGCGTCGCATCTCCCGATGCATCAGGCGGCTGCTCCTTGCAACGCACTAGCAAATCTTTAAAGGCTGAAACCATGTTTATGTTGTTTGCGTTAGTGTTGGTGGAAATAGCGGACCATGCCGGAAGGCACGTCAACTCACCCTGTGGCTGGGGGGTAGTCGGAGTCTGCGGGTCCGCTGAAGGAGTTGGATTTGCGGGTGGCTGTACCTCGCGAGGCGGGGACCTCCGAGCTGAAGCTGGACGAGATGACCCGGTGGCGCTACCGCCGGCGGTGATGGAGGGGGCCGTGTTTCAAGAGTTGGACCGAGAGTGGCAGTGGGTGTAGCTCCTGGCCGATGAACGGCGTCGCCCCTCCTCGCGTCTACTAGAATGACATCTTGCCACGGTGATATCTCTGGATGGTTGCCTGTAGCAATGACGGCGACTCCCAGAATGGTTTCCTCTCCTAACTTGTCGGCGAGCTTGACCTGCAAGAGAAAACTCAGAAGAGGATCTGCTGTCAGAGCTGCGACACACGGAAGCACTATCCCCCCCTTGTGGTTTCGGTGCAGTCCGACTCGCTGCTAAATTCCTGGCGGCGTGAACGGCGGAGATGCCGGCGACGTCTATGGCCGTTTTTGGAGTGTGGGGTATCTGTCCTGAGTAATCCTCCTACCAGCCCCATGGCCCCGCCTCCTCCTATCATGGTTACTATGGCTGCGGGAGAACACCACTTCAGTAGCCCTCTTGCTGGCCGTTAAAGGGTGTCCACGTGGTGCAGGTAGTGAAGAGGGGCCCTGACTAGCCTGGTCCCCTTGTACATACCCTGCTGGCAACAGTGCTTGGGAGTTGAAAAGGGTAAGCGCTGAATTCAGGTCCTGCTGAGCCAATATGACCTTGTCTCTCACCATGGAGGATACATTGCAATGTAAGGAAACTTGTCCTTGCTGGGCCACCATACCTTCAGTAAGCACACTGCTTCTCTCCTGGTCCCTCCTCCCAACTTGACTGACAGCAGCTGCTGGTGCCTGGGCAGCCGGGGGAGGGACACATTGTGGTGCCGGGAAGACTCCGGCAGCTGTAGCAGCACTGCTGACATGTGATCCTGAGCTTTCTTCCTGCACCTCATGTGGGGGAAGCTCCATACAGGGAGTTTGACCCACCGGCGTTGTGGCCTACCTCGGTCTGTCTGCTGAAGATAGGGGACATCCACTGCTGCTCTGGCCTGGGACAGCATGGACTCCAGCCAGGAAGGGCCTTCCAGTGACACACGCTGCAGGATGAGCTGCTCCAAGGGAACCATGATGATTGATAGGAGCTCCGTCTGATCTTCTCACCGTCCAGAGGCAGAAGGTGAGCCGTTAGCCCTGCTTATTGTTTATATAAACTCCCCTTACTCCCGCTGTTTACATTCCTCAGCTAATCAGGTGTCTTCCACAGGTGTCTACACCATCTCACAACAAAAGTGTTAACCCCTTGCAGTCCTGGCCCCCTTCGTTACAGCACTTTGTGTGCCTTAAGGAACTTTCCTCAGCAAAACCCCAGGCTTCCAGGCCTTCACTGGAGGAAAACTCCCAAAGTTCCCATTCAGCAACAGAATGGAAAGAATGGAAGTAATGTTGTTGCTCTGAAGAAAGAAGAAAAGAAAGTGAGTGCAGTGAAGACTCAAACAGTTTCCAAGCCCAGCCAGCAAGGTGCAGAGGTGATGAGCACAGGCCCTGCAGCAGGTGAGCAGCTCCCCCCTCCTGCACACAGACACAGACGGACTTCTCTAGAGAAACAAACTCTGCAAGAAAACCTGAAACAGCAAGTTGTGGTTTCCAGCATGGCCTGCCAGGGCCGTACAAGATCTGCAGCAATGTCTCCAAAAGTTACCAGAGAAAACACTGCAAAGTGTGAACAGGCCTCAGCAACTGCAGGTACAAGCAGCAAAGCTGGAAAGGCAAAGCTGCAGGAGACAGGTGAATCCACCCAGCCTGGAGCCCAGCACAGACCACAGCAGGTGAAGGAGACCACACGAGCACCTGAGCTGCAGATGGCGGAGGAGATCCCGGCACTGGTAAGGAGAATGGGGGAGCTAAATCACCACAAACAACTGCTGCAGATGCAGATAGACTGTGTGTATAACCTGAAAACTGTGCACCCTGATAGCAACACCGTGTACGATACCAAGCTGCACTCACTGAGCATAGAGCTGGCGGAGGTGGTGAAGGAGATGGACTGTGTTCTGGAGAGGATGGGGCCCCTGGCCGAGTCTTACAGGAACCACGAACACTTCGCACAGCAGAGACAGAACAGTGACTCTCTATCCCGCTCCTCTAGAGCACAATCAGTGTTTGTGTCCCCAGATGAGCCCCAGCGGGTGACACAACCGGTTCTGAAGCCCGCAAGTTTCTCTTTCCAGAAGGGAGATGGGCAAGAGCAGCCGCAAACACCTTCAGCTGTCCTTGAGAAACATCATGGAGCTGTGGCACCACAAGTCCCAGCAGAGACAGTCCAGCAGCAGAACAGTGGACTTTCATTCATGGGTCAGGGTGATGCAGCGACGCAGCAGAGCTGTATTACTGGGGCACAGGCCGGGGACAGTGATGATGTACCTGAGGTGACGGGTGATAACATAGAGTCTGTGTGGGATGTGCAGCCGTCTGAGGAGGACATAGAGGTGGACGAGGGGCAGGAATGTGTGCAGAATGCTGTCTGTAATTTCCCCCCCTTAACAAAATCCACACACGATGAGTTGGTCCCCTCTAGTGCCAATACGCACCCCAATACTGAGCCCCTGTCAGGCCCCTCTAGAGCAGACACGCACCCCAATACACAGGGAAGTGAGCCCCGTCAGGGTCCTCCCAGAAACGCCTGGAGCCGCGGCGCTCCATCCTTCACCTCCAGTGCGGGCTATACAGGCCAGGTGTTCAAGAGGAGGAACGTGGTGAGGTTTAAACACCCAGGCACCAAAGATGACCTCCCAGATAGGAGGTTTGTGGTGAGGGAGCTCCTGTGCCACCAGATGGGGTTTGCTCCAGCGGACATCCTGGCAGTGATAAATCTACCAGACTGGCAGGGCTATGATGTCAGCTTTAAGCTCATGGCTAGTCTGGATAGGTTCTGGGCAAACTTTGCCAGGTTTAGGGACACAGAGGGCTGGAATAAATTCATTTTCATTCCAATTTCCAAGCCAGACACAGTTATTGTGAACATCATCTTCTGGAATGAATCTGTTCCTCCCCAGGACATTGTGGTGTGGCTCCGGAGGCACTGTGACCTCGTGTCTGACCTCACCAAGAACAGGGACGATGATGGTGTCTGGACTGGAAGGTGGAAGGTGCTGGTGAAGCTGCGCCAGCACAATAACGTCACCTTACATCTTCCCAACTCTTTCTTTATTGGTAGAGAAAAAGGCGTCTGCTTCTATCCTGGGCAACCGAGGAAGTGCTTCACATGTGGCAAGGTCGGTCATGTGGCAAATGTGTGCACAGTGGTCAAGTGCAACCTGTGCGGTGAGCTTGGCCATCTGAGTGCAACATGTAAGAATGTTAGGTGCCATCTCTGCAGACAGTTAGGCCACTCACATAACGATTGCCCAGATGCCTGGCACAACGTATGCAGGGAGCTTTCATATGAGGAATTAGTGGAGGCCGCAGACGCCATAGAGGAGGAGGCTTTGATGTCAGGGACCATACTGACAAGGCAAGAGGTACAACAGGGGTCAGGTGAGACAACACCCGAACCTCAGCCTTCAGAGTCCACACAGGGCACCATGGAGTTGGTCACTCAGGACCAGCCTCAGGCAGTCACCTCTGTATCACTTTCTGTATATGAAGAGGCCAAGAGCAACAAAAAGAGGAAAAAAGATAAGTCTTCCCGTAGATCTGAGGAAGAATATTACCTGGGCCAAAATACCAGGAAGAAAGTCAGTAACGGTGCAGGAGTCATGGTCCTATCAAACAGATATGAGGCTTTATCAGAGTCTGATGGTGACTATGAGTAAGAGCTGCAGAGAATAGATAACGAATGTGAGGCAGACGCAGGTGAGCCCCCAACAAAGAAGAAGCCCCCTCCTGTAGAGGCTCCTATAGAGTCAGATATGGAGACCGGTGGTAGGCAGGAAGCCTCTGATACTGAAATATGATGATGGGAGTCCCTGATCTGCTCTTCCTCTGTAGTCTCATGATGGCTGGGTTTTCTCTAAAAGTTGCTTCAAGCAACGTGAACAGCATCAAAGTAAGAAGGACCAGACACGCGGTATACGATCACCTCAGGTATATGGATGCAGATGTCATCTTTTTACAGGAGACGCGTTTGACCACCTTAGGGCATCTACGTGAGGCTGAGAGTAAATGGCGGTCTGGTCCTTCTTACTGGTCGCTGGCTGTGGAGCCTTATGCCGGGGTGGCCATATTGTTTAAGACCAATGACGTGACTGTGCACAGGTTAACGGAGGTAGTTATGGGAAGGTGCCTGGTGCTGGAAGTGACCATCCATGGTAGACGGCTCCGCTTCATTAACATCTATGGCCCACAGACAGTGGCTGAGAGAATCCAGCTGTTTAATGACGTGAAGCAATATCTTTTCACCTCTATACCTGTGGTGATGGCGGGGGACTTTAATGTTACTATGTCATCAGGTGACAGGTCCTCGGGCAGAGCGGTGGCCAGAGACTCCAGAGTCCTACACAACATGATATCGCAGGCTGGTCTGAGTGATGTCTTCACACTGGATGGTAGGAAGCCAAACTTCACATATTCTTGTGCTGACAGACACAGTAGAATAGACATGGCATTTGTGAATCCTACTGAGACTATTAGTGGGATGAGTGAGAAGTTCGTCCCCTACTCTGACCACCTGGCGTTGGTTTTCTGTTTGGGAGCCACTAAACGCTCTGATATTGGTAGGGGGCTGTGGAGGCTTAATTCCAGCATCCTGGATGATGTCTATGTCCAGGACTGTGTCTGCTCCCTTTTTCAGGTTCAGCTACAGAGAGTGGACTTTTATAACAACATGGCCGACTGGTGGGAGGACGTCAAGGAGGAGATCAGATCCCTCTTAAAGAGACTGTCAGTTAAAAGAGGGAAGAATAAGTACAGCCAGTATCTCAAGCTGCGGAAAGAATTGGAGTCATTGTATTCGGCAGATGGGAGGGACCAACAAAGGATTAACTGGCTGAAATATGGGATGAGTCAGAATCAGTACAGCAGGTACACCTCCCTGGTTCTTGAATGGGATTATGGGACCTTAGGGGCTCCTGATCCCTTTGAGAACTGCCGGGAGCGTGTGGCCAACAAAGTGATCACCGGTCTCACTGACTCCCAGGGTGTTTTACAAGAATCTCGGGAGGGTATCCTGGGGGTCGTGAGATCTTACTTTACTGACTTGTTTCAGAAGAAGGTTTTGGATAAGTTAAAAATGGCTCAATTCTTGGAGGCAACTCCAGGCCCTGATACTAATGATCTGGACTTTTCTCCTTTAACAGCAGAATTAACGGTGGAGGAGGTTAAAGAGGTCATTGATCAGTTACATCTGAAGAAGGCACCAGGTCCAGACGGTATTACCGCAGAATTTTATAAGAAGTTCAGAGACCTCTTAGCCCCAATCCTCGTGGACGTGTACAAAACCTGTTTAGAAAATCACCTGATGCCTCCGTCCATGAGGGTGTCCTCGTTAATTCTGCTGTCTAAAGGTAAGGAGCCTAGTGACATCAAGAACTGGAGGCCAATTGCCCTTTTGAATGTCGACAGGAAGATTCTGGCAAAAATTCTGTTCTCTAGATTTGTTTGTTTGTCCTGGGCACTGTTGTCAGGCTGTCAGTTCGGCACAGTAAAAGGGCGGAACATCTCTGGAGCAGTCATCTCGATAAGGGAGATGTTTGAGAGATGTAAAGCTATGAGGTGTGGGAGATATGTTGTAGGTCTGGACCAGGCTAAAGCCTTCGACAGAGTCGACCATGAGTATCTATGGGCCACTTTGTCAAAGTACGGTATTCTGGGACAATTTATTGATTGGCTAAAAACTTTATACTGTGAAGCAAAGAGCTCTGATCAATGGTTGGCAAGGGGACACTTTAGTAAAGGCAGGGGTGAGACAGGGTTGCCCATTGAGTCCACTGCTGTATGTGTTTGCCTTAGACCCGTTTCTGAGGTCACTGCAGGAGTGTAATTTTCAGGGGGTGCCGGTCCCCCACTGCTTGCCTTTGAAAGTAGTTGCCTACGCGGATGATGTGACTGTGGTGATATCTGAGCCTCGTGAGGTGGAGATGTTGTCTGCAGCGATCAGAAGCTACTCAGAGGCCTCCGGGTCTCTGGTCAACCTTGAGAAGAGTCAAGCTTTCTGGACTTTAAGTACTGATCCAGACTTTTGATCTGCCACAATTTGCAAAAGCCTCCACCTATATTAAAATCCTAGGGGTCAAATTTGGGAGGAATGATGATGCCAAACTAAATTGGGAAGAAAAGTTGGAATCCGGAAATGCAAAGGTTCAGCGATGGAAGAACTGGAGGCTGACCTATAGAGAAAGGGTTAAAATGATGAAGACTTACCTGGTCCCTGTCTTCTTGTATGTCTCTGTCGTCTTTCCTTTGCCAGAATCTTTCTCAGCTAGGCTCTTCAGCCTGTTCTTCCAACTTTTGTGGGGGAACAGGTTGAACCCAGTAAAAAGAGGGATCACCTACCTGCAGAGGAGAGAGGGGGGCTGGATATGTTAAATCCAAGGGTGTTCTTTGACTCCATGTTTCTAAAAGTTAATTTTGGTGGCCTGGACTCAGAGAACAGCTCCCTGTGGGTGAATAGTGTCAGGGACTGGATATTGCCTTTTGCAGAGTCTTGGGTTCGAGGCGGCAGTCTCAAGAGGGGTCGGTTGACTCGTGGCTTCCTCCCCCAGTACCTGGAATATGGTCTAAAGTGCATGAAGAAATGGGGTATAGAGAAGGTTTATTTGGAGACTAGGACCAGGAAGGATCTCTATATCAGGATCTGTAGGTCCTTCTATAATTTACAGCCAGCACTGAGGGACTGCACAACAGCCACATTGCAGGAAAGTCTGAAGTTCCTCAATAGACCGAGGCTTCCTGAAAAGTTTTTTGACATTGCCTGGCTGTCGTTGCATGGGAAGCTTTTTGTCCGAGGCAATTTAAAGTTTCTGAGTGTTTCAGATCTCATGTGCCCCCTGGGCTGTCAGCAGGAAGAGACTATGGACCATTTTACAACTAAGTGCTAGGGAGGGTGACAGATATGGCGGGAGATAACCAGCAAGCTTAAAATTCCAAGGCTCCAGTCTCTGACCTGCCCAGATATCATCTATGGTGTAACATCACAGGTAGCTAACATTGACCGGAGGACCATGCATCTGATTATTACCACCATCAAGTATTACCACTGGCATACTAGAACCAGAGTGTCCATCCACAGTGAGCCCTTCAATCATGTGAAAGCCATAAACCTCATCCTGTCAGAGCTCAGGTGGATCAGATCTATAGAGGTCAGGAAAAAGGCAGAGAATGAAAAATTATGGAGGAATATATATTTAGAGTAATTTTGGTTTATGTATCCTGTTTATTCATTCATCTTTTTTTCCAACTTATTGTGATGGACTCTTAAGTTAAATTTATTCTAACTTTATTTTTTAATTATGATTAGTCTGATTTTTGTTAAATAATTGTTTGTTCAGTTTGTTTCTGAAATGTGTTATTGCATTTTTGCTTGTTTTTACTAATAAAAATTGCCTCCTATGTACAAGAATATAACTACTATAATACTGCCTCCTATGTACAAGAATATAACTACTATAATACTGCCGCCTATGTACAAGAATATAACTGCTATAATACTGCCTCCTATGTACAAGAATATAACTACTATAATACTGCTCCTATGTACAGAATATAACTACATATACTGCCTCCATTACAAGAATATAACTACTATAATACTGCCTCCTATGTACAAGAATATAACTAGCTATAATACTGCTCTATGTACAAGAATATAACTACTATAATACTGCCTCCTATGTACAAGAATATAACTACTATAATACTGCCTCCTATGTACAAGAATATAACTACTATAATACTGCCTCCTATGTACAAGAATATAACTACTATAATACTGCCTCCTATGTACAAGAATATAACTACTATAATACTATGCCTCCTATGTACAAGAATATAACTAGCCTATGTACATACTGCCTCCTATGTACAAGAATATAAACTACTATAATACTGCCTCCTATGTACAAGAATATAACTGCTATAATACTGCCTCCTATGTACAAGAATATAAACTACTATAATACTGCCTCCTATGTACAAGAATATAACTACTATAATACTGCCTCCTATGTACAAGAATATAACTAGCTCCTATAATATAACTGCCTCCTATGTACAAGAATATAACTACTATAATACTGCCTCCTATGTACAAGAATATAACTACTATAATACTGCCTCCTATGTACAAGAATATAACTACTAAATAACTGCCTCCTATGTACAAGAATATAACTACTATAATACTGCCTCCTATGTAGACAAGAATATAACTACTATAATACTGCCTCCTATGTACAAAGAATATAAACTACTATATACTGCCTCCTATGTACAAGAATATAACTACTATAAATATAACTGCTCCTATGTACAAGAATATAACTACTATAATACTGCCTCCTATGTACAAGAATATAACTACTATAACTATACAAAATACTACTATAGCCTCCTATGTACAAGAATATAACTACTATATAATACTGCCTCCTATGTACAAGAATATACTACTACTCTAATATTACCTATACTATATATAGGTACAATATAACTACTATAATACTATCATGCCTACTATAGGGCTATAATACGGGAGAAGTATGTATAAACTACTATAATACTGGTACAGATATAACTACTATCTGCGTATATAATTGGAATATATACTTACTGCTGTTTATGATGTATGCGTTATAACTTATAATACTTTCATTTCTATCTTCAGTGAGTGGATGAAGCAGAGCTGAGCACAGATGGACTGCAGCGAGAGATCACTGCTGGCTGCTGAGTTGGAAGAAAAGCTGCTGGCTCAGCATAAATGCTGCTGTTCCTGAACACACATCCAGCATCGACATCAGTCACTTATGCTTCATGTTATTTAGAGTCAGCCCTCGCTTCATCCTCACAGCAAAAATACTACTTTTATATCTGTATTTCCACAATTAACGATATACGGGGATTTACCTCAACAGTTAGACACAGGGCAGGCATATGATAGAAGATATAAAATAGGCATTCATGAGTCTAAAAGAAATATCGATTACCCATGAAGGGGGAAGGTGCACCAAAAAGCCACAGATACGTTTTAAGATGAACCAAATTTATAAAACTAAGACTTTTGTCTAGAAATGCTTACCACCCCGTACTGGAGCGGTTTTGTGACTTTTTTTTTGCAACTTTTTAAGAAAGTCAGAGTGACATTTCCAGCTGAAGCTCTTCACCCCGGAGGGTTTTTCATTTTTGTGTTTTAATTTTTCACTCCCTGCCTTTCCAGGGACATAACATTTTTATTTTTCCATAGACATAGCTGTATGAGTGCTTGTTTTTTTGTGGGATAAGTTGGACTTTGTAATGGCACCATTTACTATTATATACATATGATGCAGTCAGAAGCTGGAAAAAAATTCCAAATGGGATGGATTTGGAAAAAAAATGCAATGCTGACAGTCTTATGTTTAGTTTTTTTTTGCGTTTCCTGTGCAGTAAAACTGACCTATTAGGTGATCTGTGCTTTTCATTGATATTATATTAGGATGTGTAGAACTTTTTTGATCACTTTTAGAGATGAGCGAACGTGCTCGAAACAAGCACTGTACCGCTCGGCTCCGCTGCGCTCGCATGGGCGCAGGCAGCTGCTTCCGTCCTCCTGAGGAGTATCCTGATTAATAATAACATTAGCCAACAATTTACCTGGACAACCCGACTCGCAGAAATATTTGTGCCCTCTAAAGAACAATCTCTGCTGAGCCCTGTCCAAAAGAAAGTCAGAATAAGCCTGGCTCGCTTTTTGCATTATCTGTCTATTCTCCTCTGTTTTATTCTTAGAGAACTGATTCATCCCCAAAGTTGCAGCGTCTTTTAGAGCTCTCTCCTTCAGACCATACCCCTTTCGCAAGTTTGAGATATTACTAACAAATAACCCCCTTACATAGGCCTTAAACGCATCCCACACTGTTTGTATTTTTACCGATTTATAATTAATGTTCCAGAAAAATATCATTTCCTGTTTAATCTTATTGTGATTCTCCAAAACCGTCAGCCAATAGGGGTTCAATCTAAACGGAGGTCTTGCCCTTTCTTTATCCTCAGAAATACAAAGCTCTAAATATACTGGGACATGGTCCGAGATTGACCGGGCTTCATATTTCATCCGGATGGTATATTTCAAATATTGTTTATTTACTAGGGCCAGGTCAATCCTAGACATACAATTACCAGATTTGCTCACACAAGAGTAGGCTCTTTTCCCTCTACCAATATGTCCCCAAACATCCACAAAACCAGACTCCTGACAGAATCTTAACAAAGGTGATCCCTGATTATAGAGTGAGCTACTCCTTCCCTAGAAAACCTCCAGGCTGTGTAAGGGCTATTTGACCAAGAAGGAGAGTGATGGGGTGCTACGTCAGATGACCTGGCCTCCACAGTCACCAGACCTGAACCCAATCGAGATGGTTTGGGGTGAGCTGGACGGCAGAGCCCCAAAACAGTCTTTCTGGTCTGCAGGTTACCATAGAAACCTGTGTACAGTGAGAGACCTGCTGAACTGTCTATAGTTCATGACTAAAGTAAAATCTACTGACACCAAATGTGTTCTTTGAACTGTCCCTTTATGTTGAAAGCTAATCTTTGTAACTAGTGAGAAAACCCCTTTAATCCTGTTTTCTCTAGTAGATCTGAGATGAGTGCAGCCATTCCTTCCCAGTGCCTTTTTCCTCTGATCTGTAGCGGAGAAGCTTCACTTCTGAGCTACATAAGGGGCAGCACACAGTCATCTCAACTGAAAGGCTAGATCCTTAGTTCAGGAATAGAACAGACATTTCAACAAATCAAATCGCGCAGAATTATTGAAACCGGTGGTCAGGACACGCAATAACTAGGAGCGACTGATCAGCAAATATAACAACCAATGGCGGGATCTGTACAATATTTTGAATACACACTGGTTTTTGTTAACAAATGATAAGAGATTGGCCCAGTATGTGGAAGAAAAGCTACGGATCATTGCTCTTCGAGCACCCAACTTGAGGGATAAACTGGTACAGAGCCATTTTCAACAACCCAGCAGGAGAATTGGGACTGGGACCAAGCTGAAGGGTACTTTTGCTTGTGGTAATTGCCACATATGCCAATATATGCTTAATGCGGATAGTTTTGTCAACTTTGGAGATCAGAAGGTGGTACATCTGCACTGGTATGTGAATTGCCAGACCAGGAATTGTGTTTATGCACTTATTTGCCCGTGTGGTAAAATTTATGTTGGACAAACCTCACAGGAATTACGTAGAAGAATACATCACCTATCTAATATTGGTCTGGCACAGCGGGACAGAATGAAAAAGGAAAAACCACTTACCTCCGTGGCTATGCATTTTCTGGATCACCATGGAGTTTGGGTCGTTATATGGGTGTTGCACGTTTGTATCACCTTCATTGCCCTCTTTGGATGTGGTCAACATTTTTTTGAGGCTCCTAATTTCCCACATGAATTCCTGTCTTCAGCTCCTCTTTCCTCATTTTGGCCTAATTTGGGGGCGAGATTTTTGGAGATTTATTTGGAAGTGACCCTCCTTGGATGGATATGGCAAGCATTCTTCAGAGACTCCTAACCCCTTGTATGGATTCCTGCTGTCAGCTCCTCTTTTTTTTTTTCTTTCCCTTGTCCTGGCTTACTTTTGGAGAGATCAATTCAAGACTATATTGGAAGTGACTAATTGCGAGCTCTGTGACTTTATATATGTATACAGATGAGGGTTTAAAGGGACAGCGGTTACACTGACCTTCATTCTCCTCCTCCTTTAAAAAAAAAAAAACATATGCGATGATGGACTGAAGCAATATCTGGTAGCGTACGCTTAGTGGCGGGAGTTTGTTCAAGGGTAAAATCACAGTAATGGATTCGCCTCCCTTTGCCTCCACCCCTCATGACCTCTAGGGCACTACAGGTGATTTTGATTTAGTAGTATATATATATATATATACTGACACACCTCATTGCATGTCATTATTTATATGGATACACTTAAATAAAATGGGAATGGTTGGTGATATTAACTTCCTGTTTGTGGCACATTAGTATATGGGAAGGGGGAAACTTTTCAAGATGGGTGGTGACCATGGCGGCCATTTTGTAGTCGGCCATTTTGGATCCAACTTTAGTTCTTTCAATGGGAAGAGGGTCATGTGACACATCAAACTTATTGAGAATTTCACAAGAAATGCAATGGTTAAAACAATGGTTTTAACGTAATGTTATTCTTTCATGAGTTATTTACAAGTTTCTGACCACTTATAAAATGTGTTCAAAGTGCTGCCCATTGTGTTAGATTGTCAATTCAGCCCTCTTCTCCCACTCTTCACACACTGACAGCAACACCGCAGAAGAAATGCTAGCACAGGCTTCCAGTATCCGTAGATTTCAGGTGCTGCACATCTCGTATCTTCACAGCATAGACAATTGCCTTCAGATGACCCCAAAGATAAAAGTCTAAGGGGTCAGATTGGGATTTATTTGGGTGTATCAGATTTATTTAGGTGTATCCATATAAATGGCCCACTCTGTAAATACAGTGCATTATTCAGTAGGAATGAACAACGAGCATAATTTAAAAGAGATGCTAAAACACATTTTTTTCAATTATTTTCCTTGCACGTTTGCCTTATCTGTTCTGACTGGAATTGCTACTCCACGTCTACATTATTATAGTCATTAGGCATTGTTACCGCAACCCTATGACCTCAAGTATTGGCGCTAACATGTCTACTTCTGTATTTTACCACTTCACAGTTACTAAATATAAGAAGTAGACATTGAATGAGTCTGCCGGAACCGAGGCCGAGCAGTGCATGCTATAGATGGGGGCGATGACTGGCAGCCACATTCAGGCAGTAATTAAGGGCAGGCAGTAATCACAGTCAGAGACAAAGGACATTTGTACTCAGTCGTACCCCTGCTGTCAGCTTTTGATGGTGGTAACTGAACATATGCTAATGACCTAAGTAATAAAAATATCAGAATACGGACCACCATTAGGATCACTTTTTGGCACATTTCAGAAGTGAGATAATAAGAGACTCTGGTGGTAGCTCTCATCAAGACTTTATGGCCCACAGCGACTTTCATAGACCGATAAGATCCTGGCCCTTCGGCTTCACCGTCATACCCAGCAGGAGCGAGCTTGTAGATATATTCAGAATGGAATAAAGTTCAAGTGCTGTGCGTGTTTCCATGGCTATAGAGTAAGAACATGTGCATTTATCTGATCACTCACCATGGCTACGAAGAAAAGTCCTTGAAAATACATGACTTTCTGTAACTACAAACCTAAACTTGAAGATGACTAAAAAAATGTACAACATTTTCAGAATGATGTAAAAAAACAAAAAAAAAATCCAAAAACACAACACAGAAGCCATACTGACTGTCACGTATCAGGGAATAGTGCAGCCCTGAGCTCAAACCCACACCACTGTCCCTGCCTACTTGCACAGTCCGTCCTAACTGACGGTGCACAACTGGACAGGGGTACCTAGCTTAAGTACGTGCTGGAGCTTACAGGGAGGGGAAACAACAGGAGAAAACAACAGACAAAGACAGAACACATGGACACGAGAATATATCAAGCCGAGGTCAAGAACCAGGAGGTCACGTCAATACCAAGGGATAACACTAGAGCGAGTGAGAGTCAATACAAGCTGGGGTCAGAAGCCGAGAGGTAGCGTCAGTACAAGGGGTTACAAGAGGACGAGGTCAAATACTAGCTGAGGTCAGGAGCCAAGAAGTCACGTAGTACAAGGGGAGATATGAGGACGAGGTCAAGTTCAAGCCGAGGTGAAAACAGAAGTCGAAATAGTATACAAATGCTGGTGAAGGTAAGAAGACCAATCACAGGCAACCTGTGGCCAGCAGGTTGCCTGTTTAAATAGGCCAACAGGTGGGTCATGTGTCGAGGCCAGCATCACATAACCCTAGTTAGATAATTCAATGCAGCTGAGCGCCTGCTTATCAATGCCGGTGCTCACCTGCCCCCCTTGCTTGTTGCCTAGGTTTGAAGGATGCCGGCTGCGCTGGGAAGTGCATGCCGCCGGGTCCTCCGCGCCCCCTGGTTACCATAGAGACAAGGACGCTGGCCACGTCCTCGCTCCATCATACCAGTGGGAGACCGGTGGCGCTTTAGGGAGGAAGCGCACGACCGGCTCCCTGTTACACTGACCCTCACTGATCCTTGTCCACTGCTGATCCAACAATTACTGGGTTCCTGCTGCTCTCCACTTCCTGGACCAGGCTAGACAGACAGGAAATGACAGGAAATTACCACTCAGGAAATCACTGGCTGAGGCAGGTCACCAATGCAGACAGTGATTTGGAGGAGTAGTCATCTCCTGCCATTTCTTATTCGCGAACCGGGTCCAGGATGTTCAACCCAGTAAGCATTGGAATGGCAGGGAGATCGATGAGTTGTGAATCAAGGGGCAGATTTATCAAACCAATGTAAATGAAACTGGCTTAGTTGCATCTAGCAACCAGTCAGATTCCACTTTTCATTTTTCAGAGCTCCTTTGGAAAATGAAAGGTGGAATCTGATTGGTTGCTATTGGCAACTAAGCCAGTTTCCCATTGAACCAGCTTGATAACTCTACCTCCAAGTCTTCTTGATTGTTTTACATCATTCTAAGTACTTTATAAAAATGTTGCCCTACTGGACGACCTTTTTAATTGTAAATCAGGATTAAGTGCTTCCTGGTAGAAAAAAAAGGAAGAATCCAAGGCTTTATTAGATAATTTCAGTAAAAGCTTCATACATTTACATATTTCAGTGGTCCAGTGCGGCCTACTACCAGTTACCTTTCAACACACATGAAATGATCGCTCAGCCAATCATTGGCTGAAGTTTGTCACTACTGCTCAAAGTGGGCTTTTAGACAAGGTAAAGACAAGATCTAGACCCATCTTCAATGAATTTGGACTGACTGAGCTCCACCTCCAGCTTGCACAGCACCTCTTAGGAATTCTTGCTGATCTCATTAACATTGCCTCTCAGTCTCTGCTATCTACCCTCTAGAGATGAGCATATTTTTGGAAAATTTAATTTGGGGGCTCACTAAATTCGACCCAAATTGGGGAGAAAGCAGGGCATATGTTGGCAATGATAGCCAAGGCGCAGCAAGAATCCAGTCACGTGCCGTGCCTTAAAAAATACAGAGGGCAGGGTTATAAATTATACTAATGGTTTTTTGGATGTCTTTAGGAGATTTTATGAATCTCTCTATAAGACTAGAGCTACATACAGTATACAGACCAAGAGCTGGGAAGTTTCTTGGAGGCGGTGGAACTGCCGACTCTAACTGAGGAGGATAGGGAAAGACTTGATGCTCCTATTACTTTAGAAGAATTACAGAAAGCAGTAAGCACAATGCCGACAAAGAGCCTGGCCCTGACCTATAGAGCTGTACAAGGAACTAGGGGACGATATATTGACCAATCTCCTAGGGGTTTATGAGCAAGCATATGCAACAGGCAAATTGCCCTTATCAATGTATGACGCCACAATTGTGGTTCTACCCAAACCAGAAAAAGACCATCAATTACCTGAATCGTACTGGCCCATCGCTCTCCTTACATCAGATGTTAAGATACTGGCAAAAATTCTGGCGATGCGCCTGTCCCAGGTTATCAAATCAGTGCTACATCCAGACCAATCCGGCTTTATGCCGGCGAAGTCTACTGCTATTAATTTAAAGGGGTTCTGCAGCTTTTTAAAACTGATGATCTATCCTCTTGATAGATAATCAGCATCTGATCGGCGGGGGTCCGACACCTGGAACCCCCACCAATCAGTTGTTTGAGAAGGTAGCGGCGCTCCGGGAGCGCCGCAGCCTTCTCACTGTTTACTGCAGGCCCAGTGACATCACGACTAGTATCACTGGCCTGGGCGGGGCTAAGCTCCATTCATGTGAGCAGAGCTTAGCCCCGCCCTGGCCAGTGATAGTAGTCGTGACGTCACTGGGACTGAGGAAAACACTGAGAAGGCCACGGCGCTCCTGGAGCGCAGCTGCCTTCTCAAACAGCTGATCAGCAGGGGTCCTGGGTGTCGAATCCCTGCCGATCAGATGCTGATGATCTATCCAGAGGATACTGTACGCGGTCAGGACAATGCAGAGCCGGCCCGGGAAGACAGAGGAGCGCCGGACCCGGACCGGAGCCGCGGCGCAGGACAGGTAAGAGAATTTTTTATTTTATCCTTATGGGCTGGGTGGGCTGATCAGAGGTCTGATGGGGGCTCCCGGCACCTTATACATACAAGTGAGCGCTTCCATAATGGAAGTGCTCACTTGTATTCGCTTTATAAAACGCACAGCAATTTCCCCCCTACTTTTGGGGGGAAAAAGTGCGTCTTATAAAGCGAAAAATACGGTACTTATAGTTTACTTCTGGAAAGGAGTTTGGGAGATCCAATAGCTGGGTTAAAAGAAAAATTGGGAAAAAGATGTAGGTCCTCTGATGTCTGCTCAATGGAAGGACACTTTCGAAAATACGCCATTATTATCCATTAGTGAAGCGCAGCGCCAATCGCAAGTATTTTTGCTACACAGAGTATACAGAACACCATTAATCCTTTATAAAATGAGGCTCCGTCCTAACGCCACCTGCCCGCGATGTGCTGAAGTAGAGGCGGACCTTTTACACATGACGTGGACCTGTAGGGAATTAAGTACATACTGGTCAGATGTATTCAATATAATAGACAATGTGTATAGTATCAGTACCCCCAGAGAGCCAACAGTTGTTATTCTGGGATATACCCAAGACCTAACAGTGACGGAGGGGTGTAAACTGGCGATAGCAAAAACTATATACTGCACTAGAAAACTAATTGCAAAATATTGGATCCAACCAACTGGTCCTAATAAATAGGAATTAATAGGGGCTGTGAACTACTTGATTCAGTTGGAAAGAGGAGTATACCTGAAGAGGGGTGCACTTAAAAAATTTCACAAGCAGTGGGAGAACTGGATAGTAAAATCTGGATTAGCGTCACAGGATCTGATGAGATCATGGGTGTTAGATACCATAAGTATATTTGGGATACTCAAAGTAATAAACATACTCGCAGATAAGTACATTATGTCTTTAGATTAGGGATGGAGATTTTTTTCTTAATTAGGAAGATATTAGAGTACTGGTCGCAGATTTGAGGGCACTGCACAGAGGGGGGGGGGGAGAGGGGGGTATTCTGGGTCTGTACTGTTGTACTTGTCTTGTACATTTGCTTGTAACTTGTATTTTTATAAAATGCCAATAAAAACGATCTGATTAAAAAAAAATTCGACCCAAATCAAAAAGGCAAAAAGTCTATGTCTCTTTGTCGCTTCTTTTCCAGTAAATAACCCACAATCGTCATCAATGACTTCAGCATCCTCATTTAAGAAGCACCATCCCTCAGCCTCCATGTGTAGTACCCCAGAGGGGGCACTACCATTCTTACCCCAAGCTACTGTCTCTAATGGTTAGCAAAGAATGTCATGTGTGTATGTATTTCCAGGTCCTCTGATACTGTTCCTTAATAATATTGCTATGTAACTGTTATGGATTGGCAGTGTATCTGGCAGAATACCTTTAGATAGAATGGAATTTATCATTCCATTCTCCCCTGTTGAGCACTAATGGGCGAGTCCAGTTTCCAACCAGGGGAGGGGCTGCAGGAAGCCATGTAGAGAGTTCAGTTTTAAAGTCCAAATGGACCAGACATGGTGCAGTGAGGGGAGCTTTCCCCCCTACTGCTGCAGGAGCCCTGGTATGCAGCTTGTAAAGCACCATGGCTCCAGGCAGTTCACATACTGAGCATTATGAGGGGGTCAAAAGCTAAAGGCACCCCTCTTATCAGTATTAGAACTGCTAGACAGTCCAGTAACCAGACTGAAGCCAAAGATTAGCACAGTAGAGTGATAAAGCAAAGTATTCAATTTTACCTGCCATTTTACCCTTAGCCTGATGGAGCCAAGAGAAAGATCAAGTATTGTTTGGATGACACACGTTTATTGCCAGTTTATTCAAGTAAAAACCATTAAATTTCACCAAGTCTGGACTCTACTTACTCCACCAACTACAACTACATTGTTGCTGCAGAGCCCAACCACATGGAGCGACAGTATCCAAGTAGGAGCACTGTAACACAAACTGTTAGGGCCACAACATACCACTCGGTATTCCTAAACACTGCGACTCAATCGGCCTGCCGCACATCATGCTTTTTCTTACCTCTTCCTTAGGACTTTCCAGGCTCATTAACTCACCAACATATAAAGATGGCTACCTGCTTGATCTAATCTACAGCCACTGATACTCTGTCTCTGAATTCTCCAAGTCACTTTTACCACTATCAGGTCAACAGGGCTAATCCTTGTGTGGATCCACCAAGGTTCACTCTGCACAGCTACATCACAAACTCCAGGGGCCAGACTGGAATTCTGTCATGGACCGAAAATTCTGATGACAAATCTGCCTTACAACAAATTCTATGTCTGCTCATTTTTACTAAACCACTTCCAGGCTATGACCAGCCACCATTTTGAGCAAAATAACTTATCTACAGGCAAAGTACACGGTTCTGCACCCATTACATCCCATTATACTGCAAGCCACATTACCTCCAAAATACTCCAAAAAGCACTCAATATTTATGACTGTTTAGGCAAATTTCAAAAATATTCAGTAAGTAGAATAAAAATGTGTAATATAAGCTATGTTTTTTTTCTTTTGTGCAAAGCACTGATCTTCAGTGTACCACTTGCATGGCCTGCACTACTGGGAAGAATTTGGCATATCTTCACTCGCCACTTTTATTGTATTCTGTCTAAAAGAAGTTTTCAAGGAATACAATATTGATGACTAGTGATGAGCGATGCAAGCTTCGGATGCTATATCACTTTGCTCAAAACTTCGGATTAATACTGCTCGAAGGTCCGTCTCCATACAGCATTAACATGTATAGGACTCGATGAGCCAAAGTCAATTATTCCCTTTGAGACTTTGTTGAATAACTTTGGTAGTTGATTTTTAAAGTGGAAAACCATTTTAAAACTTGGGAACGGAACTCAGCTTCAGTTCCGACCAGTACCTCGGGAACCAAAGTTCACTTTGCTCATCGCTATCGATGACTTATCCTCAGGGTAAGTACCCCAAAATCCCATGATTAAAAACTGAATGCAACCCACCAATTTTACCGGTTTGTGGCTGTAATAAACTGAACCACCAACTAATGATAATGAGATGACTCTGCTCATTCTGTCTCTGTCTATACAGCAAAGCTGATAACTTAACTACAGACATAAAGAATTAGTCTACTGTGACTAGTCGAATTGCCAGTGTGAAAATTATAATTTTAATAATATGCAGTCAATGTAATAATTTGAATAATTTGAACGTTTTTGATAATACGATAGGCCCTAGATTCGTGATAACTCTGCATAATGTGACCCACTCTCTGCAGTATGAGTCACCAGGGATGTAAAGAGGGAAATATATTGGCAGCCTGTAATAAATGATGAGCTGAAGAGGCAGTAGTGCCTTCTGAGTAATTATGAATGACTGATGTTTCCTATGGTCCTGGACAAAATAATGACAACTTTATCATTCTGTATAAAACTGCCTCCTATTTTAATTCAGGAAATATCCTACGCATATACGTCCTGTGAGTCATCCCAGCAATTAACTGCTCGTGAGGAATGTTAATTTCACTTCCAAGACGAGTTGTTTTTCAAAGCCATAATCACTGCAGCTCTGAAAAATCCATCTGTTATTTTGCTAAGTGATAATAAGACTCTTCTCCTCCAAATCTAATATAATAGCGTATAATTACACAAAGTAACGGGTAGCAGTATGTAAGCCAGGCGGCACACAAGAACCCGCAAGAGCAGCAAAAACAGAACACAAGAAACCTATATGATGTATTAGTAGGAAGTTTAGAAAGATAACAGTACTGTAGTAGTTACAGTAGACAGGAGGCAGTATTATAGTATTTTTATATTCTTGAATATAGGAGTCAATATTATAGCAGTTATATTCTTGAATATAGGAGTCAGTATTATAGCAGTTATATTCTTGTACATAGGAGGTAATATTATAGTAGTTATATTCTTGTACATAGGAGCAGTATTATAGTAGTTATATTCTTGTACATAGGAGCAGTATTATAGTAGTTATATTCTTGTACATAGGAGCAGTATTATAGTAGTTATATACTTGTACATAGGAGGCAGTATTATAGTAGTTATATTCTTGGACATAGGAGCAGTATTATAGTAGTTATATTCTTGTACATAGGAGCAGTATTATAGAAGTTATATTCTTGTACATAGGAGGCAGTATTATAGTAGTTTTAATCTTGTACATAGGAGCAGTATTATAGTAGTTATATTCTTGTACATAGGAGCAGTATTATAGTCGTTATATTCTTGTACATAGGAGCAGTATTATAGTTATATTCTTGTACATAGGAGCAGTATTATAGTAGTTATATTCTTGTACATAGGAGCAGTATTATAATTGTTATATTCTTGTAAGTAGGAGGCAGTATTATAGTAGTTATATTCTTGTACATAGGAGCAGTATTATAGTAGTTATATTCTTGTACATAGAGGCTGTATTATAGTAGTTATATTCTTGTACATAGGAGCAGTATTATAATTGTTATATTCTTGTAAGTAGGGAGCAGTATTATAGTAGTTATATAGGTAGCAATCTATGTGTGAGTTTAGGGCTATAGAGCTGTCTATAAGAAAGGGAAAAGTCGATGAGGCACAGGGAGAAGTTTATGAAAGGAGAAGAGAGGAACAATCTGCAAGAGAAAGGGGCTATGTGGAGCAGTCTATGAGAGACAGGGTCCTATAGGGAGCAGGTTATAAGAGAGGAAGGCTATGAGGCCTACTCTATGAGAGGTGGCATTGGGCGCAGACTGTGAGATAGAAAGTGGTATGGGGAGCAGTCTGTGGGAGATGAAGTTGGAAGTAACCTGGGAGACAGAGGGGCTATCCGGACCAGTCTATGAAAGGGGGCATGTGGAGCAGTCTGTGAGAGAATGTGGTATGTGAAGCAGTCTAGTATAAGAGTAGAAAGTGACACAACGAGCAGTCTGTGTGAGAAAGACTGTGTGAGACAAGGGTCATAGGTAGAGATGAGCGAGCATGCTCGTCCGAGCTTGGTGCTCGTTCGAGTATTAGGGTACTCGTAAGTGCTCGCTGCTCGGACGAGTATCTCGCCATACTCGAGGAAATGGCAACTTCCGCATCGTGCTTTTTTGGCGCCTATAAACACAGCCAATCACAAGCCAGGAGACTCTGCAGTACACCCAGCATCACGTGGGGCCCTTACATGTCGATAGCAGGGGTTGGCTGGCCTGATCAGGTGACCCTGGAATATACTAGTGACTGGCCGCGGTGCTCGGCTCAGATGCCGTCTGAATGTCGTTAGGGATAGAGCTGCTGCCTTTCAGGGACAGTGTTAGGGCCTGCATTTAGTTCTCAGTTAGGCAGGAATCAACCACAAAGAACCCAACAGCCCTTCTAAGGGCTAGAAGACATTTTTTTTTGTCTCCTGGCTTGGCTGGCTGGCTGGCACTAGTAGTGCAGCTATCGCCATATCTAACCCTGTTTTTTTTTTTATTGTTCTATCTCAGTGATACAAATCCATTGCACACAGCAGTGTGGAACCATTCTGTGTGTCACAGTTCAGCACACTCACTCCAATCCATATATACTGTCCAGGTGACACTTTCTGTACGTCACAGAATACAACCAGTCAAATTTTTAAAAAAATATAAAAAACAAAATTAAAAAAAAAATTTGTTTTTCAGTTGTTTTAGCTCAGTGATACAAATCCATTTTACTCAGCTGCGTGTAACCTTTCTGTGTGTCACAGTTCAGCACACTTGCTCCGATCCGTATATACTGTCCAGGTGACACTTTCTGTACGTCACACAATACAACCAAGTCATTTGCTACCAATATCATCTACCGCTTGATCCAGAAAACTCTCTGTGCGACATTTGTCTGGGTCGCAGTCTAAATAGCCACCGTTAACAGGGTGTCAGTCAGTTCTACGATAGTTTCTGCACGTCACGTTCCCAAAAAAACAAAATTTAAAAAAAAATATAAACAACAAAATATTTAAAAAAATTTGTTTTTTTGTTGTTTTAGCTCAGTGATACAAGTCCATTTTACTCAGCTGCGTGTAACCTTTCTGTGTGTCACAGTTCAGTACACTCGCTCCAATCCGTATAATCTGTCCAGGTGACACTTTCTGTACGTCACTTAATTCTACCAGACTGAACAAGTTTGTGGGTTTCAGTACACCAGGCCCGTTTAATTTTTTTTTTTTTGTATCATACACTTACAATATATACAAAAAATGTTGAACCCCAGGGCTAAGGGTCGAGGACGAGGGCGTGGGCGTGGGCATTCAATTACTGCAGGGGGCAGAGGCAGTGGTCCTGGGCAGGGTGAGACAGTACCTGCTGATGAGGGAGCAGGGGAATTCCGCAGAGCTACACTCCCTAGCTTCATGTCTCAACTTACAGGGACACGTGGTAGAGGACTGTTGAAACCACAACAGTGCGAACAGTTGATCTCGTGGATTGCGGACAATGCTTCAAGTAATTTGTCCACCAGTCAGTCTTCCACGCAGTCCACCCACGTTACCCAAGGGAGCACTCCTATGGCTCCTCCACCTCAACCTCCTTCCCCCAGTCTGCCCCCTCCCAGGAAAATTTGGAATGCGATCCGGCATACTCTCAGGAACTGTTTTCTGGACCCTTCCCAGAGTCACAAACCACTTCTCAGGTTGCTGCTGACCTCGTTCCCGATGCCCAAGTTTTCCAACTGTCGCAGTCTGTGGGTGATGATGATGATGATGACGACAATGTTGACTTAGTGAAAGAAGTTTGTAAAGAGGTGTCGGACGATGAGGAGACACGGTTGTCAGACAGTGGTGAAGTTGTTGTTAGGGGAGGAATTCCGAGGGGGGAGCAGACTGAGGAATCGGAGGATGACGAGGTGACTGACCCAAGCTGGGTTGATATGCCGAGTGAAGACAGTGCTTTTGAGGCGGAGGCGAGTGCTGCACCAGAACAGGTTGTAAGAGGCAGTGGTGTGGCCAGAGGGAGAAGCAGGGCCAGAGCTTGTGCATCAGCAGCAACTGTTTCACGTAGTGAAGCTCCCGTGGCGAGGCCTAGATGTTCGCAAGTCTGGAGGTTCTTTAAAGAAAGTGAGGATGACCAACGGTCTGTGGTGTGCAACCTGTGCCACACCAGGATCAGCAGGGGTGCCACCACTACTAGCCTAACCACCACCAGCATGCGCAGGCATATGAGTGCTAAACACCCCACTCAATGGAACCAAGGCCGTTCACCACCTCCTGCGGGTCACACCACTGCTCCTTCCCCTGTGTCACTCGCTGCCTCTGCTAGTCAACCCCCTGCGTCACTCGCTGCCTCTGCTAGTCAACCCCCTGCCCAGGATCCCGGCACGAGCGCCTCCCGCCGGAAAACCACACCTTCGCCTCCACGATCCTCCACAGTGTCCACCAACGTGTCCCAGCGCAGCGTTCAGCTGTCTTTACAGCAGACGCTGGAGCGCAAGAGGAAATACAGTTCCAACCACCCACATGCCCAAGCCCTCAACGTCCACATCTCCAAATTGCTTAGCCTGGAGATGCTGCCCTATAGGCTGGTAGAGACCGAGGCCTTTCGAAATCTCATGGCGGTGGCTGCCCCTCGGCTGCCACTATTTTTCCCGATGTGCCGTCCCAGCCCTACACCAGCACGTGTCACAGAACATCATCTGTGCCCTGATCAACGCTGTTTCTGAGAAGGTCCACCTAACCACGGACACGTGGACAAGTGCTGCCGGGCAGGGACACTTTATCTCAATGACGGCACATTGGGTTAATTTAGTGGAGGCTGGGACCGAGAATGACCCTGGGGCCGCTCATGTACTGCCCACACCGAGGATTGCGGGGCCTACCTCGGTCACGAACTCTCTGACGTACTATGCCTCCTCCTCCGACCCCTCCTCCTCCTCCACCGAATTACCATCCGTGGGCACAGCGCCTTCAGTCGGTAGCTCTAGGCGCATCAGCAGTGCCGCGGGTAAGCGCCAGCAGGCGGTGCTCAAACTGCTGAACTTAGGTGACAAAAGGCACACCGCCCAAGAGCTGTTACAGGGCATCACGGCGCAGAACGATGTGTGGCTGGCACCGCTGAACCTCAAGCCAGGCATGGTTGTGTGTGACAACGGGCGTAACCTGGTGGCGGCTCTGCAACTCGGCAGACTGACACATGTGCCATGCCTGGCCCACGTGTTCAATCTAATAGTTCAGCGGTTCCTCAAGACATACCCCAATCTGTCTGATTTGCTCACCAAGGTGCGCCGCATCTGTGCGCATTTCCACAAATCGACCACAGATGCTGCCACTCTCAGGGCAGCGCAGCGCCGCCTACAACTGCCCGCTCACCGACTGTTGTGCGACGTGCCCACGAGATGGAATTCCACATTAAACATGTTATCCAGAGTTTACCAGCAGCGCAGAGCGATTGTAGACTGCCAGATGTCATCTTCCACCAGAACTGGTAGTCAGGTCTCTCAGATTCCTCAAGTCTACAATGAGGAGTGGACGTGGATGTCTGATATCTGCCAGGTGTTGAGCAACTTTGAGGAGTCAACACAGATGGTCAGCGGCGATGCCGCCATTATCAGCCTCACCATCCCGCTGCTTTGCCTGTTGAAAAACTCACTGCTCAGCATGAAGTCGGATGCTTTGCGCTTGTCACAAGAGACGTTGGAGGAAGATACGTCGCTTGATAGCCAGAGCACCCTCCGGTCTGTTTCTCAGCGCGTATCGGAGGAGGGGGATGAGGATGAGGAGGAAGAGGAGGAGAATGTCGGCGAGACAGTAGAGGGTACCAGTGCTCAGTCCTTAACTCTTGAGCGTGTATGGGCTGAAGAGGAGGACTTGGAGGAGGAGGAGGAGGAAATGGAGAGTCAGGCCAGTAAGGAGAGGGAATTCTTGCGTGTTGGGACTCTGGCGCACATGGCAGACTTCATGTTAGGCTGCCTATCCCGTGACCCTCGCGTTAGAAGAATTTTTTCAAACACCGATTACTGGGTGTTCACTCTCCTGGACCCACGGTACAAGCAGAACCTTTCCACTCTCATCCCTGCAGAGGAGAGGAGTATGAGAGTGAATAGATATCAACAGGCCCTGGTGCACAAGCTGAAACAATTCTTCCCATCTGACGCCGCTAGCGGCAGAGGGCATGGTTCTGTGGGCCAAGTAGCGGGGGAGAGGAGGCGAGCAGGCAGCTTGTCCAGCACTGGCAGGGGAACGCTCTCCAAGGCCTTTGCCACTTTTATGTCACCCCAGCAAGACACTGTCACCTGTCCCCAGTCTAGGCAGAGTAGGGGGAAGCTGTACAGAAAGATGGTGAGGGAGTACCTAGCTGACCATACCAACGTCCGTAGCGATCACTCTGCTCCATACAACTACTGGGTTTCAAAGCTGGACACGTGGCCTGAACTGGCGCTGTACGCCTTGGAGGTGCTGGCCTGCCCTGCCGCTAGCGTGCTGTCAGAGCGGGTATTCAGTGCAGCTGGTGGCGTCATCACCGATAAGCGTACACGCCTGTCAACTGACAGCGCTGACAGGCTGACGCTTATTAAAATGAACAAAGCCTGGATTTCACTGGAATTCAAATCTCCTCCGGGGGAAAGCAGCTAAAGATTAACATTACTTATGTTAATAAGTAATGAGGTCCAACTGGCACTCTTTTACCACAATTTTTCAGGACGGCCCCCTACAGGCCCTCTCTTCAAACAATTTTTCCGGAGGTCCACCTACAGGCCCTCTCTCCAAACAATTTTTCCGGAGGTCCACCTACAGGCCCTCTCTCCAAACAATTTTTCCGGAGGTCCACCTACAGGCCCTCACCTTCAAACAATTTTTCAGGAGGGCCCCCTACAGGCCCCTCTATTCAAACAATTTTTCCAGAGGTCCACCTACAGGCCCTCTATTCAAACAATTTTTCCAGAGGTCCACCTACAGGCCCTCTCTCCAAAAAAATTTTCCGGAGGTCCACCTACAGGCCCTCTCTTCAAACAATTTTTCCGGAGGTCCACCTACAGGCCCTCTCTCCAAACTATTTTTCCGGAGTTCCACCTACAGGCCCTCTCTCCAAACAATTTTTCCGGAGTTCCACCTACAGGCCCTCTCTCCAAACAATTTTTCCGGAGTTCCACCTACAGGCCCTCTCTCCAAACAATTTTTCCGGAGGTCCACCTACAGTCCCTCTCTCCAATTCCAGTTTCCAGTTTTATTTGCGCAAACTGCATACATTTTTATTTTTGGGATAGGTGTGAAAAATAATATTACTTGCGAATCTATATTGCCCAACATTGGATACGGTAGCAAGTAGAAGATCAAACACATGCTGCCCACAGGGTTCCGCAAATTCCTGGTCCACCCGCAAATTCCTTGTCCACAATGTCAAGGAGGTCGAGGTTCTGTGGATGAGCAACGAGTCCTTCTGTACTGAAATCGCCGACAAAGTCTCCATCTAAGAACCTACAGACCATTGTGGAGAGAGCGGCACAGCTCGCCATCAAACTGACGAACCCCAACGCCAGACTGCGCAGAGAAGATAACGAATAAATATCTCTGGGGTTTTTTTGCTAAATAAAAGTTAAATAAACCCCCCCAAAAATTCATCTGTTCCTGTGCCTGATCCACCCAAGTTGAATCTGTCCCATCATGAGAAAGTCCCCCCCAAGGAGTCCCCACTGTAACTTGCTTCCCATACAACTACCTCACCCCCCGACACCTGTGTCTCGCCATTGTCGACCACCTCCTCAGACAACACTGGTAAATCCACACTGTCAGCACACGGAAACAGCAAAAGGTCTTGCGAATTGGGGCAGAGAATGTTCTGGGCTAGCACATCAGGGAAGGGGTGACTATGGGGTTCCAGGGAGTACGTGACCACATGCAATCTCCATCTAAAAAGTCATGCCACACTTGATCAATCTCATAATTTACGACTGTACCGGTTGATGCTAAATTTTTAAGTTGGGGTCCTGCGTCGTCATTCTAAATCCATCCGGCTGTTACCACACACGCTAGCCCAGGGGGCACTCCTCTGCCTCTTCCAGCGAAACCTCCTTCCCCCCACCTACAGGCCCTCTCTCCAAACAATTTACCCGGGTAGGGGACGTATTAGATATTGTACTGATTTTTTAATTGCCTCCTGCGATAGACAGGAATGGAACCGGGGTCAACTGCTTGGGAAGCAGCTATGCTCACCACTTTACCACCAACAGCCACAGCAACTGATAAGAACAGATACTAAACTTGATGTCAGCTGCAGTGCCAGCATGAGCAGTGGTGTCACCTGCAGGCGGTGATGGACCTTCGTTGCACCTATTTTGGTGCTTCCCTAACATGTGAAGGGTATTTGCCTCGCCTTTCTTGGTCAGGGTGAGCACAATTGCCATGAGGGTAACCACCAGGCTGTTGCCTGAGAATTTGGGGTAATGGTGGGATTAGGCAGCCTCAGAGGCATCCATGCATTCTGCCCCTGCTGTTTCCTGTCCATTTCCGTGGTGTTTCCATCATTTTCTGAGGTTTCCAGGTTTTCACCCAGCCTTCCCTAGGCAGAGCCTTGGTCCCCCGCAAAAATGCTCGAGTCTCCCATTGACTTCAATGGGGTTCGTTATTCGAAACGAGCACCCGAGCATCGGGAAAAGTTCGACTCGAATAACGAGCACCCGAGCATTTTAGTGCTCGCTCATCTCTAGTCATAGATAGTGTTGAGCGACCTTGTGTTTTCAAATTCGGCATACAATGTTCGGGTTATCTAAAAATTCTGTTATGGATTCCACTACCACAGACCATAAGTTATAGTCCTTGGTAGCGGAATCCATAGATAACCTAAAAAAAGCAAAGAGAATGTCTAATATCAGATAAGACATTCCTATTGAGTCGCTGGATGAATAGAGAAGTTCCACCCTATCCTGACTTGTCTATATTCTTGTATTACTAGTGAGATAAAAATTCTGGAGTACCTACTATTTGCTGTGACATACGGTACTTCTGTTATTCCCTCTGGAAATTTATGTACAAAGCCAGACCTACATGGAGATTTTGTTTGAAAGGTGACTAATTAATTAAAGGGGTTACCTAACATTATATCAGACCTCACAGAGTGGCCGACCCATAGTGGTGTTTATATTTACCTGGTCTCTGCCGCTGGATTTGGTCTCTATCATTCACGGCCTGCTCTTCATCTCCCTGGTATGCTAATATCAACATCTTGTCGACAGGGGTTAGGAGGGCATGTGACCAATAGCTGGGTATAGCAGTGACCTGCACCCCTTGCCTCACAACAAATGGTCGCTTGGAAGGAGGAATTTTCAGTGCAGCACACACCATACTGTAGCATGCTTACCAACCTGAACAACTTGCCATGGAGTAGGGAGGCATGTGTGGTGCAATTTTTTTTCAGATGTGGACACGCCCCGTTTTCCTGACACTCCACCCAATCTGTGTATGCCCCAACCCTTTCATGATGTGTCCTCTATGCCTTATGCAGGGCATTATCAACTCCTCTGGGATTTTGGGAGATCTCTCCCTTTTGTGGGAGCCTCCCAAATGTTCCACGAGAATTGGTAGGAGTAGAAAAAGGAAAATTACCGAAGTGCCAGATTCAGCACAAAACCGTTCAGGGTGCCTCTTTTTTATTGGACAAAAAAGTTATGCATGCTGGAATTATTTGTCTGGTCTTTTTAACCAAATCTGTAACAGAGGCCTCAGATGTGATTGGATAATATCAGATCAATGTGCAGTATCAGATGCAAGTTTAACCCACAAATACAGTGCCGGAACTAACATCACTACATAATGACAACACTGGAACTAAGTATGGTCCATAGCTTCTGCACCAGAACCAAGCTCATACCGTAAATACGGGACCAGAATTTTTTTCAATACATAAATACAGGGCCAGAATTACATTTAATACATAAAATACAGCACCAGAACCAAGCTCATATGATACTTACAGTACCAGAACCAAGCTCATAAGGCAAATGCAGCACCAGAAACAAGCTCATACCATAAATACAGAACCAGAATTAACCTCAACACATAAAATACAGCACTAGAACCAAGCTTATACCATACACAAAACAGAATTCTATCACCATCATCTACTGTAGACCATACGAGTGACCATTCAGAAATAAATATATGTGACCAATGTTTTAACTTCACCAGTGTTCAGTGTGTCTAAAACCAGCCCTCTCAAACTTTGTAAAAGTAGACAAAATGCCCCAGTGCTTTTCAGCATTCAGACTTTACCCAACGTATTGCATAAGCAGTTATACAATATAAGAGTCCATATCAAAATCATTTGAGTACAATATGAGCATAACAACTGTGTGGGGGCACAATGTTGTCATAATTACTGAGAATGGAGCACAATATAGGCATAACTACTCTGAGGGGGCAGAATGTGGTCATAACTACTGAAAATGGAGCACAATATAGGCATAAGTACTGTGAGAGGGCACAATGTGGCCATAACTACTGAGAATGGAGCACAATATAGGCATAACTACTCTGAGGGGGCAGAATGTGGTCATAACTACTGAAAATGGAGCACAAAATAGGCATAACTGCTCTGAGGGGGCAAAATGTGCTCATAACTACTGAGAATGAAGCACAATATAGGCATAATTACTCTGAGGGGGCACAATGTGGTCATAACTACTGAGAATGGGGCACAAGATAGGCATAACTAAAGTGAGGGGGCACAATGTGCTCATAACTACTGAGAATGGGGCACAAGATAGGCATAACTAAAGTGAGGGGGCACAATGTGCTCATAACTACTGTGAATGGGGCACAATATAGGCATAACTACTGTGTGGGAGCACAATGTGGGCATTATTACTGTAAGGGGACACAATGTGGACATTACTGCTGTCAGAGAGCACAATGTGGGCATTACTACTGTGAATGGGGCACAATGTAAATATAACTTCTGTGTGGGGGAACTAGGGGGACTGTGTGGGATTGGGAGTTTATACAGGGTTAGCGGCATGGCTTAGTATTACAAAATTTATTCTGGCCCGTGAAGGTATTGTCTCTCTTTGTGATTTTTAAAAGCTGGGGGTAGGTTGTGTAGGCCTGGTATCTAACCACTATATGCTCACTGTATGGCGGTATTATTTTTTATATGGCTGTTTGTATAGTGGTAGCATACTCTTGTTAATGACGTAAAAAGTGAGTGAACCTCTGTGTGTGTGAGAAGGTGTTTCCATGTTCCACATGTTTTTCTTTTTTGTGGTTACATATTCAGTGGAGCGGCAACGGACGTGACCAAATAAAGTAATATTGACCGTGAGAAGGTGGGTCTTTAGAGTGCATGTAACATCTGAAATGTATTTCTTCTCGTTGTCTTAGCCTGTAAACATTGGACGAATTTTCTCCAGGCTGAATGATGTAACATCAGACAGCAGGTATTATGACCTTCTCCGACAGTGAAGCCACCATGTCCGTACATCTCATCTTCTGAAATATTCATACAGGAGACAAATCATTCTTGAAGACTATGCACCGGTGACAGATTTCCTTCATTGGAACCATGTTTGTTAGAAAAAATAAGTAACATTTCATCTAAAGAGTTGAGCCGCTTTGACAGCCCTGACTTTGAGCTCTGGAAAACTTTTTTCCTCCTTTTAGCTGGTTCTTAACTTCTGTTTTGGCTCATCACAGCAGATACCTCTGAGACACAATTTTTGAAAAGAGCAAATTGAAAGCAAGGAAAGCAAGGTTGGCTTTACTGAGCTGATCTTTTGTGGCCAGTGTTTTAACCTTCAGAGATGCTGTGCAAGGAATATCTTGTGTAAGTGAGGAGGGGAACATAATAAGGAACTAAGGAGCACTTGAAGTAAAAATAAGAACATTCAGGCAATCTCATTAAAATTCAGTGTCTCATCATCTACACAATTCTTGCCAAGGAATTTCTCTTATTACACTCTTTGTTCTGGTTCTACATCTGTTTCTCTATTGCTGTCCTGACCTTACAAATTGGAAGTCCTCCTACTATTTGCAGGCGTATCGTATGTGACCTCAGTTTCCTTGGTGTAGTCCTTGCAAAATGTTTGAGCTCATTAGGTGTGAAGACCTGGGCCAATGTGCATCCTCCCTACCATGGGTCAAACCTATTGTGCAAAGATTATTTTGAAATATTTTCATTAAAGGGGTTTTCCAGGATTTTACTACTGATGACCTATCCTCAGGATCGGTGGGGGTCTCGGGTGTCAGGTCATCAGCAGTAAAATCCCGGAAAACCCCTTTAACATCTGAAACATAGAAGGAATATTGGGATAGGAAGAGGATTGTCAAATATATGTATGAAAAGTAGACAATATGTGTTCTCCTCCATCTTACGTGAGGAAGGTATGGTTCCTTAATAGCAAATACACTGTTACTCACTTCTCCCCACTCCAGAGCTGTGCTCCTGCTCACTGTTGCAGATGCACTTTACTCCGTGACAACCTGTACCAGGAAAGTCCATACCTCTTTTCAGTGGTTAAAGGGGTTGTCCGGGCCATTAATATTGATGACCTATTATCAGGATAGCTCACTAATATTAACAGCTGGACAACACCTTTAAAGGGGTTCTCTGGGAATTAAGAAAATGAAAATACTTAAATATTACTTTATTATAAATATATTCCCAAATACCTTTCATTAGTTATAATGGCTCATGTTGTCTAGGGAGCAATCATCAGGGGAAACAAAATGGCAGCCGTCCTATTAGTACATACAAAACCTGTCCTAATCACACAGGAGGACAAGTTACTTCACATCACTGAGGTAAAGAGCTGCCTCATCCTCCTCTCTGGTCTGCTTGTCAGGGATTATAATCCTAAATACAGACGATAAGATCTTCAGCTGAATCTCTGTGGGAATGGAGATCATGAGCAGATGTGGCTAATGTGCAGCAGCACTCCATTATCACAGCCCTACATTACCACAGTCTGTCCTGTCCATCCTCTCTGTACTTCATGTCTCCTCATGAACTACATTCCTACAGAGAAGATCTTATCATCTGTATTCAGGATCATAATCCCTGATAAGCAGAGCAGAGAGGAGGATGAGGCAGCTCTTTACCTCAGTGATGTGAAGTCACTTGTCCTGCTGTGTGATTAGGACAGGTTTTGTGTGTACTAATAGGACGGCGGCCATTTTATTTCTCCTAATGATTGCTCCCCAGACAAAATGAGCCATTATAACTAATGATAGGTATTTGGAAATATATTTATCATGAAGTAATATTTAAGTATTTTCATTTTCTTAATTCCTGGAAAACCCCTTTAAGGGTGAAGGATGGTCAGATTCTTTAGATTAGACACCTCAGTTTAGGCAATGCCAAAAGAAAATGAGGCTCAAGAGTCCACTTCTCCAGCATTAATTGTAAAATGCACATACCTGCTCCATGGTGATAAAGCACATTTTCACTCAGTCATTTCTAGTTACAGCTCTTCTCTAAAGCTAATTACCATCTTCCCAATTTACATCATGACAGGTCTACTTTTGGTAAACCTTCTCTATTTCTCTAAACACGCATTGCATGTTGTGCCCCACTCAGCTAGTTATGGCCTCTCGCTCTCCACATCTGTCCAATGCTGAGGTGCCCCTGATTTCAGTGTTTTCGTCTTCCCTTCCTCTCTCTCCTACTTGGGGTCTCCGATTCAACTACCTCGTTCTCAGTGTAGTTATCCTGGTTCATCTTAACAATCCAGCGTGTGCCAATGTACTTGTTCCTCAACCAATGTTCTGCTGATGGAGACTACTTAAAGTGGTTATCCCATGACCAACATAAAAAAATCAAAATCAGACATCATATAGTAGATGACAGTCTCTTTCTAGGACCTCACATGGATCCAGAGATCCTCAATTCCTTGCTCCAATTGCTCTGTTTGCTTTATTTCAAGCTGGCAGCTCAGGGGGCATGACCTTTCTCAGGCGTGTGTCCTTTTTGCTGCAGCTTTCTTCCTATCACAGCTCAGGGGGCGTATCCTTTCTCAGGGGTGTGTCCTCTCTCCTGCGCTTTCTCATTGTACCTGTCACAGCTTCTAAAGGCACATTTACACTATGCTGATGAGAAGATAATTCTCAGGAAGAAAGCACTGCATCGTTCCTGTCTTTGCTGTTACTGACTCGGCTTACGTCTGCTCCTGTCCTGACTTTTACCTGACTACTGTTGTAACTAAACTCTGACCTCTGATCACAAGTTCTGTCTGATTCCTTGGTACCGCACCCTAGTGTCATCTTTTCACCTCACTCCTGCAGATTCCCTGCAAGGAAGCCCAGATCTTTATATAGAGATTTAAGGGTAAATGCACTAAAACTCTAATTTCTTAGACTCCGCTCCTGAGTTTAGCCCAAAGCCAAATCTGTAGCAGAGAAGTGGATCCATACCAACTACAGTAAGGTGCATGCCACGTCATATGACCTGAAATTATGATTTTTTTCATGATCTCGAAGAGAAAAAATAATTTAATTTATCCCGGTGACAGTTTTGCTTTTCCACCAGCATATTAGATAAAAAGAAATGTGTTCTTGGACTCTCCTTTCATTTATCTAATGCTATAAACATGAATAATTGCCTTTTTATGATTTCTTATCTTCTTTCTGCAGGTACCTGGAAGTAATGACGTGCTGGCAGTACACTAACCCCCCACTTTATATATATATACACACACACACACACACATAATTTCTATCACTACTGACATATCTTGTAGAATAGTTGGTTTGGTACGCTGAAGAAAGACAATTTATTTTGTGATCAACCACAAAAAATATTCTGCATTGTTCAAAGCAGAACCTGGAGTCTGAAAACTTTCTAATTGCATTTAATAAAAATTTTTGTATAGCCAAATATATCAATAATTATTCAATAACATCTGTCTGTATTGTGTCACCTGAAGTTTGTTCTTCCCCCTTTTTCTCTGCCCATCTCGTTCTGGTGGACGCACATGCTCAGTTCCACCAGCCCTATCTACTGTTCGAAGCTGTGCCTGTTACAGAAAGAGAGCCACAGCAGAAAGGACATAGCATCTGAGCTGTGATAGGGAGAGAGCTGCAGCAGAAAGGACACATCCGCTAAGAAAGGACGTGCCCCCTGTTCTGCCGGCCCTGAGAGAATCTAGCAGAGAAATTCAATCAATAAATTGGGATATCTCTGGACCTGTGTGAGGTACAAGGCTGGTTCTAGTTTCATTAGAAAGAGATTATCATGTAGTATACGATACCTGATTTATTTTTTTCAAATTTATAATGGGAAAACACAGTTAAAGCTAGGTTTTTATGGATAAGGTAAATAATATGCTTCAAGGTGTCCTTCAAAACAAGGCTATGGAATCTGTGGCTTGTATAGCTTAGCAACCATTTTTTTTTTTATTGCTTTCCATATTCTTTGATGGTTTGGTACCATGGCTCAGCATTGTACCAATAATTCATTAGGCTTAAAGGCTATGTACTCCTTTGGTGTAAATTATTTTTATGATTGCATTTAACTTATTTCTAGCTAGGTGACTGGTACTTTCACTTTCACTTTGTGTCATCTAATTACCCTTATCTGTAAACTACTGAGAGGTCATTAACACTTATTTAAGCCACATTCTTATCAGTGAGGTAAGGATTGAGCTTTAATGAGTGTTTATAAGGTCAGAGAAAGGGATAAGCTGTCTGTCTCCTCCTCAGATGATGGAATTGGGAAAAAATCCACAGGCAGCTACTACAGCTTCTCTGCTCTGTACAGAAAAAGGGATTCCATATTGTTAATAAAGACCAATTGAAAAAGTTATTTTTAGAGCCTTTAAAGAGGTTACAAACTCATAAATTTGAAAAACTAGTATTTGGTCCTAAACACCAAAATGTCACTGCCAAAGCAGATAAAGCAAGTCTTTGAAGTCTGTAAATCACTATCTACACTATCGAGTCACATTATTATGACCACCGACTAATATCTAGAAGAACCATCATCTGAAGCACAGATAGTAGCTAGGCAGCCTGGGAATGGCTCAATAAGGTCTTAGTAGGTTGTCACAAGTATCTGGTGCCATGATGACTGCAGTACATCCCACAGATGCTGAAGGGTGCGTGGGGGAGGATCTGTAAAGCGAACATGATGATCGAGGTGGTCCCACAGATGATCAATTGGGTTCAAGTCTGGGAAATTGGGCTTGCAGGATAGTACTTGGAAGTCTTGGTCATGCTCGTCCAACCAAGGTTGGATATTTCTAGCCGTGTTACATGTCACATTGTCTTGCTGGAAGATCTCATTGGTTCCTGGGAAGACAATCAGCATGTATGGCTGTACGTAAACGGCAAGGATGGATTCATACTCAAATCAGTTGAGTGCCTTCCACATGGATGAGTGACCAGAAAATGCCATGAAATGTTCCCCAGACCATAACACTGCCACCACCAGCAGCTTGTGTTCTTCCAGCAATGGTTACAGAGTGTTTGTTCTCTGATGTTTCTTGCCTGACAAGCCAAAGTCCAATCGATGAAGCAGAAAATCTAACTCATCAGAGAAGGCAACCCTTGGATATCCAATTCCAATACTGCCGTGAAAATTGAAGCCTTTTCTGCAGATACAACTTGGTTACCAGAGGTGTAGTGACCATCCTTCTGCTTCAGAGCCCCATACACAGTAGGGTTATCTGAAATGTTATTGTAGACACGTGTGGTAGCCCCCCCCCCAGTTTATTTTGGCGGTTACCTGCTCCACAGTTTCCATGTCACATATTTACAATGGTGCCATTTGTCCACTCACCATACACTTTCACCACAGCAGCACAAGAACTGTTCACACTGCGCAGTTTCAGAAATACTGCCCAAAAGCCAATAATCATACCTTTTTGTAAATCTGATAAATCACCCCTAGCAACGAGGTAATATGTGTGCAGACAACCTATCATACACCTTATATACTCACCAAGCCAGCTCAGCACACCTTATATACCCACTGAGCCAGCTCAGCACACTTTATATATCCACCGATCCAGTTCAGGATGCCTTATATACCCACAGAGCCAGCTCAGCACACCTTAAATACCCACAGAGCCAGCTCAGCACACCTTAAATACCCACTGAGCCAGCTCAGCACACCTTATATACCACCGAGCCAGCTCAGCACACCTTATATACCCACCGAGCCAGCTCAGCACACCTTAAATACCCACTGAGCCAGCTCAGCACACCTTATATACCACCGAGCCAGCTCAGCACACCTTATATACCCACTGAGCCAGCTCAGCACACCTTATATAGCCACCAAGACAGTTCAGCACACAGGACTTCCTTCATGAGCTATGTGCTGCTGACATCGAAAGTAGTAAGTGGTCAGAATAATGTGACTTGACTGTGTATATTGATAGGTGTTTCTTCAGAGTCTTATTCGGGACACATAACGTACTAGAAAAGTATTATGGAGCCTGGTGTCCAGAGTAACAGCTCTTCCTCGGACAGGTAAAAAGCAGTACAGGACATATAGTACCTCACTGTACTGTAGAGAGATGCTAAAAAACTAAGAAAAAACCCTCCTTATCCAATAAAAAATAACTTTTATTAATATATCGACCCCTATGACAATATTGTCACAAACATATAATCAATGTAGAAAGTGGGTGATGTATACAGGATATCTTGAGGTGGGGCTAATAATAGTCCTTCTTACTCATGGTATGATGAGAAATCAATCCAAGTATTGATAATCTTGTGTTGATTAATCCAACATCTAGTCCTTTCCCTAGGATGTCCCTGTAACTAACCCTGCCTACAGACAGAGCACCCACAGCCTCTTGGTGGCTAAGCACTTTCTGGATCCTGTATTCATCCTTATAGAGTATGGTAGATGTCCCAGTGCAAAGTCCCAACATTGCTTTACCCCGTCACAAGGTTGGTTTGTCAGGGGACAGAAAACGATGTGGGCAAAAAGATAATAAAATCACCCTTGCTGCATAGCAACACCCTTGGATGAGGAGTGCAAAGGACGCTAGGCCCAGATATGGGCAATATTGATGTAAGGTGTCTGTATATACGTCAGATCAGGCACCCTAAATAGGCCCACCTCCTTAGACCCCTCCCCTAACTTCCTGTTTAGGATACAAACATTATAACATAGAGATGTTAGTCTAGTTTCTAAATGATGCACCGTCCCTGCAGAGAGGTTGTAACGTAAAGTGAATTTGAAAGATTACATAGGCTATGTGAATAAATATACTTACTAAGTAATTAAATATATGATAACACAAAGAAATCACATACAGAATAATAAAAAGTAAATAGCCATCACTAACCTAAATGGGGTGGAGACTCTGTCGATCATGCCATAACCCATGGCTGTCTACCCCACTATAACACATGACCGACACCCCAAGGTGTACAAAAGAAATAGAGCAATCATACTCACATCCTACCTAGAATGGAGGCCTGGTGGAGTCTCCTGAGACAAGGTGTGTAGCAGAATTTTTACCTGTTAGCCCCTCCTCCAGTGTGCAGCGCATGTCTCTGAAATCACTCAGGAATGTGGTCTCATCAGCACAATGGGGGATGGGTTTCTCTCTCTAACCCACTTCATTACACGGGAAACTTATAAACTATTACGAAGTATTAAACAGAATTAAAGGGAAGAACCAATCAGTTATTTAAAAAAACACTTGAAGTACAGAGCTGCTACTAGACACCTTAAAAGCGAGCAGCCATGTTTTTCTAATCCTGTGTAACCCCTTTATCTCATGTCAATGATAATTTTGATGATTTTATTTCATTCCGTCTTGAAACGTGTTGCCTAGAAAAATTGCCATTTTTTTTATAATGTTATTTCCTTTAATGCATCAATGTAAAATACGTACAATGGGACTGTTCTAAATTTGTAGCCATTATCCCTAATCCTTTGTCCTCTCTTTAGAATGGGGATGCCTCCTTTAAGCTCTTTATAGCGTCCTAAACCTCTTAATAAGGATTGATTTTAATGTCTGTTATATTACTATAAATCTATCTGCCGAAATCCCGGAAAACAGTGAGAAATAACACAGGTTCACTGCACGGCTGTCACTCTCCCCGCAGTGTACTAATTACATCCAGGGCTCCTTAATCCTAGCGTTTCTAACATGTAAAAAAAAACAGCGTTGCTTGTAATAATCACTTATGTGATGAGTCTCCGAAATGCGTCAGCATCTCTCTGAATGATAAAAAGGCTTTATTCTGTTGATTGGATTGTATTTTCTGGGGGGAGTTTTTATGCCGGTGCCCTGAATATTGCTCCTCCGGTGGTTTAAGCTGACATCTGGTATGACAGTCTGCAGCACAACTTAAAGCCCCGTATGATATAGAATGCTTGCGATGAGAAATTAATAAGAATGAAGTGGACGAGAGATTCTGGTAAATAATTCATCGTGTGGTATCTAAAGTACCGAGCTGTCAGACTCGATGTATCATTGTAGTTTTTGTTTAATGTGCACCAAAGGAAGATGTCCATTACGTGAAGAGCAGTTACTGAGGTCGGCAAAGTTTTAGACCCTTATGGGTTTTTTAATGAAAGTTAAGAGCGGGTTAAAGGGGTCATTACCTGTTATGGTCTTACCTGGTAAGGTGGATCCATGAAGCCTCCTATATGGTGGAGGTAATCTTGTGCTGGTATGGGCAGGCCGTGATGGGGTATCTGTCCCATTAGAGTTGCACCGGGTATCGAAGTATCGATACCCAATCAATACTTTTAGACCTGGATCAATACAATACCGGGTCTGTCCGTCATGGTTCGGCGGATTGCATGGCTTGTTATTGAGGCCGGGTGCAGGGTAGGTGATACCGCTGCTGGCACCCGCTGCCTCCTATACTTGAATTAATGTGTTTTATATTCATTGGTGGTGCAGTGCGCCCACCCCCCCAGTATAATAAATTATAACCATTGGTGGGGCAGTGCGCCCTCCACCCCCCAGTATTAGTATCATTGGTGGCACATTCAATGTTACATTCAATGGTGGAATTGGCCTCAGGGTGCCCTCCTCCCCTCCTCATTGGTGGCAGTGGTAGGTTCCGATCGGAGCCCCAACAGTCTAATCGTCGGGCTCTGATCAGTTACCATGGCAGCCAGGACGCTACTGAAGCCCAGGGATGCAAGGAGAGTTTGATGTCCTATTCACCCTAATAAATCTCTATAAGGGTGAATGGGACAAGGGTTCGACCCCTAAATACTAAAAGTTTAAATCGCCACCTTTCCCAATTTTACATATAAAATTTACAAACAATAAAAAACTAATATATTACATATCACCACGCCCGAAAAAGTGCAAACTATTAAAATATTAAAAATATTTCCTATGCGCTGAACGCCGTGACATTGTTCCATAAAATGCTGAATACATGCGGCTTTTTTGGTGTTTTTACCCAAAATTTTGGTATCGTGACAATCCTATGTCCCATGTCTTCATGGTTAACATGCAGTGTGTGTTATTGTGGTGTGTTTGTTGTTGATCTTTGTCCCTGCTAACTTATATAATTAGGCCATTCCTTCTTCCTGTGCCTGGCTGGCATTTTACCTGTATGCCGTTACTGTGAAAATGTACTGCAAGGCCATGAGGAGCGGAGCTTAAAGAACTCCCACAAAAATGTTTATTCTCTGACCTGTTAGAAAAGTACATGATATAAGCTGTAGTGAAGGTAAGCTTCTTACCAGTGACAGTATTTGTGAGTTATAACCTCCCTTCTTATCCTCAGCTGTGTCATGTGATCAACACTCTGATCTCCAATTGACACTGGACATAAAGTCAGTTACTTCTCTGTTCGTTCCTATGAGACTGACATTGCGGCTCCCGTAGGAATACATAGAGAACTGACCTCCTGTCCACACATAATATACTGTGTTATTTGGAAAGTCTGAGTGCAGGTCACATGACACAGTTGAGGATCAGAAGGGAGGTTGTAACTCATAAATACAGTCACTGGTAAGAAGATTACCTTCACTACAGTTTACATCATGCACCTTTCTAGCATGAATAAAATAAGATTAAAAAGTTTTGTGGGAGTGCTACTTTAAGACAGGAATGCTACTGGCTGTTACGGATCAGTGAGTTAAGAACCCACTGTGCCAACTAACAGGGTTGACTTTGGGCTAAACCATAAGGGTGTTATTCTGGCACTCCCCTGGTATTCACCCTTTAACCCCTATAAAGAGACGTGGACTTTGCATGAAAGCAACAGGACTGCTACCTCCTGACACAGTGTCAGTGTAGCTGGCAGCTCTCACACTGGGGTCAGGGACTCTAGCGCAATCACCAGAAGCTTATTGTCATGAATAAGGGCTGAGTACAGTCTGAAACACATTGACTGGTGTGGGGACATATCTTGCTCTGTGCCATTTTTGGACTTTTAAAAAAATATTTGAAATAAAAAATGTCTGGTTTTATTCAAGACCAGAATGCTGGACCCATTACTTTGTTTCTACAGTGGATTTGCTTCTCCTAAGGATTCATACATCCAGGACTGGTAAAGGTGGTGAGCTGATTGCATTTATTTATTTTTTTTTGTGCACCAGAAGATCATAGTACAGAAAACATACCAAAATCACAGGCATAGTTCGAACAGTCATAAAGACAAGAATAGTGTTTTTTAGGGATCCAGGCAGTGCACAGTTAATGCAGTTGAGGGCAAAATAGTGGAGGGACAAACATGAGGCAACCTGACTGAGTCACAGACAGGGTAGACAGACTGGGGTAACTTCAACATGATCTCAACTGAACTTGGACCTGAAAGTGCAGGGACACACAGACAGGATGATAATCACTTGAAATACGGCAGGAATACAGACAGGAGACAACACAGGATAAACGCAGGTAAATCGCAATAGCACTAGACTATTACAAACCTTTTCTGGTCACCAAGGAACCTAAAGCTCAGGCACCCTCCGGCTGGAGTGGGTGCCTTAAAATCCCATGGACCCTCAGCCATTGGCTGAGGAAGAATTTGGGATCATGCACACTGGCCTTTTAAGAGGTCAGAGCTGATTGCTCACGTGAGAGAGCATCAGGCAGTAATATGGAATGGAGGCAGCAACATGGAGAGAACATTGACAACCAGAACCCTGGATGACATGGTAAGCAGGAAACAGCAAGATGGCAGTTGGCATGGACTACAGACCTAAAAGTGGTTCTGTCTACAACAGCTATTCACATAAATACTGCCACAGTCCTCACACAAAGAACCTTCGCCCATGGTAGACTCTGGGTACTCTCTGATGTTGGGGCTACTGCCTGATGGTAGAAGGGGTGCCCTGGGTGGTGGCTGGCAAATGGTGATGGAGTGAGTAACCAGGCCAGTTGTAGAAAATAGAGATATAGACCGGGCTGAAGAAGGGATGTGAGGCAAGACACGGTGCTAGATCCGGGACGGGTGAGTAACACTAATCCTAGTGTTACTAGGACAACATAGGACCCTTGTTCAAAAACTTTATAACGTCTTCTTGCTGTCCACTAGATAAAGAAGAGTAAAAAATGAGACGTAACTAAACAACACATATAACTTTCTAAACATTGCATGGAATCCCAAAGGGCCCCAGATGGTAGGACCAGTGACACAGTCATGTTGATTGACACAGTTGAGTTGAATGCAGGTGTTTTGATGTGATAGATTCCTCAAATACCAAATCCAGGTTATAATTAAAGGACAAATGTTCATTCTATGCCTATCATCGAGTAATATGGACATGTCAGATTGGATATTGCACATGCACATCATTGAGTTGCTAAGCTGTTATGACATGCTTTGTGAGAGGTTCTCCATTTTGGACAATCACAACTTGTTAGAAGGGTTCCTGGACAAGAAGCAGATCACAAAGTATCCTTCTTCTAGGACCTCCAGCCATCAGGAAAACTAATAGTACTGTACTGTCAGTGTTCAACTTTCCTGCAACGTCACCACAGGTGAGATTAAGTATTTACAGTGTCCATTCAAATCAATGGGCGGCTTGTGTAATGCAGGGCAGGTTGTCCTGAGCAATAGACACTCTTTGTAATCGCTCTTCTCCCTGGCAAAGAGACTTATGAGGGTTATAAAATGGCTATTCGAAAGTGGACAACACCTATAAAGTAAAAAAAAGTCCTCTTCTAAAAAAAGAGGTCAGGCCATGTACATACAGTAGGAGGTAAGGGAATATACTGTAAAGTCCACCACTAGAGTTGTTCAAAGGTAACTTTCTCAAAGAGTTGGTCTTGCAAACCGCAGATATTTCACAAATATGTCTATATCATCTACTAAAAAAGCCTTTATCGCACAGTCAACAGGTACTAGGGATGATAACCCTGCCAGTCCTGTATTGTATATCATATTTCAATAAAAGAGACTGCCTGTAATTTCTACCCTCCCACTTCATGCAATCAACTTAAAGTCATATCCCCAGCTGCCATATACTAATATGAACCTATAGTCAAATGGAAAAATAGAGAGCAGATGGAGGAGCTTCTGCCCCATTCTTATTGACTTCCACCAGGTGGAGGAGCTTCTGCTCTCCTCTTCTTGACTTCTACTATGTGGATGAGTTTCTGCCCCATTCTTATTGACTTCCACCAGGGGGAAGAGCTGCTGCCCCACTCGTATTGGCTTGCACCAGGTGGAGAAGCTTTTGCCCCACTCTTATTGGCTTGCATCATGTGGATGAGTTTCTGCCCCATTCTTATTGACTTCCACCAGGGGGAAGAGCTGCTGCCCCACTCGTATTGGCTTGCACCAGGTGGAGAAGCTTTTGCCCCACTCTTATTGGCTTGCATCATGTGGATGAGTTTCTGCCCCATTCTTATTGACTTCCACCAGGTGGAGGAGCTTCTGCTCCCCTCTTATTGACTTCTACTATGTGGATGAGCTTCTGCCACACACTTATTAACTTCCACCAGGGGGAAGAGCTGCTGCCCCACTCTTATTAGCTTGCACCAGGTGGAGGAGCTTCTGCTCCCCTCTTATTGACTCTACTATGTGGATGAGCTTCTGCCCCACTCTTCATTACTTTCACCAGGTAGAGGAGCTTCTGTCCCACTCTTATTGATGTCCACTAAGTGGAGAAGCTTTTGCCCCAGTCTTATTGACTTAATGAGGTGAAGGAGCTTCTGCCCCACTCCTATTGACCTCCACACCTTCCCACACTTGCCATTTCAAGCACCTACAGCCATTAACCAATCTTGGATCAAATAGTGGCCACTTTTTCCATTTTGGTCTATTTGTACAACTCGATAGCCTCAGCTCGGAAAATTCTTTCTAGCCTATGTCCTATTGAAGATGTGCATATGTTGAAGGTGCTAATTTTGTTATGTTATTTGCTAAGTCCCCCTTGGAGAGGGGTAGAACTAAGAATAGTTAGTCCTATTCCACTTCTATTGTATTATGCTGTGGAAGACTCTCTCTCTCGCTCTACAAATTTTCCAGTGTGGGTGATTTACTAACTCATGAATTCATATACTGTATGTGTGTAAGGTGTAGCTAAAAAAGTAAGTAACTGGATCCAGGGGACGAGGGAGAGGGTTGAAGGGTTGAAGGTAGGTGATTGGGAGGGGTTATAGGTTTTGTTAGATGAAATAGACACGGATTGTGATAAATCTATCTTTATCCAATATTTTTAGTGTTTTTAAAAGAAAGACAAATTATACAGTTTGTTAAAGGCAGTCTGTCAGCAGTTTTGCCCCTCCATTTGTATCTCATATATCTGTATAACTAATTTTTATGGTGTGAGTGAATTACTTTAGATACTTAAAATAGCACTCTCACAAAAAATGTTATTCTCTGACCTGTTAGAAGTTCCATGATGTAGTGAAGGTAATATTCTCATCAGTGACTGTGTTTGTGAGTTATAACCTCCCTTCTGATTCTCAGCTGTGTCATTCTAGTAAGGTTTTTGGGGTCCTGGAAGACCCCTTTAAACCACTTCACAGTTTTTTTTTCACTACACAGCACCACTCCTGGCCCTCCTTGCACAGGGAACTGCAAGATTGCGCCATTCAAATGAACTGAGCTGTACTGTAGGTCACTGTACGGCTGGTGTTCAAGAGTGTTGCTGTGCAGGAGGGGTCACAGCACTGAACCACATTGTGGCCCCTTCTTCGTAGAATTGGTGAAGTGATGACATATTGTGATTGCTTTCTGTTATACCCCTTTCATTCAGTTGAAGGCTAGGAACATTGAGGGCTATTTTTTTATTATTTCATTCTACTTCTTTTGGGTTAAAACTATTTTTCAATTGCTATATTATCCGAGGCTGGAAAAGGCCCCCCCATACACCCGGGCCCCTCACAATGATTCTACTTACCTGTCTCCCTGCGCTGCTGCCGCAGCTGCTTCTCCCCGTGCGGATGAAAACATCCGATGTCGGGAAGGGGGGAGGGGCAGCCAATGGCAGGCGATGACGGGTCATTACAGACGTGGCGATACCAAATATGTGAAGGGGGTTTTATTTTTGCAATTTTTCCTTTGAAATGCATTTTTTTACAATGGAAAATATGTATTTTTCTCTTTTTTTATCTTGGACATTTTTTAAATAAAACTTTTACTATTTATAAGTCCCATAAGGTGGCTTTGACATGTGATCTTCTGATCGCCTTTATGATACACTGTATTATTTATGCACTACAGTGTATTTTACTGTCAGTACTATACTTTGCACTTTACTACTTTACACTTTACTACTTTTGTACAGTAAAAACCCTTTTTTACTGTCGGTGCTATACTGACAGGCACTGCCAGGCTGCGCCAGAGAGGCAGAGCCTGATAGGCCATACACTGAAAGCAGACCTGGGGGCCTTCATTAGGTTCCTGGCTGCAGTTACAGACATCCTCACTCCACAGTCTCACCCGCAGGGTGCCAATGCCTGACAGAGGGAGCTCCCTCCTTCTAAACTACTTAGATGCCACTATTGATATTGACCATGACACCTAAGGGTTTGGAACTTCTGATGATACAAGTTTTTAGTGCAGGAACCTGGCTTTCAAATGAGGGCTGGGTTTCTGCTCCAGCACTTATTCTAGGCCACCTTTAAGAGGCGGTAACCCATTAATGACCATCGTAAAAAAATGTAGCTTTAACATACACATTAAATGTAAGACAAAAACGTGATGTGAACCCAGTGTAAAATGTTGAGGTGACATACGGCTTTTCAAAAGTAGAATTTACAGATGCTAAATTTAGAAAGTGCTGAGAAAATTGGTTGTAGTTTCCAAGAGTTATAGGGGGGCATTTATTAATCTACGTACAGCACTATTGTGAAGTCAATAAGTCACGGATTATGGCGCATAGCATATTTGAGCAATAACATGCAACTTTTTAAGCTTCCCCTTAATCACTTTATCAATGATCTTGTGGACAGGACTGAGACTAAAGTGTCAGCTTTTGATAATGACACAAAGCTGTGTAGGATACTTAAATCCCATCTTGATTGTCAAATATTACAAAAAGACCTGGAAAAGCTGACAGCATGGGCAAGAACATGACAGATAAATTCTAATGTTGATAAATGTAAACTAATGCACCCATAAGGCATTGGATAGAATAAAGCTGGGGACAACAAAAGGACTTGGGTGTTCTGGTTACAAGTAAGCTAGGCAGCAGCACTCAATGTCAGGCAGCAACTGCAAAAGCAAATACAATTAAAAAATACAAATACAATGTAAAAAATGTGATCCAAACGTACAATAACTCCTTTACATATTTCTCGTAAGGACACATCTTAAACATGGGATTTAGTTTTTGGCTCCATATATACCATGACCCCCCCTTAGATGCTGGTGTAGAGGGTAGGAGTGCTAGTGGCCCTGATGAACTGCTGTATAAAAGTGTACCCCTTAGACCAATGCAGTGGAATTATAGTACTGAAGAATGAGGCCAGAGTGAAATGTAACAAAGTCTGTTTTTACTTAATGCAAAATAGAACTTTAAATACGTACAGGAGCAGCAGGCTTTAAGTGCAGTTCTTCTTGGCACCAGCAAGTATATGGAGGCAGGTTGGTTAGTGGCAGCTCAGCACTTACGTGATACTGGCCTAGTGGCTGTTTGGAGATGGGTGGCTTGGCTGTAGACCCTCACCTTACAGCAGTTTCTGGAGATGCAGGTGTAGCAGCTGTCTGGAATCTCAAGGCTTTACTTGAGGACAATTGGAGTAGTTCATTCTGCAGATTGGGTTACAGGAGCAGGAGATCTGCCATGTTCTTCCTCTCTCCTCTGTCTCTGGACAGGAACTCCCCCTTCTGAAAGAGAGCAGGTCCAGCCCACTCCTAACAAGAGGGAAGTAACAGGGTGGTTGACTCTGTTCCTTGCCAACCCCAAGGCCAGAAGCAAACAGTAAAATGCATTATCTCTTAATAATATAAAAATGAATTTCTGTCTGTCTGTCTGTCTGTTCTCTATGCGCGACCAAACTACTGGACCGATTTTCACCAAATTCGGCACACAGGTACATCAGGAGTCCGGGAAGGTTTTAGACCAGGTCTCATCTCTCTAGGACATACCGTTCCCGAGATATTCCCAAAATATGATCTCCATTAGCCAACATTACAACTGGGAGCTTTGGTTTTAAACTCCAACTGCCATTCTCTGCAAAGCCACACAGGGAGGGCAGGTTTCCATAACAACCAGGTAATTATCAGCAGCTGAGGATCTCATCCATTTCTATTTACTGACACTGTTAAAGGTATTCCGGTTACCATAAATATAACTCATGTGTTTTTCTATTACTACAGTTCAGTAGTAATAAAAGATGTTTTCCTCCACTGCTGCCTATTGCGTGGGCTCATAAATAAGCATGGTATTGACCTTTAATTCAGGCCACCCTAAAAGAAGTACTTAAAACCCCCGCCCCAGGTCTCACTAAGCCACACCCCCAACTCTGTCACGCCACACCCCCTCCCACTCCGCAGCCAACAGGGATTGAAAAAATAAAGGTAAAAATCAACTTCTGTCAGCTGCAGGGATGGGTGGGAGGTTGACTTTCTTTCTGCAACAACACACACAAACATTAAATAAAATAGATTAAATCCACCCATGCAAAGCGTCTTGCTAATCCACGCCACGCCCCCGACTCTGTCAGGTCACGCCCTCTCCCACTCTGCAGCCAACAGGGATTGAAAAAATAAAGGTAAAAATCAACTTCTGTTTGCTGCAGGGGTGGGAGGGTGAATTTCTCTCTGCAACGACACACAAAAATTTTAGATGAAATAGACTAATTATAGACTACAACCGTTCGAAGCCTTTTGCTAAGCCACGCCACGTCTCTGTCAGGCCACGCCCCCTCTCACTCCGCAGCCATTCTGCAACGACACACAGAAACATTAAATGAAATAGATTAAATGCACCTATGCGAAGCGCTTTGCTAAGCCACGCCCCGACTCTGTAAGGCCACGCCCCCTCCCACTCCGCAGCCAACAGGGATTGAAAGAATAAAGGTAAAAATCAACTTCTGTCAGCTGCAGGGATGGGTGGGAGGTTGACTTTCTTTCTGCAACGACACACAGAAACATTAAATGAAATAGATTAAATACACCCATGTGAAGCTTCTTGCTAATCCACGCCCCCGACTCTGTCAGGTTACACCCCCTCCTACTCCGCAGCCAATGGGGATTGAAAAAATAAAGGTAAAAATAAACTTCTGTTTGCTGCAGGGGTGGGAGGGTGAATGCAACGACATTTTTGTGTGTCTCTGCAACGACACACAAAAATTTTAGATAAAATAGACTAATTATAGACTACAACTGTTCGAATCGTCTTGCTAAGTCATGCCCCCAACTCTGTCAGACCACGCCCCCTCCCACTCTGCAGCCATTCTGCAACAACACACAGAAACATTAAATGAAATAGATTAAATCACCTATGCGAAGCGCTTTGCTAAGCCACACCCCCAACTCTGTCAGGTCATGCCCCCTCCCACTCCGCAGCCAACAGGGATTGAAAGAATGAAGGGAAAAATAAACTTCTGTCAGCTGCAGGGGTGGGAGGGTGAATTTCTCTCTGCAATGACACACAACATTTTAGATGAAATAGACTAATTTCAGACTACAACTGTTCGAAGCATCTTGATAATCCACACCCCCAAACTCTGCCAGGCCACGCCCCCTCCCACTCCGCAGGCAACAGGGATTGAAAAAAATCAGCTGCAGGGGTGGGAGGGTGAATTTCTCTCTGCAACGACACACAAAAATCGTAGATGAAATTGACTAATTTTAGACTATGACCATTCAGTACTAATAAAAGATGTTTTTTTTCCACTGCTACCCATTGAGGGTCCCCATAAATTACCATGTCATCGACCTATAATTCATGCCACTCTGACCCCGCCCCAGATCTCGGGAAACCACGCTCCGACTCTGTCAGGCCACGCCCCCTCCCACTCCGCAGCCAACGGGGATTGAAAAAATGAAGGTAAAAATCAACTTCTGTCAGCTGCAGGGGCGGGAGGGAAGTTGGATTTCTTTCTGCAACAACATACAGAAACATTAAATGAAATGGATTAAATATACCCCTGCAAAGCAATGTTTTCTTCCACTGTTACCCATGGCGTGTCCTCATAAATTACCATGGCATCGACCTGTAATTCTGGCCACCATCAAAAGAAGGACTTAAAACCCCGCCCCTGGTCTTGCAACGTCACGCCCCTGACTCAGTCAGGCCATGACCCCTCCCACTCCGCAGCCAATGGAGATTGAACAATTGAAGGTAAAAATCAACATCTGTCAGCTGCAGGGATGGGAGGGAGGATGACTCTCTCTCTGCAACGACACACAGAAACATTAAATGAAATAGATTAAATATACCCGCGCAAAGCAATGTTTTCTTCCACTGCTACCCATTGTGTTTCCTCAAATTACCATGGCATTAACCTATAATTCAGGCCACCCTGAAATGAAGGACTTAACCCCCCCCCGTGTCCCATTAAACCACACCCCCTCCCACTCTGCAGCCAATAGGGATTGAAAAAAATGAAGGTAAAAATCAACTCCTGTCAGCTGCATTGACTTTCTCTCTGCAACGACACACAGAAACATTAAATAAATAGATGAAATATACCCAGGCGAAGCCAGGTCTTTCTGCTAGTAGCAATATAATTTGTAGTCCCCCCAGGTCTGGGGTACTACATATACTATAAAGGATACAGGAGAGCTAGAAAAGGTTCAGAGAAGAGCAACCAGATGATGAAATAGGATTTCGAAATAAAATTAATCTAACAATTAATGTTATATAATTGGTCTGGGAAAGGCAGAACTTGAAGGATCTGTGCCTTTTTTCAAACTATGTAAGAAAGAAAGAAAGAATGAAGATGAAAAAACTAAGGAGGAGAAGAAATTGGGTTGGAAAAGGAGGAGAGAAAAAGTTGAGGAGAAAGAAGACATGACAAGAAAAAGAAGAAACGAAAGAGGGTAGAAAGGAAGAAGATGGAAAATTAGAAGAAGTTAAGAAGAAAGAGACAAAGAAATATGAGAAGAAGAAAAATGAATTCACAAAGGAGGAGAAGTAAAAAAGAAATATAAAATTAAACAATATGAGGAGAAGAAGAGTAAGAAGAATATGAGGAGACTGGAGGAGGTGGAGATGATGAGGAAGAAGTATACAGTGTACTATCCATGTTATGCTCCAGCAGGTGGAGGAGAAGAATGGCCAGAAAAAGTGGAGGAATGTCAGAAGAAGAAGCAAGAAAAGAATGCAGAGGAGAAGAAGGAAATGAGAAGACAAAGAGAAGAAAATGATGAGAATGAGCAGGAAAAGACGGCATTTGGGGGAAGGAAAATCAGAGGAAGTAGAAAAAGAGTGTAGAAAGGAGAAGGAATATACTGTAGCAGTACAAAAATGGAGAAGAACCGAGGTGAGGAGAAGGAGGAAGATAAGCTGGAAGACGAAAAAGAAGCTAGAGAACATCAGAGCGACATGACTTATTGTATATGTTAAAGGGTTAATTAATTAATAATATTTTGTTGAATATTATTAATTAATATGCATAAATAGGCGTAACCGGCTGACGCTAGCTCCGCCCATTTATTTCCCACCCTATTCTATTCCCTTCACGCTTAAGCTATAGCGGCGTCTATAAAGACCACGTAAACTGTATTTTAAACAATAAAAGGCTTTATTACAAAACAATGTCTACCGTCTAATTATTTAGACTATATCTATACACTCACCGGCCACTTTATTAGGTACACCTGTCCAACTGCTCGTTAACACTTAATTTCTAATCAGCCAATCACATGGCGGCAACTCAGTGCATTTAGGCATGTAGACACGGTCAAGACAATCTCCTGCAGTTCAAACCGAGCATCAGTATGGGGAAGAAAGGTGATTTGAGTGCCTTTGAACGTGGCATGGTTGTTGGTGCCAGAAGGGCTGGTCTGAGTATTTCAGAAACTGCTGATCTACTGGGATTTTCACGCACAACCATCTCTAGGGTTTACAGAGAATGGTCCGAAAAAGAAAAAACATCCAGTGAGCGGCAGTTCTGTGGGCGGAAATGCCTTGTTGATGCCAGAGGTCAGAGGAGAATGGGCAGACTGGTTCGAGCTGATAGAAAGGCAACAGTGACTCAAATTGCCACCCGTTACAACCAAGGTAGGCAGAAGAGCATCTCTGAACGCACAGTACGTCGAACTTTGAGGCAGATGGGCTACAGCAGCAGAAGACCACACCGGGTGCCACTCCTTTCAGCTAAGAACAGGAAACTGAGGCTACAATTTGCACAAGCTCATCGAAATTGGACAGTAGAAGATTGGAAAAACGTTGCCTGGTCTGATGAGTCTCGATTTCTGCTGCGACATTCGGATGGTAGGGTCAGAATTTGGCGTCAACAACATGAAAGCATGGATCCATCCTGCCTTGTATCAACGGTTCAAGCTGGTGGTGGTGGTGTCATGGTGTGGGGAATAATTTCTTGGCACTCTTTGGGCCCCTTGGTACCAATTGAGCATCGTTGCAACGCCACAGCCTACCTGAGTATTGTTGCTGACCATGTCCATCCCTTTATGACCACAATGTACCCAACATCTGATGGCTACTTTCAGCAGGATAATGCGCCATGTCATAAAGCTGGAATCATCTCAGACTGGTTTCTTGAACATGACAATGAGTTCACTGTACTCAAATGGCTTCCACAGTCACCAGATCTCAATCCAATAGAGCATCTTTGGGATGTGGTGGAACGGGAGATTCGCATCATGGATGTGCAGCCGACAAATCTGCGGCAACTGTGTGATGCCATCATGTCAATATGGACCAAAATCTCTGAGGAATGCTTCCAGCACCTTGTTGAATCTATGCCACGAAGAATTGAGGCAGTTCTGAAGGCAAAAAGGGGTCCAACCCGTTACTAGCATGGTGTACCTAATAAAGTGGCCGGTGAGTGTATATATTTATATTGGTATATATAAATATATATACATATAGCCGCACAACAATACAATAACACACCCTCAGTATAAAAACTCAACTACACTGCACAATCCCATATAATTGCACCCACAATACTAACTAAACATACATACACACACTCACAATATAGCAGCCCACCCTCACCTATACTATACTGTCCCTGGAATGTAAAGGGTTAAATAACAGTAGGGGATAAATGAGGGATATTGCAAGGGTTAGCCCAGGTTCCCCAGGGCAGGGGTGAGCAGGGGTTAACTGGTAGGGGTACTGGCAGGGCTGTAGGGGTTCCACAGGTTCCACAGGGCAGGGATGCAGGGAGCAAGGGTTGGCGATCAGGGTACAGCAGCACACAAGGGGTGCTGGGAGGTATGGCAGGGGTTAAATGGACAGGGACACTGGCAGGGCAGCAGGGGTTAGCCCAGGTTCCACAGGGCAAGGGTGCAGGAAGGTATGGGCAGGATGGTTACAGGGGTTAGAGCAACAGGGGTTGGATCATGGGTTAGGGAAAATAGGGCAGCTGGGGTATTGTAGGGGTTACAGGGAAAGCATTGGTGGTTCAGGGGTTAAAAGGTAGGGCAAGGGTTAGGGGTTCTTAGGATACTTAGACCAATCCTTGCTGGAGCTCTGTCATGGTGACCTTTCCCCCATCTTCCTTCAGGTGACTCCTTCAGGAGACTGCCTTCTCTGGCACCCACAGTTTGCTATATAGCCCCCTCCCCCTTCAGGTGAAAGCAGTGAGGTGTAGTGATACTAGCCCAACACCCCCTACAGGGAACCTTTTGCTGATAGCACACGGATCTACTTTCTATTGCTCTCATCAGCCTCCATGTCTCCGGCCATTGTAACGCCCGCCTGAAAGTTCCTGCTATCAGTTTAAGATAGAGGGAAGTGCATCCACCACACCTATTGAGACAAAAGGGTCTAAACATATGGCCCCTTTGTCTTCCCCCATACCCCAGCAGGCATATGGCATTCCTGCAGGAGGGGGGCTTTGAATAGAGTGAAGTGAATACTATGTATCTTGGCCTTCTCACTACTGGGATTAAATATACATATATATATATATATATATATATATATATATATATATATATATATATATATATATATAGGGGCATCATATGCATCAGATTGGGGCATATCCGGAGACCCACAGATACATATATAGAAGGCCCATATATAGATATACATGTATATGCATGCCTAATTAAGGGGGCATGCATGCATATACATATACACCCATACATACCAGCACTTCCTTCTACAGTATATATATAGTATTAGGCTTTCAATTTTCTAATCTTTTTAACCTCCTATGATGTCTTTGATTTTACTAAGGACTTGTTGTTTCCATAACTACATACCAAAAGAATTTACAAAGTTCAAGTCTATGTGTGCAGCCACTCGAGAAACTTATTATAAAAACTTGTGTATATATTCCAAGTCACATATGTTACATATAAGATGTTTGGCATGGTGATTTGATGATTGGCATGGAACTAAAAATGGAATATTAATTATAACTTGCATTAGGAACGTCAAGTTCCTGAGGGATCCGCAAGATCAAGACTCCTGGATAGAAAACAAGAGTGCCAATCAATGATACTGAGCCACCAGCTGTACCATCTGTGCCCCAGCAGGAGCCCCCAATTAGGAGTGGTGAAATGTAATATTTTATTATGTATTAGGCTGATTTAAAAGGTGGAAAATGGAATTTTTAGAAAATGGCAATGTTGGTGAATATGACATAAATCCTTTTGAGGTACAGGGTTGTGATTTTTGGGGTACAGCGCTTGAGAGGACCACATGGATAATTAATTGGTGTGCATAACGTAGGTAATAAATCTATAAAAATTCTCAATTCTTGTGAGGCAAAATTTAAAAAAAATGTTTAATAAAATAATTAGCTAAAAAAACAAAAAAATAAAAGTAATAAAATATAAAATTACATGTACTATGTATGCCCTTAATTGTTGCAACCTGTAAAATACATTTAGAAGAACCAAAAAATTAAACTACACAAAGATGTAGCCTAAAAAACATAATACAAATTAAATGCTTTATGTACCAAAAATCATATATAAGAATGCAGTGAGGCTAATATGGAAAAATATGTTGTCTTCAAAGTTAAAATGGGTTGTCTCATGATTAGATAATAGAGATGAGTGAATTGATTTTAAACTAATTGGATTCATCATAAATTTAATAAAAATTCTTGTCAAGAAAATCGAAGTTTAGGTGATTCACTTTTGAAGTTCTAAACACTAGGGAAGGAACCAGGGCAGTGAGAATGAAGACAAATGATCACATGACCTCAAGCGGGGCCCACAATGCTTTGCAGTCAGCCTGACAGCCATTCAGGAGGGAGGATATTGGCTGGTCTAACAGGCATAGACACCATTATGAGCTCAGCCACTGATGGGATAGGATGTGCCTGCCATGTCTGTGACACACACCAGTTACAGACACCAAACAGCCATTATAGGGCCTTGCAGGGACAGTGTAGGGATTGTGAAGAAGATAGGTAGATAGAATTACTAGGTGGTCACTGCATCTCTGCTAATGAAGTTGCATCAGCAGGAAAAACTTTAGTTTTAGCTGCAGTATCAAAATTGGACCTTCGCTGATTGGCATAGCATTGTCTTCTTCGATGAGTCATGTTTTTTGCTTCATAGAATGGATGGAAGTTGGCGTGTCAGGAGAGAAACATCAGAGAACAAACACCTTTCAACCATTTCTGGAAGAACACAAGCTGGTGGGGGCAGTGTTATGGTCTGGGCAATGTTTTTGTGGCATTCTGTTGGACCACTCATCCATGTGGAAGGCACTCCCAACTGATTTGTGTATGACTCCATCCTTACAGATCACGTACACCCATATATGCTGATTGTCTTCCCTGAATGGGATCTTCCAGCAAGACAGTTAAACATGTCACATAGCTAGAAATTTCTGACGTTGGTTTGAAGAGAATGACCAAGACTTTTATTTTGTGCTACACTAGGGTATTGCTTGCATGCCTACTTCTGTTGGTCTTGCCTACTTTAGTTGCCATGCCTTCTCTGTTAGGACCCACCTACAACATGGGCCCACTTTTAAGTTTTTTTCCATTGCCACTTCATGGTCCCAGTCCACCACTTGTCACATGGCCTACAGTATGTGCATCTCAGTCCTATTCAAGTGAATTCCAAGCACAGCTGCTATACAATGCACAGAGCTGTGCTTGGTATGATGTGAGGAGGCTGCAACGCTCACTGGTTGACAGGGGTGTTGGGTAGAGTGAAGTTTTGAAAAATTCAATTCAGCAACTTTGCCACAGTTTGCCATGAAATTTGATTTGTTACAAATCTCTATAAATCAGGTATACCTAGGCCATTCTGCCTTAGGGTACAGCCATATGGAGTGGCCATGCTGTGGTGAAGAACCATGTGGCCAATTAGCCTGCAGCTATCTTTCATATCATAATGAAGACCTCACCGTATAGTCGTTCTTCATTGTTAATGGCTGCACGGCACCTTTAATGCACCTTTAATACACCTTTAAACAGTGGTTGTACCCACTTCTCCAACCACAGCGCTCTCCTGCCCTACAAGTGGGAGCCCTTCTTCTGCCATCTGCTGTTACTCCTTTTCCACATCATCTATTATCGATGAGGATATGTCCTCAGGAACATCCAGCTCATCCTTGTCTGCATCTTGCTGGCTTTTCAAGTATATGGAGACTTTGAAGGATGATTTGGAAGAAGTAAAGCCAGCAAAAGATGAGGATGGTCATCATTAATACCTGGCCCCCTTAAGAGGTGCAGACTGGATGGTATTGATTGGCATGCTGGCAGTGAAATAATAAAGGCTTCCATCTTATTGGTATTGAATTACATTTATGGCTGATGTAGGAATAAGTAAAAGTAGGAATAAACAAATAAAACTGACGCTGCAGAATAATTCTCTCTGCAGTCTCCCTACACTTTCCCTGCAGTCTCCCTGCACTCTCCCTGCACTGTTCTTTCAGTCTCCCTGCACTCTCCCTCTCCAATATAATAATAATAATTTTCAGCAACACTTCCCTTATTGCATGAGCATTTGCCACGTCTCTACCTATGCTCAGCTCACAGGACAATGGTGGAGACCGCGCAGGATGAGGGTTTTATAGGACTGTGACATCACAGGGGATGGCTACCTGTGGATTGGCTGTCTGCATGGCATTATGGGTGATCTCGTTTTCCCGGGCTTCTTATTTTCACTTTGTAAAACATGCAGCTGCCATTTTAGGAAAAAACTGATTCGTTACTTGTCCCATTTGACTGTCCTTTTGGATTTCTCAGACCCTTTGAATTGAACAGGGACCAGCTTCAATGCATACTATGATTGCCTCCCTCCATCTTGTGCTCTCCTTCCAGAGGGGGATTTTTAGGGATGTTGTCATCCCTGCCAGGCTCTGGACTGGACTAGGATAGCTCAAGCATACTGGTGGTGGTCTGCCTATCTATGGGGCCCAGGGTGAGGGTGGGGCCAAGCACTGAACATTTATTTATTGCATTTTCTGGCAGAAACCACTAAGCGAAGCTCAATGCCCAGAGATTATTTATAGCTTCCATTGATATCAGTGGTAAGTGTATAAATTCCTATGCACCGAGCCCCCCCCAACCCTCAGTGGTGGCTACAGGCAGCCAGTTTTATAATATACAGTATAAATGGAAGCAAAAGATCTATCAATGTATTTATGTCATGTTTCTGCTGTAAATACATTGAAAAATATATAAAAATCAGATGGGGGGTGAGACAGCGGATGACTTTCATTTCATTGAAATTTTACTTTTTTTTTTGCATAAATCTGGGGAGTCACATTTTGATTTCTGCACTTCCTGGGAGTGTTTGATGCACATTGACTGGGAAGCTAGGTGGGACAGTGTGGACCATACTGTCTATACCCCTGCATACTGGTGATGTCAGGCTGTGGTCATGGGTAAGTCAAGTTTACAGGATGAAAATGGCTTCCGGTCTGACTGATGGACATCTCTCACCACAAGAGGGGCTAAAACAAGGAGATCAAAAGGTAATTCCTAAAATGCTTCTTTAGCCCCCTAACTGTTTTACCAGAGTGGAGCTCCAGCAGTGGGAAAAGTAGCTAACTGGGGGAGGGCTGCTTTAGATGCTGCTACCTCCTGAATGGTAGCAGCTAAAAACATGCAACTGGTCTTGTTTGAAAGAAGATAAATACCATTCAGCCAATGACAGCAATATGTTCAGGACAGAGAAAGATATCACTGATAGAAATCAGAATGCTGTGAATGCAGCTGAAAATGAAAGTAAAAGTAGGTTTTAATATTATTAGTGCACAAAAATAGATGCAAACAATAGATACTGTATAAACTAAGACCTCATTCTGATATGATAAAATCTGAGACTCTTAGCCAATATATTTTGATCAAAACACATCTGTGCCCATCTACCCAGCGTCACGGTGGTCTCAGGTCAGGCAGGTCCTACGCTAAACCTACCTATGCCGTTGGGCATCTATGTTCAGGAGCGTGGACTCTCCACATATAGTGTGTTGCTCCTAGTGACCTCTATGTGCATACAGCAACCAATGAGAGGAGGAGCAAACACACCTATATGTACCACACAATCAAGGCACTCAATTTGATAGGAAGAGCAAAAGTGCACAAGAATGCTACTCAAGATAAGCTAAGAGTGCATTCAGACCTGAAGGTGCCACTCCCTCAGGTACATGTTATAAACTAAGCAAACCTCACAGAGACAAAAGGATAAAAAAATGATAAAAAAACATCCTGCATGATGTGATAATGATTGCGGATGTCAGTGGCTATATATATCAAAGTAAATCACAGAAAAATAATATTATTAGTGCACAAAAATAAATGCAAACAATATATACTGTATAAACTAAGAATGTATATATACTGTATAAACTATATTGTTTGCATCTATTTTTGTGCACTAATAATATTATTTTTCTGTGAGTTTTGTTTAGTTTATAACATGTACCTGAGGGAGTGGCACCTTCAGGTGTGAATGCGCTCTTAGCTTATCTTGAGTAGCATTCTTGTGCACTTTTGCTCTTCCTATCAAATTGAGCGCCTTGATTGTGTGGTACATATAGGTGTGTTTGCTCCTCCTCTCATTGGTTGCTGTATGCACATAGAGGTCACTAGGAGCAGCACACTATATGTGCAGCATCCACGCTCCTAGATATAGATGCCCAACGGCATAGTTAGGTTTAGCGTAGGACCTGCCTGACCTGAGACCACCGTGACGCTGGGTAGGTGGGCACAGATGTGTTTTGATCAAAATATATTGGCTGAGAGTCTCAGATTTTATCAGAATGAGGTCTTAGTTTATACAGTATATATTGTTTGCATCCATTTTTGTGCACTAATAATATTATTTTTCTGTGATTTACTTTGATATATATAGCCACTGACATCCGCAATCATTATCACATCATGCAGGATGTTTTTTATCATTTTTTTATCTTTTTGTTTCTGTGAGTTTTGCATGGTTAAAAACAGGTTGTACTTGCAATTATTCCGGACTTGATTTCTAACAGTAATTTCTCCTCTGTTTCTTGGACTTTAGCTGTCATTTTGGTCTTGCCTGGACTGTCATCTTTCAGACAAGACCAATTGCATGTTTCTAGCTGCTACCATTGAGGAGATATCACCATCTAAAGCAGCCCACCGTCCAGTTATCTACTTTTTACACTGCTGGAGCTGGACTCGGGCAGAACAATTAGGTGGTTAAAGGGGTTATCCCATCTCAGACAATGTGGACATATCGCTAGGATATGTCCCCATTGTCTGACATGGGATACCCCCTTTAACCGTGTTTTTCAGATTTTAGAACTTCCCTCCAAGCTATTCCATGTGTTACAATTTAAGTTTTTCTGCTTTCGAATTATGAAGGCCTTATTCTTGGATGATTTGATCTACAACTATTATCTATGCCTGGAGACTGATGGGGATCCACTATTGTAGGCAACTCTTGCTATGTTAGACTACCTTCAAATTCTCAAAGCCCTTTACAGATCATAATTGCTATATATCTCAGGTGATGCCATTCCACATCCTTGGTCTCAGTGGGTAGGAATATTAATATTAATATATTTTTAAGCCAGAACTCCAGAATATGGAGTGTGTCCCGTAGCGCTAGGTGTTGGTTCTGAACTGCAGCTCACAACAAAATTAAGGAATACTAAAAATATTAAAAATAGAAAGGAATGGGTAAAACATTTAAATAAAATTCTATTTACTTGACATTCAAAATGTGTCCATACATAAATATAGTCCCAAGCCATCGATGTGTGCCAGAGGCGCATATGCCGGAGACTCGCCACGTTGCCCGACATCTGGAACACGAGATGTAACGTACAGTAAGTCGTATCCTATTAGGATAAGAAATGTAATGTAAATGTCACAGTGACAGTGAAGAGCAGCAGATTTTACCTTTCACACCCCGAAATGGCTAGAGAAGACTTTGACACAACAGAGATTTCTGCCAGTCCTGGAAAAAAAAAATTTCAATTCATTACAGCCAAGACACGACTGTCAAAAAATGCTGAACCCATCAACTCTAATCTCTGTCTATTGTCCTGATGAGCTGGGGCCATCTGTTAATTAACAACTAGGATCATTTCTTAAGGCCCCCTTTTCACAGGGCGATGATCAGGGCAATTATCCTAGGAACGCTCATTCATGATAATCAGCCCATGTAAAGGTGCTGCTGATCACCCAATCAAGGAGCAAAAACTATGAAGGTGAAAGCATTGTTGATTTAGACACCAAGGGGAGAGATCTGCTGCCTGGAATCAATGCATCTCCATGAAGAAGAGCGATTTCAGTAGCCATTACTTGTCCCCATGGACCAGATGTGATTGCTGAATGTTAGAGGCGCCTCTCACTATGTCTGAAAAAAAGGTAATTATCGGAACAAGCGGCTCATTATTGATAAGCAGGAGGAACGTTAGCTCAAACACCTCTGATTGGCTGGGATCCCTGGAGCCACACCATCTGATATTGATGTAGAGCCAACCCCTGAGGAGCCACTGCAGAGGATAGAAATGGTTGTTGCCCTGATGAGATGTTGTGTCACTGTATACTCCCTCAGGCCGTTGCTTCCTAGGGATCGGTGCGGTGGAAAGGTAGTATAAAGAATCAGGCCAGAAGTAATGTATAACCCTTAGTACATCCAATTTCTCTCCCCAGACAATGAAGAAGGGTGTCTGGATTAGTGTGAATTAATGACACCTATGATGTGCTGTCTTGCTGATGAATCTCCCTTGAACTTCTGGTTAAGCTGACACTTGTGGCTGTAGGTGTCCGCTGTGAAATGCAGGCTTTGAGTTGATCTGGCCTGGATCTTATCTAGGTGATGGGTGTCTGGGCTGTAGTCCCTTACCTGCAACACAGTTTGTAAAGCTGTGGCTTTCTGGTCACTCTATATCACAGTGTGGCTTCTAGGAAAGCTGTATCTTGGTGTTCGTGCAGTCTCTCTGGAGTAGTGGTCTCACAGGAGAATTGGATCAAGACAGATCCCTAAAACCGTTGGAGTAGGAGAAATTTGATGGGCTTCCTTCCTTCTCACTGTCCTAGCTAGAACTGCCCCTCCTGCTAGGAAGCAGGATGTGCCCACTCCGACCAGGAGGGGATGAACAGGGTATTTAACCCTGTCGCTGCCAACCATACCATATCATGCTGGTGTATATTACATAACATTGTAAAACATAACATAACTATTGAAGATACCCCAGCTTTGGGCTACTGAAGGTGATCTATTTTTGCACTGCACAACCCCTTCAACGCTGGCCATATACAGCTGTCTAACAGCTATTCCTCCGGACCTCCTCCCCCATATGCATGCATATATTATGAGTGATAGGGGATAGAGCTACTGCCAGACTCCTTCAGTGGTGACTTATCTTCCTGGAGAATAAAAGGGTCGGGCATGTCGAAATTCAACTGCCTGATGCCTCTTTTTCCTGACAGCCAGAAGATGTAGTGCTTAAAAGGTTTGTCCAGTCATATATATATTTATTACCTATCCTCAGGATAGGTCATCAATATCTGATTGGTGGGGGTCCAACACCAGGTACCCCCGTTGATCGGCTGTTTGATGAGGAGGTGTCGCTTCATGCGAGCTCCGCCTCCTGGTCTTTACACTACACGTCATCTCCTGTGCAGTGGCGGCATAGTGGAATTACACATTCTCGCTCCATTCAAGTAAATGGAGGGGATAGTTGTATAACACTGCACTTTCGAGACGAACTGCAGCGTAATGAACAGTACACAGTGATCGCATGGAGCACCGGCTCCTCTTCAAACAGCTGATCATCGGGGGTATCGGACCCCTACCGCTCAGATATTGATGACCTAGGACATAACCCCTTTAAATGCCAGAAATTTCAGTCCTTTTGCAATGATCCAGTGGATTACTGCAAAGGGTTAATTTAAAGGGGTATTCCCATCTCACAAATGTACTTTGTATAGTTAGATATAGCCATACCAATATTATTACTAATAGAATGTATTTATATAAAATGTACCATTTAGAAGATTTGCCTATCTGTATTTCCATTGTCCCACACACATCAGTCAGGCCGTTGCCCCTAGTTATGGCCACCGTGGATGTGTAGTAGTGGTGGCCGGCTTGCTCTTGTTCAAACCCGCTCTGAGGTAACTGCTGTATTGTGAACGGACATTGCATGAGCATGCGTAGACACATCTTAGGATTGTAGCATTTTTGTCTTCGCTTCCAAAACGCAGAGAAACGGATCCAGTTCCAAGATCAATTCATCTCTATGGAGCAGGATCCACCATTGCCTGACCATTGTGTTTTTGGACTGGTAGTGTCCAAAACGCAGATGTGAAAGTACCCTAAGATGTCTCCCCGCATGCTCATGCAATGTGCGTTCACAATACAGAAGTTACCTCAGAGCGGGTTTGAAAAGGAGCAAGCTGGCCACCACTACTACATGGCTGCGGTGGTCATAACCAAGGGCAACGGCCTGACTGATGTGTGTGGGACAATGGATATACAAATAGGCAAATCTTCTAAGCGGTACATTTTATATAAAAACATTCTATTAGTAATAATATTGGTATGGCTATATCTAACTATACAAACTACATTTGTGAGATGGGAATACCCCTTTAATGTTAAAGAGTTAACTTTGTGCTAAAGCGTTAAAGTTTGTTGTTGAAGTGCTTATTTCATCCTTTCTGCTTCCTGAGGTGAAAATTCAAACGGCGCCTCCTACATGCCAAATTCTCAAACTGACCCTTTCCCTCCAGCACTACTGTTAAAAGCATATTGTGATATAGTTAATATAGAGAGATGAGTACATCCACAATGGAAGCACTCATTTGTCACGGCCCTATCACCACCTTTACTTGTTTCAAGGTCTCGCCATCTGATGAGGCCATTCGCCTCATCTGGCCTCATTGGCGGTGCTCCCCTGATCCTTGTAAACACAATTCCTGAGACTGAAAGCTACCTCAAAGCAACTGAACTGAGTGAACTACCCCTTAGTGAAAGAGAACGGACATTTATACAAGGTTTAGAACCATCAAGGTCGTACAGGACAAAGACAGTAAGGTCCCACACATTTATGGCAATAAGACTTTACTTCTGAGGATAGGGTATATTGCCCACTACGCTTTATGACGGACTGTTCATCTGCACCCCACAGACTGGGAATTGCAGAAATAGTTAAAAGGTTATCCAGGAATTTAATATTGATGGCCTATCCTCATGTGACCCAACTCCTGGCATCCCTCAAGAGGCCACTGTGCGCTAGAGCTCCAGTGAGTGCTGAGGTCTTTTCAAAAGCACAGCGCCGTACATTGTATAGTGGTTGTGCTTGGTATTGCAGCCTAGACCTACTCACTTGAATGGGACTGAGCTGCAGCTGGGTCACTTGACCAATGTACATTTCTAGTAACCATAATAGAGGAATGGCACATCATAGAGTCATAGGAATAGATGCTCCATAATTGTGTTTACCTGGGGAATGCAAGTAGCTACTAAAATAAATATTTCAGGAGAGGTGACAGCTACTCTAGTAAGAAATGAGAGGACTTTCCTATGCTAGTGGGCCCCAGGGCTACGGCATTTTATGGATTCCTTTAGAAAGTGGCCAATGCCTTTAAGGAGTAAAACTAGTAAGAGCCCGGAATGGCTTAAATATTGGAGCAATTATGACCTTTCATCTCTGGTTAGTATCTTCTCGGGTCTTCCAGTGGTGTATGAACTTTTGAGATGTTTGAATTCTCTTTTTGCCATCTTTTACCCTTCAAAACCGTTTAAGAAACTTTATGTCTCAAAATAAAATCTTTTTGTTCCGGCTCCTCCGGTACATTGCGCAAATGAATGAGCTGCAGCTGAAATTGCTTCCTACAACATCTCCCATGAATGAGCAGACGAAATGATCTATCTATTAAGGGATGGTCTGAAGGACAATTTCTTTCTGATGTACTAGTCAAACCCATAAATTGAGGTGCTGATCTCATCCTGAACAAAGCATCGGATATTTCCAAGATTTATAAAGTCCCTTCAGCTTTCTATAATAGGAAGGTAAGAGGCACATCAACCGAGGAATTCCGAGAACATTGTATTTGTAGGGACAGCGGACTCTAAGATGCGAAATAAAAAAAAAGTTCTTATAAACAGAAGATATTTTTAACCCCTTCCCCGACAGGGCCATACATGTACGGCATGCTGATCAGGTGGGCGCAGAAGTCCCGCTCACTCGATCAGCTGCAGGGGCCCCGCTGTTACTGACTGCCGTGGTCAATGCTGACTATGTCATGTAATGTGTTTGCAGAGGCAGGGGGCTTCCTCTCTCACCCCATCACCCCCCTCCCTCTGCTGCAATGGCATCACACAGGCCTCAGGGTCTGCCAGCTATGGAGGCCCATGAGACCCAGCCCCCAGGCTTGGTCTCACAGGCACACTCTCAGTGTAATACACTGACAGTCAATGCAGTGCAACACAGCATGTATTGTATTGAATTGCATTGAAACAGGGATCAGATCCCTAAAAGTTAAAGTCTCATAGAGGGACAAAAAGAAAAAGTAAATAAGGGTTAAAAAAAACAAGTGTTTTTATAAAAATGTAAGTTTCAAGTAAAAAACACCCCTTTCCTCTCATCAAGCCATTTAAAATAAAAAATAGACATATTAGGTTTTGCTGCATCTGTAATGACCCGCTCTGCCCAAAAAACATTCCAGCAAAATCTGCCCTTCAAAAACCATAAGACTCTCCTTCTCTTCTGAGTCCTGCTGTGTGTCCATACAGCAGTTTGCAACCACATATGGGATGTTTCTGTATTCAGGAGAAAATGGGTAACACATTAAAGGGTACTTTTTCTCCTGTTACCCCTTGTGAAAATGAAAAATTTGGAACTAAATCTTCATTTTACTGGAATAAATGGAATTATTTTATTTTCACAGCCAATTGTTTCTAAATTCTGTGAAATGCCTGTGGGGTCAAGATGTTCAGTGTGTCCCTTAATAAATTCCTTGAGTAGTGTAGATTCCAAAATGGGGTCCACTGTAGTGGTACCTCAGGTTCTCTTCAAATACGTCCTGGTGCCCAAAAAACATTCCAGTAAAATCTGCCTCCAAAAACATATGGTCTTCCTTACATTGTGAGCCCTGCTGTGTGCCCATACAGCAGTTTACAAAAACATATGGGGTGTTTCTGCAAACTGCAGAAATCAGGGTAATAAATATTCAGGTTTATTTTACTGTTAACCCTTACTGTGTTACTTGAAATTTTGAAATTTTGAAATTTCACCTCCAATTTCCTTTAATTTGTGGAATACTTAAAGGGTTAACAAAGTTTGTAAAATCAGTTTTGAATAATTTGAGGGGTGTGATTTCTAAAATGGGGCCATTTATTGGTGGATTTTATCATGTAAGTCCTCCAAAATCTCTTTAGAACTGAATTGGAGCTTTAAAAAAAAAATAAATTCTTGAAAATTTTAAGAATTGCTTCTAAAATAAATTCTTGAAAATTTTAAGAATTGCTTCTAAAATTCTAAGATCCTAAAAAAATAAAATGACATTTACAAAATGATTTCAACATAAAGTAGACATATGGTGAATTAATAAGTATTTTGCGATGTATCACAATCTGTCTTAAAAGCAGAGAAATTTAAATTTAGAAAATAAATAGAAAAAAAAAATGAATCAAAATTTACCGCTAACATAAAGCACAATGTGTCACAAGAAAATAATCTCAGAATCTGTTAGATATGTAAAAGCATTTCAAAGTTATTATCACAAAAAGTCAGATTTACAAAAACAGGCCTAGGCAGGAAGGTAAAAACTGGCTTGGTACTGAAGGGGTTAAAATGTTTCCAGCCCTGATATAAGCAAGATAATTATTACAGGTTCTGATACCAGTGACCATGAAATGAAAACTTCAGCTGCCCACATGAGCATTTACCCCATACAATAACATTCGCTTCTATCCAGTTGTTGCTCAGCCATTTCTTGACGAGGACCATTACTTGTCGTAGGTGGCCACAATATTGTCTTCCTTACAGTTCCTCTGAATGGGAAGATTGGAAGATGCTTGGACTTATTGGACTGGGAGAACATGGGGACGAGTTGGGCTGACCACTATTTCAGAAAGATAATAGGAAATGTGTCTGGATAATGAACTTGGCCAAGTTTTAAAATGGACCACACATGGATGGAGTCCACAGGGAAAAATTTATTACCTCCTGCTCTTCAGAATTCCAGCTTCAAATAGTCACAAAATAAGCGTTATGCAATACTTTGGTTTAATTTGTAGAAAAAAATTAGACATTTTGAATTTTTACACCACTCATTCCAGTTCCGAAAAGTGTTTGAGAAGTTGGGAATGGTCAGCCAGTCAAGATGATTTAAGGCAGATTTATAGACTGCGACTTTAAAAAATTCTTGCAATTTTTTTTAAAACCTTACTTCAGTAAAGGACTGGAGTAGAAAGTGGAGTAACTTCTCAAGACTGAAATGTTAGACTTCAAATAGACATTAGACATTTTATAAACTTGGCACAAATTATGGAAAAACAGATTCCTGCAAAACTGACTTTAGAAATTCCCCCTCGTGATAAATCTACTGCCACTGCATGGTCCATTTGTTGCCACAGACTCATCCATTGGAACATACCCATTCAATGGAATTGATCAGTTTTCAGTCTGGGTGCTAAGCATTGTAAACACAGACAGTTTTGAAGTCAGTTTTGCTTGTGTCTGTGTTGAAGCATTTTATGCCACATTTATCAAATGTCTCATGTTGTTTGATAAATTTGTTTTATTCTTAAACCTAACACTTTTGTCTAGAAAAGCTACTCCAGTTTTCCTACTCCACCTCCTCCTGGAGTGAGATTAGGACTTTTTTAAAAACTCTCAATGATAAATCTGGAGTGAAACTCATTAACATAGCTAATCACACCCACGTTTCTCCCCGCATTACAAAACTGAGTGAGTGGTGTAAAAAATGCAAAAAGTTGCAAAATTTTGCACAAAAGAGTGCAAAAAGTCAAAAAGCCTTATTTTGTGACTTTTTGAAGCCAGAATTCTGGAGTGAAGACATGATAAATCAGGGTCTCAGGGTTCAAAGCCATAAACAGACATTTATCCAGTTACAGCACTCTTTAAACTTTAAAGGCTATGGACACCTTTGAGGCTCTTTTTTATTATTATTACATTCTACTCATTTTGGGCTAAAAATCTTATTTTTTTTATTGGTCATTATTAAAAATTTTCAGCAGCTTTGGCTTTAGATCTTTCAGTTTCTCTGCATCTGCAGACTGTCAGTGAGCGGCTCTGATGGCTCGATGTCACAAACCAGAGGGTGTGAACCCACTGTGCCTCATGCCCTACCTCCTCTAAGGGCGTTGTCTAAGTGAAGCCCTCGATCTTTACAATACCCCTGATGGTGGGGATAGACTTTTCGAGGGGAACACCAGGTCGCTACCTCCTGAGGAGGATAGGCACACGAGGTAGCTGGTCCAGGCAGACAAGGAGGTACCTGAGCAAGGCACTGGAGGTACAGAGTAGTCAGAAGGCTGAGTCATTACCAGGAGCAACAATGCAGGACATGAAGTTAGACAGGCAATGGGTCAGGGCAGGCGGCACAGGTACAAGTCAGGCAATCTGGGTCGGCAACAAGAGAGTCAATGCAAGCAGGCAGGGAACAAGGGGTAACGGAGTCCAGTAACACGAGCAGGAGTCAGGAACACTGGAACACCAACAGGAATAATAGCAACCAAGGGCAAGACGCAAGGACCTTGAGACTGAGGCATCTGGGAAGAGGGCTGAAGCACTTATAAATGTGCAGGAGGGCCAGGATTGGTCAACCACGTCACATGATCCAACCCACATCACATGATCCTTTAGGGCGCCGGCCCTAAGGAAGAGATGCAGGTTACAAGCAGCAAGCATGTTGCAGCCAGGGCTAAATGGAAACGGTGGAGCGGATCCTGAAACAGCACTACACAGACAGAGCCCAGGACTGCAGCAGTGAATGGGAAGCATAGGCAGCAGATCACCGCTGAACATGGCGCCCAGGACCGCGGCGGTAAGCAGGCGAACAGTGGCGCACAGCAGCCGCTGTTACACTCGATCTGTAGCCCTTATGTTTGCTTTCCTAACAGCTCATAAACAATCATTTAAGCTAAGTTCTTACCAAACTGATTTAAGGCCTTAGCCTTAAATATGCAGAACACAATAATAATAATACAAAAATATCCCCAAAGGTGTTCATAGCATAAGTCCTGCAAAGACAGAAAGCCCAATGGGTCCAAATACCTGGACCCACTGGGCTTTGGAGACCTATGATAACCAAGGTGAACTGACGATTCTCACTACGTGCCTATAGACAAAGAGGGCCCCCAGACCCTTGGTCAATTACAGCATTCCTAAGGTTCAAGTACATGCCTTGAATGGGGCCCACCATGACTCATGAGCCAACACACACCTGAACCTGGTCTTGGGTTTTTCCATGACTAGATACAAAGGATGGATGTATGACTCCAAATCTAGATAGATGTCTCACATAGGACTGTTGATAAAGTCAAGAAGAAACTTTACAGAAGATATTGAGTTATATTTTCAGGATTATTTTCATTTTAGCAGAAGTACTTAGAAGGAGTGGCATGAAGGACAATTGTCTAAAGCATTGGTGGCCAGGGACCATCTCATGGGTTCAGTCATTAGGGATCGAGTGACAAAACATTGGAATCTTGAATTTTCCAAAACATGTCTTACAAAAGACCGTCTGAGGAAACGAAATCATTTGAGGGATTAGAAAAGTTGCGCTATAGAATAATGTCATCTATATGCTAATGGCGCCTCTTTATTACCGTCACAATGAGCCAATGCTGATTTGCTGATTGTACGTGCCACATTTATATTCAATATAAAACACTTTAGCGACTTCTCTAAAGGGAGACAAGATGTCATTCATTAGTAAAAACTGCAAAACAACATTTTCACATCGAATTAAGGTGGCTACAGACATTCTTAGTCATGAGAGGAGCATCAAAGAGAACAAAGAGTAAGCCACCGGTTTCTTTTAATTTTGGAGTGAATGTAGAAACAAAAGAATCACAAAGCAAAAAACAAAACTGACCTCCTTTGATGTACTGGTTCAAGCCATTGCCCCTACCTAGTTGTCAACGTTCAAGAACGGACTTTAAGGGTTGTTTCACACAACCATGTACAGCCTGGAAAAATGGGCAATGTGTCTACAAGATCTCCCGACTGTGCTCCCCTGAAGTGAACTAATTATATCACAGTGTTTTATGACGCACTCATATCTGATCGCGGAGGTCCCGTACTTGACTTGCATCATCACATCATTCACTTCAGTGGGAGCTGAGGTGCAGTACCCCAGCACGGCCACTACACTTTGAATGGACCTGTGCTTCCGACTCCATTCAAAGTGCTAGTTCCAGCGCCAGAGGTTACAGTGCTGACCGGTGGGGATGCCGGGTGTCGGACCTTCACCAGTCAGATATTAATGACATATCCTCCTGATTAGGGATGAGCGAACTTTTGAAAAGTTCGGTTCGGTTTGCTTCGGCGAACTTTAGTGAAGTTCGGATTCGTACGAACCGAACCTAAAACCAACCTTGCTATAACGGCTGAATAATTGCTGCTACAATAATGGGAGTCAGATAGGGTACAGTTTCGTTTACTTGCAGTTGCTATTACAATTAAAAAAGTGGAAAAAATCCAAGTGACTTCAACAACGGCGACGCAAAATATACGCATATTTGAGAATTTACACTAATGCGTACGCTAATGCGAACATTCCCGCACAAATAACGAACATACAGTATAGCGTTGTCAAAGGTACGCTACTTAACTGAATGAATATGTACGCATTAGCGTACGCATACACTGCGTCTGCGAACATTCCTACTCAAGTAACGAACATACAGTGTAGCGTTGTCAATTGTACGCTACTTAACTGAATATGTACGCATTACCGTACGCATACACTGCGTCTGCGAACATTCCTACTCAAGTAACGAACATATAGTCTAGCGTTGTCAAAGTTACGCCACTTAACTGAATATGTACGCATTAGCGTACGCATACATTGCGTCTGCTAACATTCCTACTCAAGTAACGAACATACAGTCTAGCGTTGTCAAAGGTACGCTACTTAATAATGTACACTAATGCGTACGCTAATGCGAACATTCCCGCACAAATAACGAACATACAGTCTAGCGTTGTCAAAGGTACGCTACTTAACTGAATATGTACGCATTAGCGTACATTCTCAATAAATATGCTTATATTTTGCGTTGCCGTTATTTTAACCAGATTCGTTACGAACTTTCTGAAAATTCGGTTCGATGACGAACCGAACTTTTGGGAAAGTTCGTAACAAATATGGTTCATTACGGTTCGGTTCGCTCATCCCTACTCCTGATGATAGGTCTTCAATATCAGGAGCCTGGAAAACCCCTTTAAATAACTGATATGTTGACATCTAAGCAGCTTAGTTCTCCAGTGTAACATAGTAACATAGTAACATAGTTTATAAGGCCGAAAAAAGACATCTGTCCATCCAGTTCGGCCTGTTTTCCTATAAGTTGATCCAGAGGAAGGCAAAAAAACCCTGTGAGGTAGAAGCCAATTTTCCCCACTTTAGGGAAAAAAATTCCTTCCCGACTCCAATCAGGCAATCAGTGTAACGTCCACCATTTCCGCTGCTGCTGTTTCTGTGGGGCTACTGGATGTTTGGGAACAGGATTCTGTTTCTCCCCGTTTAGCCTATGGGCAGACATGTGCATGCTGATTTTTGTGATGTATTGGATTTGTCATGTAAGGTATGTTCATTATATTGGCCACTTATTCATGCAGAGGAGGTAATTGTTGGCAATGGTTGGCAGGAATATGGCTGACCACCTTGTTCCTCCCCTCTTGGTAGGAGTGGGCTTGTCCTACTTCCTGCCAGCAGGCAGAGTTCCAGTTCAGTTTAGTGAGAGAGAAGGAGAAGGGAGCTCCTGTTCATATAGTGAACATGCGAGAAAGCGCAAGTCAGAGCTCCCACCTCCAGGAACCAAAATTTTTCCACTGTGAGACCAACCCTTCCGAGGGAAACTCAACAAAATCTTATTCTCTTGTGCGAAAAACGTAATCCTGCCTCAAGAATCTGACTTCGTATTGGGCTCCAGCATCCACACCCGGACCACAACAAAGCAGCAGTGAACTGTTAAAGGCACAGCACCCACAAAAGAAGGGCAGTTGGCTACAATGCCCATTGGTAAACAAGGCAGAAAACAGCTAGCATGACATTGCCCAGTTAACCTCATCAGGTAATAAAAGTCCAGTGCACAGCAAACAAAGCTCAGTTCAGACACATCCTTGGTATGCAGCTCAGGGTTGCAGGTAGATTAGCTAAACCACCCCCTTACACATGAAACTAACTCATACCAAGAAACAGCGCATGGTCATGAAACCCCAAATTAACCTAGACCTGAAATGGTTGAGATGAAGCCAGTGTTCTTCACCCCAGTAGTTAGCCCTTATAGGACTTATGGGATGTCCTTCTAAAACAGGTGTAAGCAACATTTAATACTCCGGCTGTTGTGAAACTACAACTCCCAGCTTTTCCATTCACATCTATGGGAGTTCCTAGAACAGGCAAGCATGAGTGCATTCTTGAAGTCTTAGTTTCACCATAGCTGGAGTGACAAAGGTTGCTGATCCCTTTCCTAAGACAACCCCTTCAATATAGTCTCTCTCTCTCTCTTTCTCTCTGTAAAGGGTGATGCCCTAGAAAACAGGTTGATGTTTCAGGGTCTGTGGCTCAGTCGTTCAGCTGGCTCCCGGGTAAAAGGGCTGGTGACTTCTTCTGGTCACTCTTACTGAATACTGGTCCCTATTTTGCAGAATATTAGGGTCTCTGACTGCAATTCTTTTATATAGTTTCTAACTGAACTAGAACCTTCTAGTAGGAGGAGTGGTGCGGAGAGGCACAGCCTAACAGAAACAATGCTGCAGTTTCACTCTGTCACAGACATGTATTGAGCCTCCATACAAGTCAATGGGGATGACTAAGGAGTTTTTAGACATAAACAGTAGGGATGATCGAGCACTAAGGTGCTCATATGCTTGGGTGCTCTGGCCGAGCACGCAGGGGTGCTCAAGTGCTTGGCCGAGCACTCGAGCATAATTGAAGTCTATAGGAGTAAACCGAGCAGGGGTGCCTGGTTTACACAAGTGCCCCAAATTAAAAAAAAAAAAAAACACACAGACACAGAAATACTTACCTACCTTGGCAGCTCCCGACCTGCTCCAGCAGGAAGAAGGTGCGCAGAGTGGTAATTTTTATCACAGCGCCACCTGCTGGACGGAAGGAGGGAGCTGCAGGGAAAGGTAAGGACAGATGGTAAGAACGGACTAGTGTGTCACACCAAACCCATGTGAACGGGGTCTAGGGGACTCGAGCTTTGTGCTTGAGTACACTCGGTGTTCGGCACCCGAGCATAGGCATGCTCGGTCGAACAGCGAGTTCGGCCAAGCATGCTCGCTCAACACAAATAAACAACAATCTAGCCAGAGCTTAAACAGACAGTCGAAAGGTCAGTATCACTGGGCAGCAGACACGCCCTGCTAGCAGGCAGCACTGCTGGAACTTCAGTCAAAGCTCCATGGGACCCGGCAGGTGCGTTTTCCTGGTCCTACACTGCCGATGTCCTGTTGCCATGTAAAGAGCTTTCCTGGTCAACAGGTGCACTCTGTTGCCGCCCAGCCAGCCTCTCGATCACACTGTATATTGCCGACAGAAGCGCTCTGTTGCTGGCTGTGCTACTGGCATCTTGTTGCCTAATAACGGGCTGGGCTCCATAAACTGGAGCACCAGTCAATCAGGACAGTCAGGATCTGGTTTGTGATGTCAAAGATCACGTAGGTGGCTGTCCACAGTTGCCTGTGATTACAGTGTTTCTCTTATACCCTGCTATTTTCACTCCAAAACCTAGTTCTGCATATTCTCTTATAGTAATAGTTAACAATTACTAGTTCCTCAGTGTACTGGTAGAGAGGCCCAAAGTCTCTGACTGTGCATTAACCCATTCCACACTGCAGTGTAATTACAGTGCAAACAAACAGGATATACTACAATAAATATATAAAATTCAATTCAACAATATAAAACAGCATAAGTTTTAACAGCGGCATAAATCATAGTGCAAGTTAACCCTGCACACCTCAGAATGAATGACGACTGGGGATAGATAGCATCTGGATATCTGCCACGTCACATGGAAATCTCTTATCTGAAGTCTTTTTCATATGAATGCTGAGAGACACGACTCAGCGCATGGCTTTTCTCCAAGGGCACGTCTTATAACACATGATTTCCTCATCTTACGCGATTGTGTGGGAGGCAGTCACAAAACGATTGTGACCTCATTTCAGCTTCCGCCATCGCAAAAATTCAGAATGGTAAGAATCACTATGTATTCTGCCTAAAGGAGGAAGAAAGCGAAGGTAGAAAATACAGTGAGAGTCGTTCTAACAAATATGGCGCCTCCACATTGTGGTGGCCTTAGGTTACCAACCGGCTCCATGAATTAATGTGTGTGCTGAAAAATGATAAGCAAGTGACAGTGATGCGAAGGGTTAAGTATTTCTACAAAAATCTGATTACTATATCTAAAAGAGATAGAAGCTTCTGTATACCCCTCCATTACCCTCTTCTGATCTCAGCTTGAAGGAAATCTCCAACCTTGAACGCCTTTTTTTTCTAGATAGGTTCAAAATTCTGTGCTTCTGAAATTTCCTACTAAATAGTATATTTCATGCATCCATGTAGGGATGAACGAATCAGTTCTAATGAATTGATTTGTCTCATTACCAGAAGCTCTTCACCTCTGAGGGGCTGTGTGATGACTGACAGGGTTGGACATCTAGCCTGGTCTTGACAATCAGGACCCTGTGCCCCTGCTTCTCAAGCTGAATTTCAGCTTCCGCACCTCCATCGCTATTCTTAGACCATCCTAAACCAGACAACCCCTACAAAGCCAATGTCCAGTTTAAAAAAAAAACCATTGTCATACACTCTATTAGGGAATTCTAAAGGGAGTCCTCCGCTCAGAATCTCAGCTCTTACATTTCTCGCTCTGAAGGACTGATATTGTTCATGTATAAATGTCCCTCAGCTATAAAATTACATAAAAATTAAGTGGCACCGAAAAGTTTTATCTTCTGCATTTAGCAAAAAAAACACAAAAACCTGATTACATAATTTTTTACTAACAGGTTTCTCCGTAATTTACATATTAATTACTGTTACAGAAAAATATGGTTCCCAGCCAGAGCTTCAGTCCTAGACCACTCAAATATGATATAACATATACTGATATTATTCAGCGGTATTCACCTATTGAGTTATCAGTATAGCCAGAAGCCATTTGGTCAGAAAGGGCACAGTGTAAAAGCAGTTGGACAAGATTCTCTTGGCCAACAGATTAGGGGAGATTTGGGTGGTCATAGGGTGAAGTCCATGGTGGGGGAGGCTGGGAGATAGGATATATGTTCCTAGGTAAAACTTAGGCGCAGTCTCCCTTCCTGCCAGCCCCTTGGAACAACAGCACTTCTGGAGCAAGCTAAGGTATATGTGTGTATGTATATAAGTGTATTATCCCAGTAGACGTTATATGTGTACATATAGATATTTGTAGTCTGTGATTGTATTACCAGTAGATATATATGCAGTTTATGCATGAGTCTCTATATGTACATGTAATAATGGTCATGTACTGGATGTGAGTTGGGTAGAAGTGTAGATCCAGTGGACTGTATATTGGTGGACTCTGGATATACTGTTTATATACATACACATTATTAGCCACATTGCTTAGCATCCAGGGAGGGCAGGAACAGAGGCGGCTGTGTGTGGTGGTGTCCTCTATGTATTGTGTTATTTGTTGTGTCTGTATCTTAATGTAATGTCCATTGCTTTCTCATCTCTATGTTATTAGTAAAGTATTTTTATATATAGGCATGTACGAGGGTCGTATGTTACTCCTGGGGTGTATGAAGGACTGGAGGGGTGTATATAATACACTGAATAGGCGGATTATAGGGCAAACAAAGACAACAGTCTAGGAACAGAATAAAAGGGACGGGACACGGAGTTAGACATAAATCTCCAATTTCCAATAAGCAAAATTCCCATCATCAATTACCTATCCTGACGAGAGTCAAACCAATCAGCTATATTAAGAGGCCGCTGCATTCTGCCTTCCCAGGGAGGAGGCAAAGACATTTTTTGTCTTTGTCTTCTCCATCACTGCATACACAAAGCTCAATGGGCACTATATACACATATATATATATTAGAGATGAGCGAGTAGTGTTCGATCGAGCCGGTATTCGATCGAATACTACGCTATTCGGCATACTCGATTTCAATCGAGTATAACGGCGATGGCGCACTTAGAATTCGTTTCCCCTCCCACCTTCCCTGGCGCTCTTTTTCCACCAATCAACATGCAGGGGGGGTATGACAGGCCCACGGAGCACGCTGGCAGCGCGAAAACAGCGTCTACATGGATTGGCTGGAAAAACCATGTGACCTCGAATATTAAAAACTCAGCTCTTCCTGCTCGTTCGCATATGCTGCGTGAACTTAGTCAGGGACAGAGGCTGGAGAAGGGACAGATAGGTTTTAGCTGTTGGACAGGCAGGAGCGTGATTAAAAGCCCTTATCAGGGCTACTATAGTGCAGTACAGTGACAGCTTTACTACAATATACAGTCTGCAGAGAACGGTTGCTGTATTCAGGGATAGCTGCTGGAGTAGGGAAAGAGAGAGGCATTAGTGGTGTATTAGGTGCTCTGCTACATACCAAACTATATTTGGCACTACTGTTCTGCGTTCTTTTTGGCTGCAAAACCCTGTTATATACCTAGTGTGTATATGCACCATCTGATCTGGCAGTATACGGCTGTGAATTTAATTTTTTTTTTTAAATACAGTTTATTTGGCTCTAGTGTTCTGGGTTCTGTGTGCCTGCAATACCCTTTTTGTATACCAGGTGTAAATACCCACCGTCTGACCTGTTAGTACACGGCTGTGTACCTAGAAATATAAAAAAAAAAAAGCCTTTTCATTGGCACCTGTACTTTGCGTTCTCTTGCAAAATAATTGTATATACGTAGTCTTCATACACACCGTCTGATCTGTTAGTACACGGCTGTGTACCTAGAAATATAAAAAAAAAAAAAAGCCTTTTCATTGGCACCTGTACTTTGCGTTCTCTTGCAAAATAATTGTATATACGTAGTGTTCATACACACCGTCTGATCTGTTAGTACACGGCTGTGTACCTAGAAATATAAAAAAAAAAAAGCCTTTTCATTGGCACCTGTACTTTGCGTTCTCTTGCAAAATAATTGTATATACGTAGTGTTCATACACACCGTCTGATCTGTTAGTACACGGCTGTGTACCTAGAAATATAAAAAAAAAAAAGCCTTTTCATTGGCACCTGTACTTTGCGTTCTCTTGCAAAATAATTGTATATACGTAGTGTTCATACACACCGTCTGATCTGTTAGTACACGGCTGTGTACCTAGAAATATAAAAAAAAAAAAAAAGCCTTTTCATTGGCACCTGTACTTTGTGTTCTCTTGCAAAATAATTGTATATACGTAGTCTTCATACACACCGTCTGATCTGTTAGTACACGGCTGTGTACCTAGAAATATAAAAAAAAAAAAAGTCTTTTCATTGGCACCTGTACTTTGCGTTCTCTTGCAAAATAATTGTATATATGTAGTGTTCATACACACCGTCTGATCTGTTAGTACACGGCTGTGTACCTAGAAATATATTTAAAAAAAAAGCCTTTTCATTGGCACCTGTACTTTGCGTTCTCTTGCAAAAATAATTGTATATACGTAGTGTTCATACACACCGTCTGACCTGTTAGTACACGGCTGTGTACCTAGAAATATATTAAAAAAAAGCCTTTTCATTGGCACCTGTACTTTGCGTTCTCTTGCAAAATAATTGTATATACGTAGTGTTCATACACACCGTCTGATCTGTTAGTACACGGCTGTGTACCTAGAAATATAAAAAAAAAAAAAAGCCTTTTCATTGGCACCTGTACTTTGCGTTCTCTTGCAAAATAATTGTATATACGTAGTGTTCATACACACCGTCTGATCTGTTAGTACACGGCTGTGTACCTAGAAATATAAAAAAAAAAAGCCTTTTCATTGGCACCTGTACTTTGCGTTCTCTTGCAAAATAATTGTATATACGTAGTGTTCATACACACCGTCTGATCTGTTAGTACACGGCTGTGTACCTAGAAATATATTTAAAAAAAAAGCCTTTTCATTGGCACCTGTACTTTGCGTTCTCTTGCAAAATAATTGTATATACGTAGTGTTCATACACACCGTCTGATCTGTTAGTACACGGCTGTGTACCTAGAAATATATAAAAAAAAATCCTTTTCATTGGCACCTGTACTTTGCGTTCTCTTGCAAAATAATTGTATATACGTAGTGTTCATACACACCGTCTGATCTGTTTGTACACGGCTGTGTACCTAGAAATATAAAAAAAAAAAAGCCTTTTCATTGGCACCTGTACTTTGCGTTCTCTTGCAAAATAATTGTATATACGTAGTGTTCATACACACCGTCTGATCTGTTAGTACACGGCTGTGTACCTAGAAATATATAAAAAAAAAAAAAGCCTTTTCATTGGCACCTGTACTTTGCGTTCTCTTGCAAAATAATTGTATATACGTAGTGTTCATACACACCGTCTGATCTGTTAGTACACGGCTATGTACCTAGAAATATTTTTAAAAAAAAGCCTTTTCATTGGCACCTGTACTTTGCGTTCTCTTGCAAAATAATTGTATATACGTAGTGTTCATACACACCGTCTGAACTGTTAGTACACGGCTGTGAAGGCAAAATATTGTAACCAAAAAAAAATAAAATGCGGAGGGGGGCTAGCGGAATCGGACGTGGATGAGGACGGGGGCGCGGAAATGCTGTTGGTGGCCTTGTTGAAGCCAGTGGGGATACAATGCGTGCTGGTGAGGGTCAGCCAGGATCCCACTCATCCAGAATCCCTGCCTTTATGGGACAGTTAAGCAGGGGCGGGTTACACCGCTGTTGAGGCCTGAGCAGGTTGAACAGGTGGTGCAATGGATAGCCGATAGCGCTTCCACACAGTTGTCCACCAGCCAGTCATCCACACAGTCTCACTCTGACCCTCCTTCCTCCACACCTGGCCAACAGAGTCATCCCACCATTGACCCCTCCCAGGAGCTCTTTTCGGGTCCTTTTTCAGATGTGCCGGAAGAATCCCAGGAGCTAGCAGAGGAATTTGTTTGTAGTGATGCCCAACCACTTGAGTATTCGCCATCTCCTGCTGATGTGGACCCTGAACCAGCATCTGTTATCATGAGCGATGATGATGATGAGACGCAGTTGCCATCAAGGGAGGCTGTTGGAATGTCCAGTGGGCAGGAGGAGGAGCAGAGTGAGGAAGTGGAAGAGGAGGTGGTGGATGACGAAATGACCGACCCCACTTGGCCAGGGGTGATGTCCAGCGGGGAAAGCAGTGGAGAGGTGGTGGTCTGCGCAGCACCGAAAAGGGCAGCAAGAGGCAGAGGGATGTCCAGAGGCAGAGGGATGTCCAGAGCAGAGGATGTCCAGAGGCAGAGGGATGTCCACAGGCAGAGGGATGTCCACAGGCAGAGGACAGTCCAGACAGAGAAGTGAGGCCACAGCCAGCAGGGCCGAAGCTGTTCCCGTCAGCGGGCAGTCGCGCGAAGCTCCCCCATCGAGGCCTCGTACTTCTGTGGTGTGGAGATTTTTTAATGTTTGTGCGGATGACAAACTGAGCGCGGTTTGCACACTCTGCCACTTAAAACTGAGTAGGGGCTCTGAGAAGAGCAATCTGACCACCTCAGGCATGCGGCGTCACTTGGAAAGTCAAGCACTGGGCTGAGTGGGAGAGAGCAAACGCAATACAACCTGCGCAAGGTCTTCCTGCCACAGCCTCTTCCCCTTTGTTGTGTGCTGCCACTGCGGTCCAGACCTCCAGCCACGACACCTCCACATCTGCCTCTGCCTCGGCTACTTTGGGGCCTTCTCCTTCAGCCTCCCCTTCCCCCGCATCTTCGCCTGCACCTTCACACTTCTCGTCCCATCAACTGTCCATCTCGCAGGCGTTCGACCGCAGGCGGAAGTACGCCTCGAGTCACCCCCAAGCCCAAGCCTTAAACTGCCACATCTCCAAACTGCTGGCCCTGGAGATGTTGCCGTTTAGGCTTGTGGAGACGCAGGCCTTCCGCGACCTGATGGCGGCTGCCGCACCTCGCTATTCCGTCCCCAGCCGCCACTACTTTTCCCGGAGTGCCGTCCCCGCCCTGCACCAGCACGTGTCGCGTAACATCAGGCGGGCCCTGAGGTACGCAGTCAGCGCAAAGGTCCACTTGACCACCGACTTTGGACGGCACACTGGGTGAATGTAGTGGAAGCGGGGACGGGGTCGCAAACAGAGACGGCCTACCTACCACCCCCGCCCAAGATTGCCAGCATGGGTTCTGATAAACCCCCTCCTCCTCCTCCTCCTCCTGTGCCTTAACATCGCCCTCAGCCGCTAGCTGGAAGCGTTGCAGCACTGGCGCGGGGAGACGTCAGCAGGCGGTGCTTAAGCTCATCAGCTTGGGCGACAGGAAGCACAGCGCCCCAGAGGTGAGGGACGCCATATTGCAGCAGACGGAGATGTGGCTGTCGCCGCTGCAGCTAGGACCAGGCATGGTCGTGTGCGATAACGGCCGTAACCTGGTGGCGGCTCTGGAGCTTGCCGAACTCAATCATGTACCATGCCTGGCCCACGTTTTTAATCTGGTAGTCCAAAAATTTCTAAAGACTTACCCCAACCTGGCAGAGCTACTGGTGAAAGTGCGGCGCTTGTGCGCTCACTTTCGCAAGTCAACTGTAGCTGCTGCTAGCTTAAAAAAACTCCAGCAACGCCCTCCATTTGCCTGAACATCGGCTGTTGTGCGACCTGCCGACTCGCTGGAATTCCACCTATTCCATGTTGGCCAGGGTGTGTGAGCAGCAGAGAGCATTGATGGAGTACCAGATTATGAATCCACGCGTGCCTCCAACTCAGCTCCCTCAGTTTGCCAACCACGAGTGGCCATGGATGGCAGACGTATGCGATGTACTGCGTATCTTTGAGGAGTCCACCAAGAAGGTCAGCAGCGGAGGACGCTATAGTGAGCGTAACCATTCCCGCTCCTATGCGTCCTTAAAGAATCGCTCATCGCAATAAGGGAGAACGCATTGCAAGCAGAGGAGACGGGGGTAGGAGGAGACGCAACGGAGCTACACAGTCAGACCACACTTTTGTCTGCTTCACGGTGGCAGTTGCAGGAGGAGGAGGATGAGGAGGAGGAGGACGACGTGGGAGGTGGCTGTGGAAGAGGAGGAGGATGCTGGCGCGAGGGTAGCAGTCAGGCTGTGTGCGTCCCATTTGTTCAGCGCGGATGGGGCGGAGAGGAGGCGGAAGAGGAAGAGGAGGAAATGGCAAGTGATCCTTCTGGTGGGGGGCAGTGAGGTCATGCCTATTCAGAGTCTGGCACACATGGCTGACTTCATGCTGGGCTGCTTTTCCCGGGACACACGTGTTGTCCAGATAGTGGAGAACAAACTGTACTGGGTCTTCGCACTCCTGGACCCCCGGTATAAAGATAACGTCTCCTCT
>ONZH01015910.1:0-60254 GCA_900303285.1 Rhinella marina
TCAGGGCACGGATGATGTTCTGTGACACGTGCTGGTGTAGGGCTGGGACGGCACATCAGGAAAAATAGTGGCGGCTGGGGACCAAATACCGAGGGGCAGCCACCGCCATGAGATTGCGAAAGGCCTCGGTCTCTACCAGCCTATAGGGCAGCATCTCCAGGCTAAGCAATTTGGAGATGTGGACGTTGAGGGCTTGGGCATGTGGGTGGGTGGAACTGTATTTCCTCTTGCGCTCCAGCGTCTGCTGTAAAGACAGCTGAACGCTGCGCTGGGACACATTGGTGGACACTGTGGAGGATCGTGGAGGCGAAGGTGTGGTTTTCCGGCGGGAGGCGCTCGTGCCGGGGTCCTGGGCAGGGGGTTGACTAGCAGAGGCAGCGAGTGACGCAGGGGGTTGACTAGCAGAGGCAGCGAGTGACACAGGGGAAGGAGCAGTGGTGTGACCCGCAGGAGGTGGTGAACGGCCTTGGTTCCATTGAGTGGGGTGTTTAGCACTCATATGCCTGCGCATGCTGGTGGTGGTTAGGCTAGTAGTGGTGGCACCCCTGCTGATCCTGGTGTGGCACAGGTTGCACACCACAGTCCGTCGGTCATCCTCACATTCTTTAAAGAACCTCCAGACTTGCGAACATCTAGGCCTCGCCACGGGAGCTTCACTACGTGAAACAGTTGCTGCTGATGCACCAGCTCTGGCCCTGCTTCTCCCTCTGGCCACACCACTGCCTCTTACAACCTGTTCTGGTGCAGCACTCGCCTCCGCCTCAGAAGCACTGTCTTCACTCGGCATATCAACCCAGCTTGGGTCAGTCACCTTGTCATCCTCCGATTCCTCAGTCTGCTGCCCCCTCGGACTTCCTGCCCTGACAACAACTTCACCACTGTCTGACAACCGTGTCTCCGCATCATCTGACACCTCTTTACAAACTTCTTCCACTAACTCAACATTGTCATCATCATCATCATCATCATCACCCACAGACTGCGACAGTTGGAAAACTTGGGCATCGGGAACGAGGTCAGCAGCAACCTGAGAAGTGGTTTGTGACTCTGGGAAGGGTCCAGAAAACAGTTCCTGAGAGTATGCCGGATCGCATTCCAAATTTTCCTGGGAGGGGGCAGACTGGGGGGAAGGAGGTTGAGGTGGAGGAGCCAGAGGAGTGCTCCCTTGGGTAACGAGGGTGGACTGCATGGAAGACTGACTGGTGGACAAATTACTTGAAGCATTGTCCGCAATCCACGACATCAGCTGTTCGCAGCTGTTGTGGTTTCAACAGTCTTATACCATATGTCCCTGTAAGTTCAGACATGAAGCTAGGGAGTGTAGCTCTGCGGCGTTCCCCTGCTCCCTCATCAGCAGGTACTGTCTCACCCTGCCCAGGACCACGGCCTCTGCCCCCTGCAGTAATTGAATGCCCACGCCCACGCCCTCGTCCTCGACCCTTAGCCCTGGGGTTCAACATTTTCTGTATATAAGTGTATTATATAAAAAATAAAAAATAAATGGGCCTGGTGTACTGAAACCCACAAACTTGTTCAGTCTGGTTTAATTAAGTGACGTAAAGAAAGTGTCACCTGGACAGAAAATACGGATTGGCGTGAGTGGACAGCTGAACTGTGACACACAGAATGGTTCCACGCAGCTGTGTGAAATGGATTTGTATCACTGAGCTAAAACAACAAAAAAACTATTTTTTTTATATATTTTTTTAATATATTTTTTTGGTAGTTTTATTTTTTTTGGAACGTGACGTGCAGAAACTATCGTAGAGCTAACTGACACGCTACTGACAGTGGCTATTTAGACTGCGACCCAGACAAATGTCGCACAGAGATTTTTGGGATCAAGCTATATACGTGACAGGCAGCAAAAGACTTGGTTGTATTAAGTGATGTACAGAAAGTGTCACCTGGACAGAAAATACGAATTGGAGTGAGTAGACAGCTGAACTGTGACACACAGAATGGTTCCACACTGCTGTGTGAAATGGATTTGTATCACTGAGCTAAAACAACAAAAATACTATTTTTTTTATATATTTTTTTTGTAGTTTTGGTTTTTTTGGAACGTGACGTGCAGAAACTATCGTAGAGCTAACTGACACCCTACTGACGGTGGCTATTTAGACTGCGACCCAGACAAATGTCGCACAGAGATTTTTGGGATCAAGCTATATACGTGACAGACAGCAAAAGACAAGGTTGTATTACGTAACGTACAGAAAGTGTCACCTGGACAGAAAATACGGATAGGAGTGAGTGTAATGAACTGTGACACACAGAATGGTTCCACGCAGCTGTGTGAAATGGATTTGTATCACTGAGCTAAAACAACTAAAAAACTATTTTTTTTATATATTTTTTTTTATATATTTTTTTTGTATTTTTGTTGTTTTTGGAACGTGACATGCAGAAACTATCGTAGAGCTAACTGACACCCTACTGACGGTGGCTATTTAGACTGCGACCCAGACAAATGTCGCACAGAGATTTTTTTGATCAAGCTATATACGTGACAGGCAGCAAAAGACTTGGTTGTATTCAGTGACGTACAGAAAGTGTCACCTGGACAGAAAATACGGATAGGAGTCAGTGTAATGAACTGTGACACACGGAATGGTTCCACGCAGCTGTGTGAAATGGATTTGTATCACTGAGCTAAAACAACTAAAACAATTTTTTTTTATATATTTTTTTTAATATATTTTTTTTGTATTTTTGTTGTTTTTGGAACGTGACGTGCAGAAACTATCGTAGAGCTAACTGACACCCTACTGACGGTGGCTATTTAGACTGCGACCCAGACAAATGTCGCACAGAGATTTTTGGGATCAAGCTATATACGTGACAGGCAGCAAAAGACTTGGTTGTATTAAGTGACGTACAGAAAGTGTCACCTGGACAGAAAATACGGATTGGCGTGAGTGGACAGATGAACTGTGACACACAGAATGGTTCCACACTGCTGTGTGCAATGGATTTGCATCACTGAGATATAACATTAAAAAAAATAGGGGGTTATATATGGTGATAGCTGCACTACTAGTGCCAGCCAGCCAGCCAGCCAAGCCAGGAGACAAAAAAAAAATGTCTTGTAGCCCTTAGAAGGGCTGTTGGGTTCTTTGTGGGTGATTCCTGCCTAACAGAGAACTAAATGCAGGCCCTAACACTCTCCCTGAAACACAGCAGCTCTATCCCTAACGACATCCAGACGGCATCTGAGCCGAGCACCGCGGCCAGTCAGTAGTATATTCCAGGGTCACCTGATCAGGCCAGCCAACCCCTGCTATCGACATGTAAGGGCCCCACGTGATGCTGGGTGTACCGCAGAGTCTCCTGGCTTGTGATTGGCTGAGTTTATAGGAGCCAAAAAAGCACGATGCGGAAGTTGCCATTTCCTCGAGCATGGCGAGATACTCATCCGAGCAGCGAGCACTTACGAGTACCCTAATACTCGAACGAGCACCAAGCTCGGACGAGTATGCTTGCTCATCTCTAATTACAATACATCCTGTATTGTAATGCATTGACTGTCAGCTTGTATGCTCATAGCCTGACTGTGAGACCCAGCCTAAGGGGCTGGATCTCACAGGCTTCCATAGAAGGCAGCCTCGAAGCCTATGGAAGGCATCGGGCTGCCTTCTCTGCCATCGGGTCCCCGTCACTGCAGCGTGGGGACCTGATGGAGATGTGGAGGGCACCTGTACCCTCCGCAAACCCTCTGCATGCCGAGGTCAAGGGGTTAATACGTCAGCTGTCAGTGACTGCCTGGTCTGTGCCACTGATCGGACGGGCGCAGCTCCTGCACCCTTCCAATCAGCCCGCAGTACATGTACAGCACTGGTCCTTAAGTCATGTCATGTCCTCTAGGACCTGGTCCTCTAGGGGTTAAAGGGTTTAACATCGACTTATAGGATAGCTACCTTACATCTGGTGGCATCAGAGGCAGAGCTTGCTAAACTTGCAAACTGGAATCGTTATGGTTTCAATTTTTCAATATACTTTAAAGCATATTCAAACAGGGCACTTACTCTTATTGTTTGCAGTGCTATTGTGTAATGAAAACAATGAAGCAGGGAAAATATTTACCAATATTTAGAGCACCGGGGCTATTTATTTACTGTTTTATTTCTAGAACATTCAGGTGATTCAGGTGGCATTTGGCAGAAGTGGCTTATTGAAGTACCCAGCTTTAATTGCATGTGCAGAAGATGGATGGAGGTTATTTTTATAGCTTCTTTGAAGAACACATTGATGACTTTTGCCTTATGTTTACTTATTCTTTCATTACCCAAGTGAATGAAAGTTTTATTTTATTTGCCTCTTTATAACTGCTGTTGCTGGCCTACCATGCTTAATTTTTCATGCATTTAGAATATGCAGGATACATAATAATTTAATTTTAAGCTGAAAAGCCATTCAGCTGTTTGCCGATTTCGTCATTAATGTGATTTGACAGTAATAAACCAACCCTTCCTGAAAAAGATTCAATATAATACAATAATAGGGGTTGTGCCTATCCAACTGTTCTATGAATGTTTAAACTAGGGACTGGGGGGGAGGGTAACTACATTATAGGAGGGGAAGATAGTCCAGATAGAGACCTGGGGCAAGGTAATGGAACTGGGGGAGGAATGGAAGGAGGAACTAGAACAGTTCAGAAGGAAAGGTGCAGGGTAAAAAATATACATCAACCTCTTAATTGTATGTACACTAATGCCAGAAGCCTGACTAATAAAACTAGTGAACTGGAATTAGTGCTCTGTGAGGAGGACTATGACATAGTGGGAGTAACTGAGACATGGCTGGATGATAACTATGATTGGGCAGTTAACGTACAGGGTTATAGTCTGTTTAGAAAAGATCGTAAAACCGGAGAGGGGGAGGGGTCTGCCTTTATGTAAAGTCCTGTCTAAAGCCTACACTCCAGGAAGATATAAATGAGGGACATGAACATGTGGAGTCACTGTGGGTAGAAATAAATGGAGCCAAAAACAATAATAAAATACTAATAGGAGTTTATTATAAACCCCCTAGTATACCAGAGTCCACAGAAAATCTACTTCTAAACTAAATAGATGAGGCGGCAAATCATAATGAGGTCGTTATTATGGGGGATTTCAACTACCCAGATATAGACTGGGAAACTGAAACCTGTATATCTCATACAGGAAACAGGTACTTGGCAATAACCAAAGACAATTACCTTTCCCAACTGGTTCAGGACCCGACTAGAGGGACAGCCATAGTGGACTTAGTATTAACCAATAGACCTGACAGAACAACAGATGTGTAGGTTGGGGGACACCTGGGAAATAGTGACCAAAAATAATAACCTTCCAATTGTCATTCAAAAGAGTGTTTCTTCAGGGAGGAACAAAAATAACAAACTTCAAAAAAGCTAAATTTAGCCAACTAAGAGAGGCCATAGGCCTAACTAACTGGGACAAAGTCCTCAAAAATAAACATACAGCCACAAAATGAGATATTTTTAAAAGCATCCTAATATCTAATTGTGAGAGGTACATACCTTATGGGAATAAAAAGGTAAGAAACAAGAAAAAAACAATATGGATAAATAGAACTGTAAAGAAAGCAATAAATGACAAAAAGAAAGCATTTAAATCACTAAAACAGGAGGAGAGCGAGGAAGCATTGAAAAACTATAAGGAAAAAAATAGAATATGTAAAAGACAAATAAAAGCAGCCAAACTAGAGACCGGGAGATTAATCGCCAAAGAGAGTAAAACTAACCCTAAAATGTTCTTCAATTATATAAATACTAAAAAGTATAAACCTGAAGGTGTCGGCCCCTTACAGAGTAATGAGGTTACAGAGAGCAATGAGGAGAAAGCAAAGCTACTAAATATTTTTTTCCCACTGTATTCACTGAGGAAAAAAAGCTGTCAGATGAAATGCAGAATATAAAAGTAAATTCCCCATTAAAAGTGCTCGGTCTGACCCAGGAAGAAGTACAGTGGCGTCTTAAAAAGATTAAAATAGACAAAACACCAGGACCGGATGGCATACACCCCCGTATCCTAAGAGAATTAAGTAATGTCATCGCCAGACCCTTATTTCTGATATTCAAGGACTCTATACTGACAGGGAGTGTTCCACAGGATTGGCGCATAGCAAATGTGCTGCCAATATTCAAAAAGGTTCCAAAGACAGAGCCCGGAAACTATAGGTTGGTAAGTTTAACATCTGTTGTGGGTAAACTGTTTGAAGGTTTTCTAAGAGACGCTATCTTGGAGTACCTCAATAAAAATAAGCAAATAACTCCATATCAGCATGGCTTCATGAGGATCGGTCATGTCAAACCAATTTAATCAGTTTCTATGAGGAGGTAAGTTCTAGACTTGACTGCAGCGAATCAATGGATGTCATGGACTTCTCCAAAGCATTTGACACAGTACCACATAAAAGGTTAGTATATAAAATGAGTATGCTTGGCCTGGGAGAAAATGTTTGTATGTGGGTAAGTATCTGGCTCAGTGATAGAAAATAGAGGGTGGTTATTAACGGCACATACTCAGATTGGGTCACTGTCACTAGTGGGGTACCACAGGGGTCAATATTGAGCCCTATTCTCTTCAATATATTTATCAATGATCTTGTAGAAGGCTTGCACAGTAAAATATAATTTTTTGTAGATGACACTAAACTGTGTAAAGTAATTAACACAGAAGAGGACAGTGCATGGATGGATCTGGATAGACTGGAGGCTTGGGCAGAGAAGTGGCAGATGAGGTTTAACACTGACAAATGTAAAGTTATGCATATGGGAAGGAATAATGCAAGTCACCAGTACATACTAAATGGTAAAACACTGGGTAACACTGACATGGAAAATGACCTAGGAATTTTAGTAAACAGCAAACTAAGCTGCAGAAACCAGTGTCAGACAGTTGCTGCCAAGGCCAATAAGATAATGGGTTGCATCAAAAGAGGCATAGATGCCCGTGATGAGAACATAGTCCTGACACTTTACAAATCACTAGTCAGACCACACATGGAGTACTGTGAACAGTTATGGGCTCCTGTGAACAAGGCAGGCATAGCAGAGCTGGAGAGGGTTCAGAGGAGGGCAACTAAAGTCATAACTGGAATGGGTGGACTACAGTACCCAGAAAGATTATCACAAATAGGGTTATTCACTTTAGAAAAAAGACGACTGAGGGGAGATTTAATAACTATGTATAAATATATCAAGGATCAGTACAGAGATGACTCTCCCATGAACTATTTATCCCCAGGACTGTGACGAGGGGACATCCTCTGCGTCTGGAGGAAAGAAGGTTTGTACACAAACATAGAAGAGGATTCTTTACGGTAAGAGCAGTGAGACCATGGAACTCTCTACCTGAGGAGGTGGTGATGGTAAGTTCACTAAAAGAGTTCAAGAGGGGCCTGGATGTATTTCTGGAGGGTAACAATATTATAGGTTATGGCTACTAGAGATGGCTCGTTGATCCAGGGAGTTATTCTGATTGGAGTCGGGAAGGAATTTTTTTTCCTTTTAAGTGGGGAAAATTGGCTTCTACCTCACAGGGGTTTTTTGCCTTCCTCTGGATCAACTTGTCCAGGCCGAACTGGATGGACAGATGTCTTTTTTCGGCCTTAAAAACTATGTTGCTATGTTACTATGAATACCTCTTTAATAAATATACCTTGTTTTTTGGGAGGTGGGATATATATCTTTATAAATTGTAACAATGCCACTGGATCTTGCTTAGCTCCATGTGGTGGAGCTGAAGGGAGGACCAGGTCTAAATTTGTTCTAGGGCCCATACGACTCTAGTTCTTCCCCTGAAGAAGAATATATTCAGATCCATGACACTTGACTAATGTTTTTATTTAAAAACGAATAAACCATACTATTATAATGAGCATCTTAAGAAAGATGCTTATTATAACAGTACAACTTATTTGTTTTTAAATAAAAACATTAGTCATGAGTCATGGATGGGAATGGTGTCATAAAAAATGGGCACGTGTAATAATGATTAATGCACTTGTGCCGCAAACAGTGAGAGGTTCTTTGCTGAGATTGAGAAAACAATAGGAAATAAATGGTAACTGCATCTAATAATGAGTACGTGACAAGGTTTTGTAGTTACTTATTGCAGCTGAAAGCTCTGTCTGAGATATATTTTAGTAGTGTGTCATCATGAGGATATTTGCTAATGTAATATAATAGAATACAAGGAGCAGCAGGCATGACATGGTTTCTTGCTAAAAAATAGATTTTATTATTCTAACCAGGGCTGGGATAAGGTATTTTGGTGCCCTAGGCAGAGTAGGCAAATTGAGCCCCCTCTCCACCCAAATCAATTTAAAGTGATATTACTTTCTACTAAAGAGATTTAAACACATTTTAAAAGAAGCAGTCATGAGCATAACACATATATGTCTAGTGACTGACTACGTGAGATGTTCACTTTCCTTTTTTTCTCCATTTGGTCCACACTTTCATGCGCAGAGACATATTTGGCTAGGGCTGTACAAACCGCTCTGCTATAGAAGATGGCAGTATTAATAAATAGCACGCTGTATATCAGGGGTGCACAACATTTTCTGGTTGGGGGCCATATAGCCAGACTGAACCGATGATGAGGGCCAAAAATAAAATTTAAAGGGGTATTAACAACTGAAATACTGCATTTATGTCATATTGAACACACAGTATATACTATTAATGTCTAGTTACAGTCCCAGGGCTCCCATCTAATGGGAGAAATACATGAAAAATACATTAAGCAGCCTCAAGACATAGACATACATGTCTGTTACCAGACAGTTTGGGGCCGCACAGAATGGTATCAAGGGCCGCATGTGGCCCCCAGGCCGCAGGTTGTGCACCCCTGCTGTATATGGAACCTGTTACAGATTTTGCATTAGGGCCAAGGAGATTCAGGTTACCTCTTTGACTCATTGCTTCTGCAGTCCATCCCCACCCTCTACAGCAAAGACACCCCCTGTCCAGCTGCTCCTTAAACATGGACATCCTATAACTACCACGAATACTGTGCCTGCTGCCGCCCCTGTGTGCCCACATTACTGTAAAGACAGTGCTGCCTAATCTCTCCAAATACTCTACCGCCAAAATAAAAAGGAGACAATATGGATAATCACTATACATTAGTAAGTGCCTTGCATTAACTTTCTCTAAATAATAAATGTTATTTGCTGAAGTGACACAACTAGAGATGAGCGAGCACTAAAATGCTCGGGTGCTCGTTATTCGAGACGAACTTTTCCCGATGCTCGGGTGCTCGTTTCGAGTAACCAACCCCATTGAAGTCAATGGGAGACTCGAGCATTTTATGCAGGGGACCAAGGCTCTGCCTAGGGAAGGCTGGGTGAAAACCTGGAAACCTCAGAAAATGATGGAAACACCACGGAAATGGACAGGAAACAGCAGGGGCAGCATGCATGGATGCCTCTGAGGCTGCCTAATCCCACCATTACCCCAAATTCTCCTGCAACAGCCTGGTGGTTACCCTCATGGCAATTGTGCTCACCCAGACCAAGAAAGGCGAGGCACATGCCCATCACATGTTAGGGAAGCACCCAACTAGGTGCAACGAAGGTCCATCACCCATGCCCATGCTGGCACTGCTCTCCTATCCCAACCACACAATGCAGGCATAAGCCTGACACAGCATGGCGGTGACACCAACAAGTGACCGAGTTAGATGAGGTAGCTGGTGAAGCACCCAAAAATTTAGCCTGACACAGCATGGCGGTTACACCACCAATGACTTTGTCCGACTGAGAATGCAGTGAAATGGCTTTTGTTGAGCCTCCAAAAATTTTTTTCTTTTCGGAGTACATAAAGTCGACCCTCAGCAAAAATTTTTTTTTTAAATGTCGGTACTTGCGCCTCCTGAAAAATTGTTTTGGACTGTCTGTTTGACGCTCCTGAAACACTGTTTTACAGTGTCTGTAGTTGACACTGCGGAAAAATTGTTTGGAGAGAGGGCCTGTAGGTGGCCCTCCGGAAAAATTGTTTAGAGAGAGGGCATGTAGGTGGCCCTCTGGAAAAATTTTTTGGAGAGAGGGCCTGTAGGGGGCCCTCCGGAAAAATTGTTTAGAGAGAGGGCCTGTAGGTGGCCCTCCGGAAAAATTGTTTGGAGAGAGGGCCTGTAGGGGGCCCTCCGGACAAATTGTCCTAAAAGAGTGCCAGTTGGCCCTCTAAAAAATTGCGTTTTGGGTCAGCGTTAGGCAAAGACGACAAGGAGGAGGAGGAGTAGGAGGAGTAGAGAAGAGGAATCGGATACATAAGTAATGTTACTCTTTAGCTGCTTTTCCCCGGAGGAGATTTGAATTCCGGTGAAATCCAGGCTTTGTTCATTTTAATAAGCGTCAGCCTGTCAGCGCTGTCAGTTGACAGGCGTGTACGCTTATCGGTGATGACGCCACCAGCTGCACTGAATACCCGCTCTGACAACACGCTAGCGGCAGGGCAGGCCAGCACCTCCAAGGCGTACAGCGCCAGTTCAGGCCACGTGTCCAGCTTTGAAACCCAGTAGTTGTATGGAGCAGAGTGATCACGCAGGACGATGGTATGATCAGCTAGGTACTCCCTCACCATCTTTCTGTACAGCTCCCCCCTACTCTGCCTAGACTGGGGACAGGTGACAGTGTCTTGCTGGGGTGACATAACACTGGCAAAGGCCTTGGAGAACGTTCCCCTGCCAGTGCTGGACAAGCTGCCTGCTCGCCTCCTCTCCCCCGCTACTTGGCCCACAGAACCATGCCCTCTGCCTCTAGCGGCGTCAGATGGGAAGAATTGTTTCAGCTTGTGCACCAGGGCCTGTTGATATCTATTCACTCTCATACTCCTTTCCTCTGCAGGGATGAGAGTGGAAAGGTTCTGCTTGTACCGTGGGTCCAGGAGAGTGAACACCCAGTAATCGGTGTTTGAAAAAATTCTTCTAACGCGAGGGTCACGGGATAGGCAGCCTAACATGAAGTCTGCCATGTGCGCCAGAGTCCCAACACACAAGAATTCCCTCTCCTCACTTGCCTGACTCTCCATTTCCTCCTCCTCCAAGTCCTCCTCTTCAGCCCATACACGCTCAAGAGTTAAGGACTGAGCACTGGTACCCTCTACTGTCTCGCCGACATTCTCCTCCTCTTCCTCCTCATCCTCATCCCCCTCCTCCGATACGCGCTGAGAAACAGACCGGAGGGTGCTCTGGCTATCAAGCGACGTATCTTCCTCCACCGTCTCTTGTGACAAGCGCAAAGCATCCGACTTGATGCTGAGCAGTGAGTTTTTCAACAGGCAAAGCAGCGGGATGGTGAGGCTGATAATGGCGGCATCGCCGCTGACCATCTGTGTTGACTCCTCAAAGTTGCTCAACACCTGGCAGATATCAGACATCCACGTCCACTCCTCACTGTAGACTTGAGGAATCTGACTGACCTGACTACCAGTTCTGGTGGAAGTTGACATCTGGCAGTCTACAATCGCTCTGCACTGCTGGTAAACTCTGGATAACATGTTTAATGTGGAATTCCATCTCGTGGGCACGTCGCACAACAGTCGGTGAGCGGGCAGTTGTAGGCGGCGCTGCGCTGCCCTGAGAGTGGCAGCATCTGTGGTCGACTTGTGGAAATGTGCACAGATGCGGCGCACCTTGGTGAGCAAATCAGACAGATTGGGGTATGTCTTGAGGAACTGCTGAACTATGAGATTGAACACGTGGGCCAGGCATGGCACATGTGTCAGTCTGCCGAGTTGCAGAGCCGCCACCAGGTTACGCCCGTTGTCACACACAACCATGCCTGGCTTGAGGTTCAGCGGTGCCAGCCAGACATCGGTCTGCGCCGTGATGCCCTGTAACAGCTCTTGGGCGGTGTGCCTTTTGTCACCTAAGCTCAGCAGTTTGAGCACCGCCTGCTGGCGCTTACCCACGGCACTGCTGCTGCGCCTAGAGCTACCGACTGAAGGCGCCGTGCCCACAGATGGTAATTCAGTGGAGGAGGGGACGGAGGAGGAGGAGGCATAGTACGTCTGAGAGACCGTGACCGAGGTAGGCCCCGCAATCCTCGGTGTGGGCAGTACATGAGCGGCCCCAGGGTCATTCTCGGTCCCAGCCTCCACCAAGTTAACCCAATGTGCCGTCAGTGAGATATAGTGTCCCTGCCCGGCAGCACTTGTCCACGTGTCCGTGGTTAGGTGGACCTTCTCAGAAACAGCGTTGGTCAGGGCACGGATGATGTTCTGTGACACGTGCTGGTGTTTGGCTGGGACGGCACATCGAGAAAAATAGTGGCGGCTGAGGACCGAATACCGAGGGGCAGCCACCGCCATGAGATTGCGAAAGGCCTCGGTCTCTACCAGCCTATAGGGCAGCATCTCCAGGCTAAGCAATTTGGAGATGTGGACGTTGAGGGCTTGGGCATGTGGGTGGGTGGAACTGTATTTCCTCTTGCGCTCCAGCGTCTGCTGTAAAGACAGCTGAACGCTGCGCTGGGACAAATTGGTGGACACTGTGGAGGATCGTGGAGGCGAAGAAGGTGTGGTTTTCCGCTCGTGCCGGGGTCCTGGGCAGGGGGTTGACTAGCAGAGGCAGCGAGTGACACAGGGGAAGGAGCAGTGGTTTGACCCGCAGGAGGTGGTGAACGGCCTTGGTTCCATTGAGTGGGGTGTTTAGCACTCATATGCCTGCGCATGCTGGTGGTGGTTAGGCTAGTAGTGGTGGCACCCCTGCTGATCGTGGTGTGGCACAGGTTGCACACCACAGTCCGTCGGTCATCCTCAACCTCCAGACTTGCGAACATCTAGGCCTCGCCACGGGAGCTTCACTACATGAAACAGTTGCTGCTGATGCACCAGCTCTGGCCACACCACTGCCTCTTACAACCTGTTCTGGTGCAGCACTAGCCTCCGCCTCAGAAGCACTGTCTTCACTCGGCATATCAACCCAGCTTGGGTCAGTCACCTCGTCATCCTCCGATTCCTCAGTCTGCTCCCCCCTCGGAATTCCTCGCCTTACAACAACTTCACCACTGTCTGACAACCGTGTCTCCTCATCGTCCGACACCTCTTTACAAACTTCTTCCACTAACTCAACATTGTCATCATAATCATCATCATCACCCACAGACTGCGACAGTTGGAAAACTTGGGCATCGGGAACGAGGTCAGCAGCAACCTGCAAGCAACATTTTCTGTATATAAGTGTATTATATAAAAAAATAAATAAATGGGCCTGGTGTACTGAAACCCACAAACTTGTTCAGTCTGGTTTAATTAAGTGACGTACAGAAAGTGTCACCTGGACAGAAAATACGGATTGGAGTGAGTGTGCTGAACTGTGACACACAGAAATGTTACACGCAGCTGTGTGAAATGGATTTGTATCACTGAGCTAAAACAACAAATACAACTAATTTTTTTTTATATATTTTGTTTTCTATATTTTTTTTGTAGTTTTGTTTTTTTGGGAACGTGATGTGCAGGAACTATCGAAGACCTAACTCACACCCTGTTAACGGTGGCTATTTAGACTGCGACCCAGACAAATGTCGCACAGAGATTTTTGGGATCAAGCTATATACGTGACAGGCAGCAAATGACTTGGTTGTATTCAGTGACGTACAGAAAGTGTCACCTGGACAGAAAATACGGATTGGAGTGAGTGTGCTGAACTGTGACACACAGAAAGGTTACACGCAGCTGTGTGAAATGGATTTGTATCACTGAGCTAAAACAACAAATACAACTAATTTTTTTTTTATATATTTTGTTTTCTATATTTTTTTTGTAGTTTTGTTTTTTTGGGAACGTGATGTGCAGGAACTATCGAAGACTTAACTCACACCCTGTTAATGGTGGCTATTTAGACTGCGACCCAGACAAATGTCGCACAGAGATTTTTGGGATCAAGCTATATACGTGACAGGCAGCAAATGACTTGGTTGTATTCAGTGACGTACAGAAAGTGTCACCTGGACAGAAAATACGGATTGGAGTGAGTGTGCTGAACTGTGACAAACAGAAAGGTTACACGCAGCTGTGTGAAATGGATTTGTATCACTGAGCTAAAACAACAAAAAAAAATTTTTTTTTATATATTTTGTTTTGGATTTTTGTTTTTTTTGGAACGTGACGTGCAGAAACTATCGTAGAGCTAACTGACACCCTACTGACGGTGGCTATTTAGACTGAGACCCAGACAAATGTCGCACAGAGATTTTTGGGATCAATCTATACACGTGACAGGCAGCAAAAGACTTGGTTGTATTCAGTGACGTACAGAAAGTGTCACCTGGACAGAAAATAGTGAGTGTACTGAACTGTGACACACAGAATGGTTCCACACTGCTGTGTGCAATGGATTTGTATCACTGAGATATAACATAAAAAAAAGGGGGTTATATATGGCGATAGCTGCACTACTAGTGCCAGCCAGCCAGCCAAGCCAGGAGACAAAAAAAAAATGTCTTCTAGCCCTTAGAAGGGCTGTTGGGTTCTTTGTGGGTGATTCCTGCCTAACAGAGAACTAAATGCAGGCCCTAACACTGTCCCTGAAACGCAGCAGCTCTATCCCTAACGACAGCCAGACAGCATCTGAGCCGAGCACCGCAGCCAGTCAGTAGTATATTCCAGGGTCACCTGATCAGGCCAGCCAACCTCTGCTATCGACATGTAAGGGCCCCACGTGATGCTGGGTGTACCGCAGAGTCTCCTGGCTTGTGATTGGCTGTGTTTATAGGCGCCAAAAAAGCACGATGCGGAAGTTGCCATTTCCTCGAGCATGGCGAGATACTCGTCCGAGCAGCGAGCACTTACGAGTACCCTAATACTCGAACGAGCACCAAGCTCGGACGAGTATGCTCGCTCATCTCTAGTCTGCATCCGATCCGCAAAAATGCGGAACAGAATCGGAAATAAATACATGGTCGTGTGAATGTACCCTTAATCTATTAACACTTCTATTTTTGAAAGCATTTTTTGCACACCTGCCTAAAAGGTTGGCACAGTACTGTAGCTGTATAGGTCCTATTTTTTGCTGGATTAGTTTTGTCAGTGGCAGCATTTTGAGGTACTCATGACTTACTGATTACCTTTTTTAACTCTTTCTTAAGGGAACGTCTAAAGCAGCAATTCTGCATTATATTTTTTTGTGTTTTAGATTTTTTTGCCTGTGAGAGGATTGGAAATTAGTCTTGTACATAAAGAAAACAGTATCCTTTGCAGTAACTGTTAAGTTAAGGGCCCATTCACAGGACCGCGTGAATGGGGCCGCATCTATTCCGCAATTTTGTGCAATAGATGCGGCCCCATTCATTACAATGGGCAGAATTTGATGTCGCCGAGCCGCAGCTCCGCCAAAAAATAAAGAACATGTCCTATTCTTGTCCGCAATTGTGGACAAGAATAGGCATTTTGTATGGGGTGCCAGCCATGTATGTTCTGCAAATTGCGGAACACACACTGGTTGGCATCTGTGGTTTTGCGAATCAGCATTTTTGCGGTTCCGCAACTCCACGGCCGTCTGAACGGCCCCTTACTGTTTGACCCTGTTGGGGTCTTCCCCAGACAGGGGCTGCATAAGAACTATAGTGCGGCAGCTCTGTACAACTCCTGAGTACAGAGGCTCTGAACACTACATACAGTTCCCCTGATCTTCATCGGGTGGAGCTGGTACATGGCCTGGAGTGCAAACTCCTGGTCTTTAATCTCCCAGATGCCGTATGATGGAAAAATTAATCAATCAGAATACACTAGTAAGTGCCTTGTATTAACTTTGTCCATATGATAAATGCCATTTGCAAGTGAGACAATCCCTTTAAACAAGCTGCCTTTTTCTGACAGGACTGAAGATGGAGACAGGTTCTCTATAAGGCATATCATACATTTAGCAATGGAATATCCTGAACTAGCCCCTGTCATAGTAACAAAATGTTTAAAGAATTTGGTAAAATATTTGCAGAACCAAAATATGTTGTGAGCCCCAATTCCAAAAGTATAACAATCCAAGCAAAATGTATTATAATTGCTCAACTTTAACATCTCCAATCTCTAATTTTTTAAACTACATGTTGAATGCTCCTCTATATATTTTTCGGGAATATTGTTTGCAGATAGGACCGCTTTTAATGTAGAAGGGATTTCTGAAGAAATAGAAATGATTGGTTTACCTTTGTGTAACCCTGTAGTGTGTACCCTTATGTTGCCATGACTACACAGAAGTTCATTCCTATCATTAGCTCACTTCCTTCATAGTGAGTTAATCACTTTGTTACCATGCCCACATCCTGTAAATGTCTGTAGGAGACAGCACCATGACCTATTCTTATTGTAGTTTTGGTTTAACTTTGATATGTTCTTGTGTCTTCTCTAAGTACATTTTAAATGTAGCATTTTTTCATTTATAAGTCCATTTTCAAAAATATTTGTCGCCCCTAGTGTCCAATCTCCAATTCCACGTCTGTGAAATAAAGAGAGATAAAAATGGTAGGTGGGTGTAGATACTTTTCATAATTAGCAACCATGTTCTTCAAGAGGGATGAAAGCTCAACCTTGAAACTTTGTTAAGGTATGAAGGTATATGCTTTATACTTCACAATCACTTGTCTTTACTTGGTTATTTTCAAGAGAAGGAGAATTCTTGAATGTCAAAGTCAAAGCCAGTACATGAATCCCATCAAGATGCTGTGGGGAAATTTAAAGAGAAAACCATGAAACATCATGCAGATGAAAACAATTTTCCAAGGAGGAGTGGGATAAATTCTCCTTGTTGCTATCAAGGAATAGTAGACAATACTAAGAAAAACCTGCTGGGGATCTGCTGCTTCGAAGAGTTATCAGATTTCATAGAAAATATACATCTTCTGTTAACTAAAATGAATCCCAATCTCATTTCATGTGCAAACATTCTGATGCAACTGAGAAAAAATGGTAGGGGCATGAATATGCTATGTTAATGATTAAAGGAACCTGTTACCATAAAATGCAGTATAATTTGTAGGCATCATGTTATAGAGCAGGAGGAGCTCAGTAGATTGATACATTGTTTTGTTGGAAAAGATTCCGTAAAACATGTAATTTATACTTTTAAATCTCTGCTCTTTCTGAGCTCAAGATGGCCCATTCAACTATAAAAGGGATTGTCTCACTTCAGAACATATCATTTATGTTGTAGACAAAGTTAATACAAGCCACTTACTAATGTATTGTGATTGTCCATATTGTTTCCTTTGCTGGCTTAATTAAATTTTCTATCACATTATACACTGTTTCCATGGTTACGACCACTCTGCAATCCAGCAGTGGTGGTCGTGCTTGCACACTATAGGAAAAAGTACTAGCCTACCGTGCACTCATACGATCACAGCCACCAGAGATGCCAACGCTTCATCCAATAGTGTGCAAGCACGACTACCACTGATGGATTGCAGGGTGGTCATAACCCCTAGATACGAGCAGTGTATAATGTGATGGAAAAATGAAGCAAGCCAGCAAAGGAGGCAATATGGACAATCACAATACGTTAGTAAGTGGCTTGTATTAAAGGGGTTATGCAACACCTATAATCAGTGGCGTAACTACAACTAACTGGGCCCCACAGCAAACTTTTGAACGGGGCCCCCCCAGAAACTTCTTCGCAACCCCCAACTCACATGCAACCCTCACTCTTGTGGCTAGTCAACATTGAGCTCTCTCAGACAAGGCGTGACAGCCGCTCCATCCGTTTCCTTTCCACTGTATATAATGTCATTGTATAATACTGTTGAGGGGGCCCTGACAATAAAATCTTTTAATCTCCCTCCTGAGGGGGCCCCTTGTGGGTCTGGGCCCCAAAGCAGCTGCTTCCCCTGCTTCCCCTATTGCTACGCCCCTGCCTATAATGCCCCCCAAAATGCCTGGGCACCCGTGGCGGGGAGATGCATCGGCGGCTGTGCAGGCATCAGGAGCGATGTGGGTACCGGGGAGCAGGGTAAGTGTAACCTGTATGAGGTGCCCGGGCATTTTGGGGGGCATTATAAGAGTTCTTATGCCACCTGCTGAGGTGAGACCACCCCTTTAAGTTGTAAGGGTCCTATTAGATGGGCAGATACTTAACCCTTTCCCGACATGTGACATTATAGTACGTCACATGTCGCGTCTTTGATCGGAAGAGCTGGAGCTTGTATGCAGCAGCCCCTGTCATAGATAATGACAGGAAGCTACTGCATAGTGTTTCCTATAGAGCCCCCTGTCTGTATATGTAACTACTACATATATGCATTGGAGTCTATGAGAATAGCAATCTAATGATTGCTTATTATACTGTAGTTCACTATGGGAACTATAAAAAAAAAGTGTAAAAAAATATAAAACTTCAAATCACCCCTTTTCCCCAACATGAGAATAAAAAAAAATACACATCATGGGTATCGCTGCATGCAAAAATACTCCCGTACTATCAAAATATAAAAGTATTTATCCCATTCGCCATTTTTTGTTGCTTCCCCTCCCACAAAAAGTGATCAAAAAGTCATACATACTCCAGAAAAGTATCAGTTAGACATACAGCTGGCACAGCAAAAAAACTACAGATGGCTCTGCATACATAACTACAAAAAAGTTATAGGGGTCAGAAAATGACAACAAAAAAAAAGATTTTTTTCAGGTTTTTTACATTTTATTTTCAGTATCAAAATTACTGCATAGTGAACGACGTAGAAAAACTAAAACTGTGGCAAAATAGTTTTTTTTTTCCAATTCCACACCGTTTGGAATTTTTTGCCCACTTTCCACTATGTGCCCCCATTGTCTGTGATGGGAATACTCCTTTAACAAGAGGCAAGCAATTATTTAGTGAATTATTTGTATTCATAAAGTTCAATTACATGAAACAATAATTGCTAAAGATTTGTCACTGTTTCGTCTTTTGATTGCAGGTGTTGCTTGTTTGCCCCAAGACCATTTACACTGCTAATGACTAACAGGTTTCTGATTAGATAAGGGTATGTGGCAGAAACTGATGATAGTAGTTATGCAGATTTGTCTGATCCAATGAAAACTCACAATTTATTGCTTTAGCATTTGATCATTGCATGTTATTAACATAGTAACATAGTTTATAAGACATCTGTCCATCCAGTTCAGCCTGTTATCTTGCAAGTTGATCCAGAGGAAGGCAAAAAACCCCTGTGGGGTAGAAGTCAATTTTCCCCACTTTAGGGGAAAAAATTTCTTTCCAACTCCAATCAGGCAATCAGACTAACTCCCTGGATCAACGACCCCTCTCTAGTAGCTATAGCCTGTAATATTATCACCCTCCAGAAATACATCCAGCCCCTCTTGAACTCTTTTAGTGAACTTACCATCACCACTTCCTCAGGCAGAGAGTTCCATAGTCTCACTGCTCTTACCGTAAAAAATCCTCTTCCATGTTTGTGTAGAAACCTTCTTTCCTCCAGACGTAGAGGATGTCCCCTCGTCACAGTCACAGTCCTGGTCTGGGGATAAATAGATCATGGGAGAGATCTCTGTACTGACCCCTGATATATTTATACATAGTTATTAGATCTCTCCTCAGTCATCTTTTTTCTAAAGTATATAACCCTACTTTTGATAATCTTTCTGGGTACTGTAGTGCACCCATTCCAGTTATTACTTTAGTTGCCCTCCTCTGAACCCTCTCCAGCTCTGCTATGTCTGCCTTGTTCACAGGACCCCAGAACTGTACACAGTACTCCATGTGTGGTCTGACTAGTGATTTGTAAAGTGGCAGGACTATGTTCTCATCACAGGGATCTATGCCCCTTTTGATGCAACCCATTATCTTATTAGCCTTCACCGCAGCTGTCTGGCACTGGTTTCTACAGCTGCTGCTAACTAAAATTCCTAGGTCCTTTTCCATGTCAGTGTTACCCAATGTTTTACCATTTAGTATGTACTGGTGACTTGCATCATTCCTTCCCTTACATTTGTGAGTGATAAACCTCATCTGCCACTTCTCTAAAATTCAGAAGATTTTACAAAAATAAAAAGGATAATCACTCCTACAGAGATAGCTGTCATTCACTGATAAGATGGTGTAGTATATTCACCAGCTATCCAGGCAAGGGATGTTCCAGGTGCATGGATTCCACTCCAGCAAGTGTAGGTAACAGACCCAAAACAGAAAGCAATCCAGCTCCACCGGAATGAAAATTAAAACCACCTCGTCTTTATTTAGAACATTACAGGTAATAGTACTAGTGAGTACAAATGACACATTTCAATCGACTAAGCAATCTTACAGTGATTGTCTCACTTCAGCAAATGGCGTTTATCATGTAGACAAAGGTATTACAAGGCACTTACTAATGTATTGTGATTGTCCATATTGCCTCCTTTGCTGGCTTGATTCATTTTTACATCACATTATTCACTTCTTTATGGGCTACAATCACCCTGCAATTCAGCAGTGGTGGCCGTGCTTGCATACTATAGAAAAAAACTCCAGCACTATGCGGATTCGCACTGTCCCAGCCACCAGAGAGCCCGACACCTTTTTCTATAGTGTGCAAGTATGGCCACTGCTACTGGATTACAGGGTGGTCATATCCATGGAAACAAGCAGTGTATAATGTGATAGAAAAATGGAGGCAATATGGACAATCACAATACGTTAGTAAGTGCCTCGTATTATTTTTGTCAAATGCCATTTGCTGAAGTGAGATAACCCCTTTAATTATAACATTGATAAGACTGATAAGATTGTCCCTTGTAAAATGTATAAAGTTATATTGAACCATTTCCAACAAAACTATATATCATTCTGCTCAGCTTCTCCTGCTCTATAATGTGCTGCTCGCAGTTTGCATTGCATTTTGTGATGACAGGTTCTCTTTAAGGACTCTTCTTCATGAAGGATAAAAGCACACTCACAGTTATAATCACCCTTATTTCCTAGTTGGTTGTTTTTTCATATGTTAAACGAGTTCTACAGGCTTTTAATATTGATGACCTATCCTCAGCATACGTCATCAATATCAGATCAGCAGGGGTCCGACACCTGGCACCCCTGCTGATCAGCTGTATGAGGTTACGGTGTGCATAACCCTGCTCCCTTACATGCTCAAATTAACCCCTTCCCGACCGGCGCCGTACATGTACGGCGCTCGGGCGGTGCGGGGACATGACGCCTGCTCGCGGGTGTGGCGGGCGTCATGGCCGGCAAGTCTCTGCTGTTTCTAACAGCAGAGACTTGTGGCTACTTACCGCCATCGGCGGCGTCTTCCTATGGGCCTCTCTTTTCTTCTGGGCCCCTCTGATGGCTTCCGGTGGCATCTGTACCCGGAAGCAGTTTGCTTCCGGGTGATGTACAGACGACCCGATTGGCCAATCGGGCTGTCTGTACACGTTATGAAAGCTGTAATCCTCGCTGGTGAGGATTACAGCTTTCAAAGTGCAATTCTTATTCTGGCCACTAGATGGCAGGCCAGGATAAGAAATGAGCAATCATGAGTTTTAATTCAAGATTAAAAATCAGAGATTGCTCATAGTGAAAAAATTAAAAGTACAATATATTAGATTATATTTGAGCTTTCAAATAATTTAAAAAAATGTTTAAAAAAATGTTAAAAAATATATAAAAAATAAAAAAAATATAAAAGTTTAAATCACCCCCCTTTCCGTATAATTAAAAAATAAATACCTAAATAACAATAAATATAGACATCATGGGTATCACCGTGACCGAAAACGCCCGTACTTTTAAACTAAAAAAAAAATTCCAATACGGCGAATTGTGTGGCGGAAAAAAGCGTCCAAATGGCGATTTGACGTTTTTTGTCACTTTTTTTTTCTAAAAAAAATTAAATAAAAAGCGATCAAAAAGTCAGACACACCCCAGAATGGTATCAATAAAAACTTCAGATCGCCCCGCAAAAAATGAGCCCCCATACAGCTCCGTACACATAAATGCCAAAAAGTTATCGGGGTCAAGATATGACGACCAAAAAAAAAAAAACAAAACAACCAACTTTATCATTTTTTTATCACTATCAAAACACAAGAAAAACTAAACATGTTAGGTACCGCTGGATTCGTACTGACCTGTAGAATGAAAGTAACTGGTCAGTTTTAATGAACAGCGAACGCCGTAAATAAAAAACCCGGAAAACTGTAGCGGAATAGTGTTTTTTTTGCAATTTCACCCGATTTGGAATTTTTTTCCCACTTCCCACTACACCATAACCAATAATAAATGGTGGCATTTGAAAGTACAACTTGTCCCGCAAAAAACAAGCCCTCATACAACTATGTGAGCAGAAAAATAAAAAAGTTATGGCTGTATGAAGGCAAGGAGCAAAAAACGAAAACGCAATACCGAAAAAACCTCTGGTCGTGAAAGGGTTAAAGTAATGCAGCACCTATTGTCTATATGTGCACTAGGGTGCTACTTTTGTACCCGGATTAATACGATACTGGGATTTGCTATTTTCCGATACTAGGCTGCACTACTGCTCCCCCTCACTAATATCTCCTATGCAGTGAACGCCGTAATAGAAAAATAAAATAAAGAAACACGCAATTTGCCAGTTTTTATTCACTTTGCCCCCTCCAATAATAGATTAGGACTGTTCTATTATGGGCCGGACGTTACATAAAATGGGGAATACACGCAGCTTTTTTGGTGTTTTATTTTTTTCACATGGTATCGAATGGTATCGAATATCTCAATACTTTTTTTATGGTATCGAAATCGAATCAAACTTTTGGTATCATGACAATCCTAATGTGCACCAGACACTGTCACACCATAATCAGCTAAGCCTCATTCTCCTACGCAGTGGATTAGTCTCAGATGCCCCCTTCTGTCTGCAATAGAGATACACTTTGTGCAGAATTATTAGGCAAATTAGTATTTTGATCACATCATCCTTTTTATACATGTTGTCCTACTCCATGCTGTATAGGCTTGAAAGCCAACTACCAATTAAGTAAATCAGGTGATGTGCATCTCTGTAATGAGGAGGGGTGTGGTCTAATGACATCAGCACCCTATATAAGGTGTGCTTAATTATTAGGCAACTTCCTTTCCTTTGGCAAAATGGGTCAGCAGAGAATTTGTGAGTCAAAAGTTGTGAGATGTTTTGCAGAGGGATGCAGCAGTCTTGAAATTGCCAAACTTTTGAAGCGTGATCACCGAACAATCAAGCGTTTCATGGCAAATAGCCAACAGGGTCGCAAGAAGCGTGTTGAAAAAAAAACCTCGCAAAATAACTGCCCATGAATTGAGGAAAATCAAGCGTGAAGCTGCCAAGATGCCATTTGCCACCAGTTTTGCCATATTTCAGATCTGCAACGTTACTGTAGTATTAAAAAGCACAAGGTGTGCGATACTCAGGGACATGGCCAAGGTAAGGAAGGCTGAAAAACAACCACCTTTGAACAAGAAACATAAGATAAAACGTCAAGACTGGGCCAAGAAATATCTTAAGACTGATTTTTCTAAGGTTTTATGGACTGATGAAATGAGAGTGACTCTTGATGGGCCAGATGGATGGGCCCGAGGCTGGATCAGTAAGGCCCCTTTCACACGGGCGAGATTTCCGCGCGGGTGCAATGCGTTCGCATCACGCATTGCACCCGCGCACTGAATCCTGACCCATTCATTTCAATGGGGCTTTTCACATGAGCGTTTTTTTTCACGCATCACTTCTGCGTTGCGTGAAAAACGCAGCATGTTCTATATTTTGCGTTTTTCACGCAGCCCTGGCTCCATAGAAATGAATGGGGGTGCGTTAAAAACGCAACGCATTGCATCCGGATGCAATGCGTTGCGTTTTTAACGCATGTTACTAAGCAACTCCTGAGAAGTTGGATTCCACAGGAAATGTTTTTTTTTTCCTGTGTCTGGCTCGTGCTGCCTAGGAGGAACAACTTTGTATTGCCCAGCTTCGTGCGGAGCCGTATCAGGATGCCTAGGCAAGCGAGTAAGCATATGGACGTGGAAACAATGATCACCCTGGTTCAGGATCGTCCCTGCCTTTGGGACACCCGGTCAGGCGAGTACCATGACCGGTACAAAAAGGATGCCGCCTGGCTGGAGGTGACCAAGGAAGTTTTCAGTGCCGTGTGGCAAAAGACCCCTGAACAAAAACGCCAGAGCTTGGGTAAGTGCACTGTCCATATTTTTATCTATAGCACATGTTTTACATAGTCCTTACATTGCATTGTACTTACATTGCACATGTTAAAGCACGACCTTGATATGTGCATAGCTAGTGACGACATTGTTTGACATGTGCATAGCTAGTGACGACATTGTTTGACATGTGCATAGCTAGTGAGGACATTGTTTGACATGTGCATAGCTAGTGAGGACATTGTTTGACATGTGCATAGCTAGTGAGGACATTGTTTGACATGTGCATAGCTAGTGACGACATTGTTTGACATGTGCATAGCTAGTGACGACATTGTTTGACATGTGCATAGCTAGTGACGACATTAGCTGTATTTGCATTGGAGTTTTTGTATTTTCTGTGTTAAAAAAATGTTATTTACATTGTTTGTAGTGGATGAAGTTAAAAATCGCTGGAGAAGCTGTCGCGACCAGTTTAGGAAAGAGATGCTCCAGCACGGCCGTAGTGGTTCTGGGCCTTCGAAGAAGCGGCCCTACATGTATAGGGAGCAACTTATGTTCCTTCGGAACATCATGGACTTGCGGCCGTAAGTATATTTCGAAGCATTTCTTGTTTGTTTATTTTAAACATGTTTTTGTCCAACCGATCAAATTTACATTTGTTTTTGGTGCATGGTTTATCTTTTGCAGAACTGAGGACAACCTGGAGGAGGAAAGTGATCCAGCTGGTCCTCCACATTCTTCAGCGGCTGAGGAGGACAATCCCCCTTCCCAGGCAGAAGAAGAGCCAGAAGCTGGACCATCGTCTTCCTCCAGGACCCCCATACCTCCTGCAGTTGAGTCTGCCCGACCACTTCAGCTGGCAGCACGTAGAAAAAGGCCTTTGCTGCCAGCTGAAGTGGAGGTAAATACTCGTGTGCTGGACTACCTCCACAGAGCCCGGCAGGAGGATCATTTTGAAACCTATGGGCGAAGTCTTGGCCCTCTTTTAAGGCGAGTGGCTGAGGACCAATATTTGCGCACCCAAGGTGCAATAAGCATTATTTTGGAGGCGGCCACTCCACCGAACGACCCTACCGAGGTCTTTCGTGCCCTTGAAAACTGGAGGCTACATAGGAATATTCTTGGCCCCCCAACTAGGCCTCCAAGCCAAATTCCTATGCGCCCTCCCCAATACCAGCCTCCTCGCCCTAGTTTTGCCCCGCCTGCACAATATGGGCCACAATATATGGAATCTGGCCTTGTCCCACCCCCATCATCTGCCGCACAGCCTGCTCCTTCCCAACATTTTGGCCCCTCAGCTCCGGCCACTTACCAGCCCTCACATACTGAGGGTCAACATTTTGGCCCCTTAGCTCCGGCCACTTACCAGCCCTCACATACAGAGGGTCATCCGGCCACACCAGGTCGGTTCTATAATTTGTAATTTTGGTATATTTGTTTTTTATATTCTTTATTTTAAAAATGGATACCAGAGTTTGGTAAATTTGTTTTATTAACATTCAGAAAATTATTAAAATGTTCAAAATATCAATTGACTTTTTAAATTTTTTGAAAACAAGGACACACAACGTTACTATATGTTTAAAAAGATGAGGTATTAGTTTATATTTTACACACATTTGTAAAAAATCATAGGCATGCAAAATATGTAAGCTCGCAACCCACGTCAAGGGTCCTCATTGTCTTACGAGTCCCTATCTAAAAAAAAATTAAAACCCTAGCTAAAAAAAGCCATCCAGCAAGAAGAGTCCTGAAAAAAAAAAATTATATATCTCCACGACTTGAGTAATGGTGCTGGAAAGGAACTGAACCTGTAGGGGACATAAAATAATCGGAAAAAAAATTCCCGCACCCTGAGGCCAGCTGATCCAGCTCTCCCAAGTTGAGACGCTTCTCCTTGTGTAGGTGTTTCCAAACTGACAGCTGGTTCCTCAGGGGTGGACTCATAAGTGCGTATAAAGTTATGTAGCACTATACACGCCTTTATTACCCCATTGACATTTTTAGGTGCCAGCTGGATGGCAGAAAGGAAAACCCGCCATTTGCTGGAAAGAATTCCAAAAGCGCACTCAACATACCTTCTGGCCCTGCTTAGCCGAAAATTAAAAGTGCGCCTTTTGTCATCCAAACCTCGTCTGGGGAATGGACGCATGAGGTTTGGAGACAGTGCAAAACCCTCGTCGCCAACAAAGACATAAGGTGCAGGGGGACCAGAGGAGCCAGGAAGATTAGCTGGCTTTGGTATGTTGTGTCGGTTGGACTGAAGCCACCGACTCATTCTGGAAGCCCTGAAGATGCGAGCATCTGCAGAACTACAATAGGCCCCAATATCTACATATATAAACCTGTAGTTTGTGTCAGCCAATGCCAACAAAACTACAGAGAAATACTGCTTATAATTGTAGAAACGGGACCCTGAGTTCGGTGGCTTCTTCACCCGTATGTGCTTCCCGTTAAGGGCACCAAGACAATTTGGAAAATGTGCCCTCTCCAGGAAGCCCTGGGCTATATCCAACCACTGCTGCGTAGATGGGAGCGGCAGCATAGCAGCTCGGAGCCGCAACCAAATGGTGTGACAGGTTGCTATCACTATTCCAGCAATCGTGGAGGTCCCCATACGAAACTCAAAATGTAATGAACTAAAAGAATTGCCCGTCGCAAGAAATCTGAAAAGGAAACAAAAAATAAATTAGAAATTACATTAAAAAAAGCCAACACAATACAAACAGATTACAGATGGGGAGAATATACTAGATGTACCCCCCAAAACAATGAAAGCATATTACTTATTAAACATTACACTAACCTCAACGTAATAATAAGGCGTTCCTCGGGAGAAACACAACGGCGCATGTTCGTGTCCTGGAACGTCAGCCCAGGACGCAAATCATCCAACAGACGGTCAAAAGTGGCCACCCCTATGCGACAGTAATTAAAAAACTTGACAGGGTGCTGACGAAGGTCAGAATATAGTAAAACAAATTGTCCCAGGCTGGGCCGCGGAGAAACTAGAGGATGCACCCACATTCGCTTGCTCCGCAGAGGTTCATCCTCGACCATTTCAGGCCGATAACCAAAACAGCGATAAATTAACCAATGCAAAAGAACATCGGTAGTAGACACAGGGAAACCAGACATTCTGCTGATAATACACCACCAAACTACAACCAAACTATCACTTCACCAAAAAATGGAGATTGCCCTAACCAAACTGCATTCTGGGGCTATTTATATAGGTTAACCAAGGCAACAGGTGTTTGGCCTAAATGTTTGCGTTTTTTTTTCACGCGCGTTAAAATCGCATGCAATCCGCGCGGAAAAAACGCAAAACGGAACGCAATCGCACACAAAACTGAGTACTTTTTAGTGAACATTCGCGCGTTTTTAACGCAACGCATCCGCAACGCATCCTGAACAAATCCGCGACGCTCGTGTGAAAGAGGCCTAAAGGGCAGAGAGCTCCACTCCGACTCAGACGCCAGCAAGGTGGAGGTGGGGTACTGGTATGGGCTGGTATCATCAAAGATGAACTTGTGGGACCTTTTCGGGTTGAGGATGGAGTAAAGCTCAACTCCCAGACCTACTGCCAGTTTCTGGAAGACACCTTCTTCAAGCAGTTGTACAGGAAGAAGTTGGTATCGTTCAAGAAAAACATGATTTTCATGCAGGACAATGCTCTATCACATGCATCCAAATACTCCACAGCGTGGCTGGCCAGTAAAGGTCTAAAAGAAGAAAAAATAATGACATGGCCCCCTTGTTCACCTGATCTGAACCCCATAGAGAACCTGGAGTCCCTCATAAAATGTGAGATCTACAGGGAGGGAAAGCAGTACACCTCTTGGAACAGTGTCTGGGAGGCTGTGGTGGCTGCTGCACGCAAAGTTGATCGTAAACAGATCAAGCAACTGACAGAATCCATGGATAGAAGGCTTTTGAGTGTCATCGTAAAGAAAGGTGGCTATATTGGTTACTGATTTTTTTTTTTTTTTTGAATGTCAGAAATGTTTATTTCTAAATTTTGTGTTGTTATATTGGTTTACCTGGTGAAAATAAACAAGTGAGATGGGTATATATTGTTTTTATTAAGTTGCCTAATAATTCTGCACAGTAATAGTTACCTGCATAAACAGATATCCTCCTAAGATAGCCAAATCTAAAAAAAACCCCACTCCAACTTCCAAAAATATTAAGCTTTGATATTTATGAGTCTTTTGGGTTGATTGATAACATAGTTGTTGCTCAATAATAAAAAGAATCCTCTCAAATACAACTTGCCTAATAATTCTGCACACAGTGTATTTCACAGACTGCCTGGCACAGTGACGTCACCCCAAATGCCTGCCACATGTGCCACAGATGCTCCAGAGTGCTTTCTACAAATGTCTTCAACACCCACAGCCCCCAAAACGCAATATGAATTTGCCTTCTGCCCTAGGCTGAACTTCTTTGCTTTGTTTAATGCATCCCCCTTTTAATGTCATATCCAGATTATGAGCCAATTAAAGCATAGATGAACAAAGGCTCCAGGTGAGGAGACCCCAGTCCCCACTGATTAGATATGGTATTTCCATTGTGAAAAAACAGATCCGCAAAAAATACGGATGACGTCCGTGTGCATTCCGTATTTTGCTGAACGGAACAGCTGGCCCCTAATAGAACAGCACTATCCTTGTCCGTAATGCAGACAATAATAGGACATGTTCTATTTTCTTGTGGAACAGAAATACGAACATACTGAAACGGAATGCACACGGAGTACCTTCCGTTTTTTTTTGCAGACCCATTGAAATAAATGGTTCCCCATATGGTCCACAGAAAAAAAATGGAATGGACACGGAAAGAAAATAATTTTGTGTGCATGAGGCCTAAGACAGATGCCAAGGGGGTGTTCTAAATTAAAAAAAAAATGCCAGTGTAACAGACACACTCCAAAGAATAATTTCCTCTCCTACAACAGTTAGATGGATGAAGGGGGTGTTTTTAATTTTTAAGACAATTTATGACTTTCACAGACACACTCCACATAACAATTTCTTCTCCTGGAAAAGTTAGACAGATGAAGGGGTGTTTCTAATTTTTTTTTTATAAATTCATGACTTTCTTCCTCTCCTACAACAGTTAGACGGATGAAGGGGGTGTTCCTAATGTTTTTAAAAATTCATGACTTTCACAGACACACTCCACAGAAGAATTTCCTCTCCCATATTAGTTGGATGGATGTATAACAATGGATGGGTGCGGCCAGTACACCTCTCTACACTGGCCAAGGTACAGACAAATCCTGTGGTATCCATGCCTGATTCATTTTAATGAACAGGAGCTTGTCCACGTTGGCTGTGGACAGGTGGATGTGCCTATCCGTGATCACCCCCCCCTGCCGTGCTAAACACACGTTCGGACAATACACTTGCCGCAGAGCAGCCCAGCACCTCCAAGGGGTAAAGGGCCATGTGCCCAATTTGGAGACCCAGAAGTTAAATGGGGCAGACCAATCAGTCAGTACATGCAGACGTGTGGACATGTACTGTTCCGCCATGTTGCTGAAATGCTGTCTCCTGCTAAGATGGTCCGTATCAGATGATGGTGCTGGATATTGTGGTGTGCAGACAAAGCTTTTCCACAATTCGGCCATGCTAACCGTCCCTTCTGAGGTGCTGACGGTGCCCCTGCTGCATTGGCAACTTCCTCCTCCATCTCCGCCTCATGCTTCCACTGAGCCCCCCCTATCAGGTGGGAACGCCATCAGTAGTACCTATACCAGCATTTGCTTGTACACGTGCATCTTCCATTCATGCTCCAGTGACAGAAGTAAGGACGGCACATTGTCCTTGTAGCGGGGATCCAGCACGGTGGCCACCCAGTAATCAGCACCGGTTAGAATGTGGTCAACTCGGCGGTTGTTGCACAGGCACTGAAGCATGTAGTCGCTCATGTGTGTCAGGTTACCCAGAGGCAACAACAAACTGTCCTCGGTGGGAGGTGTATCAACTGTGTCCTCTGTATACCCTCAGCCACACTCCAGTGATGCCCGTGAGCTGATTTGGGTGCCACCCTGCTGTGAACAGGGATCTGCCTTCCTCATTATCCTCCAAAACTGTGCCATGGCTGGACAGTTGGGTACCTGACCGCTGTTGGTGCAGGAACCCACCCTCTGAGCCACCTGTTGACAACTCGCCTGATAACTGTGGTAATGATCCCTGTTCCTCCTCCTCTTTCTCCTGTGCCACATCCTCATCCATCAGTGCCTGAAGCATTTTTTCAAGGAGACATAGAAGTGGGGTAGTAATGCTGATGATGGCGTCATCACTGCTGGCCATGTCGATGAAATACTCGAAACAGCGCAACACGATACACACGTCCCGCATGGAGGCCCACTTGGTGGTGAAATGGCGCTGTTCCGCAGAGCGACTCACCCTTGTGTGCTGCAGCTGAAACTCCACTATTGCCTGCTGCTGCTCGCATAGTCTGTCCAGCATCTGCAAGGTGGAGTTCCATATATATAAGGGGGTTAGCAGGGATGCTGAAGTTATGCTGCAGCTCTGACATATTGGGGTAATTCTTCAGAAACCTCTGCACCACCAAGTTCAGCAAATGCGCCAGGCAAGGGATGTACATCAAACCGTCAGCCAGAGCTGCAACGAGATTTCGCCCGTTGTTGCACACCGCCAGGCCGGGCTTGATGCTCAGCGGCACCAACCACTCATCTGCCTGTTCTTCCATGCCCGCGCACAGCTCCTGTGAGGTGTGGGGTCTTTCCCCCAAACATATGAGTTTCAGAACAGCCTGTTGTCGTTTCCCCCTGGCTATGTTAAAGTTGGTGGTGCAGGTGTTGCGCAGATGTTATGAGGAAGCGGTAGAGTAGGAACCAGAGGAGAAAGCGGCGTAGGAAGAGGCACCGAGAAGCGTTCAGCAATCCTCGGTGGCGGTAGGACGTGCCAAACTGCTGTCCACCTCAGGCACAGCCTCCACTATATTTATCCAGTGGGCAGTTAGGGAGATTGCTGGTCCACGTGTCGGTGGTTATGTAGACCTTGCCACTGATGGTGTTGCACAGTGCACACCTGATTTTGTCCAGGTCAGGGATGGCCTGCCTGGAAAAGTAGTGGCTGGGAAACACGTTCCGTGGGACAGCTGCCGTTATGACATTTTTAAAACTGTCAGTCTCCACCAGATGGAGAGGCAGTATTTCAAAGGCCAGCAATTTTGAAATGCTGGCATTCAGGGCCAGGGCTCGCAGGGTCCTCTTTCTCTCCAGTGTTTAGTGGATGGACAGCTGAATGCTTCCATGGGACAGTGTGGAAATGCTTGGTGACGGTGACAGAGGTGGTGGTGTTGTTGCCACGTCCTCTGATTGTAGGATTGTAGACACTGTTACGATAATCTTCTCAAGTCTATAAGGCCCCTTTCACATGAGTGAATATTCTATGTAGTTGCGACGCATGAAGTGCAGGGGCGCTACTTCACGTTTGGGGGAATGGCCGGTGAGGTCCGGCTTTCTGGGGTGAAGACAGCAGCCACCCTAGCTGCTGTGGAGGTCACAGTTAAAGGGGAGGGCACTGTGGATGTTTCTGTTAAGGGGCGGGCTGCTGTGGAGGTCACTGTTAAAGGAGCGGGCACTGTAGAGGTCACTCTCGATATCTTTTAACGACACACACACATTAAATGAAATAGATTAAATATACCCGGGCGAAGCCAGGTCCTTCAGCTAGTATATGATATTCATGAAAAGTAGGCAACTAGAAAACTGCAAGGTGTGCACAGTAAGATGGAAATATTCACAGTCCGGTCTAGGTTTTTATTGTTTTATCAGCTCCGTATAAGGAGCAATAAGTCCCTTATTTCTATATTATTTTTACCACTGAGGAAGGAACTGCTAAGTTTCTAAACGCTTCTGGGGAATAAGAAGCAAGTTGCGGTATTCATATATCCAATGCAGCTTTGATATTGCGGTATCCATATATCCAATGCAGCTTTGATATTGCTATATTGAGAGGAGAGCCTATTCCACCTATTCCATTTTGATAATAGGAACACACACCAAACCAATATTATATCTCAATGAAACTTTATTAGTACATGATTAGACAAATATATATAAAAACATGTAAAAACCAATGGTGGTGGCATACACAAATAGAAAGAGCTCACTGGGAAAAGTTCTATCGAGTATCACATAGATAATATAGACAATGGCAAGTATATGAATATCCAATATTGTAAACGTTGTATATATATACAGTACAGACCAAAAGTTTGGACACACCTTCTCATTCAAAGAGTTTTCTGTATTTTCATGACTATGAAAATTGTAGATTCACACTGAAGGCATCAAAACTATGAATTAACACGTGGAATTATATACTTAACAAAAAAGTGTGAAACAACTGAAAATATGTCTTATATTCTAGGTTCTTCAAAGTAGCCATCTTTTGCTTTGATTACTGCTTTGCACACTTGGCATTCTCTTGATGAGCGTCAAGAGGTAGTCACCTGAAATGGTATTCCAACAGTCTTGAAGGAGATTGAGAGGGATGGATATGACCAATTGCAAGACTGTGCTGAACGTATTGCTTGCGGGAATATCTCTCCGGGGCAGTAAGATTGTAGATGCAACCTTTAGGTAATTTGGCCCCGGGTACCAAATCGATCTTACAATCACCGTCCCGATGAGGAGGCAGAATTTCAGACAAGGTTTTAGAAAAGACATCCTTAAAATCCAGATATACAGTACAGACCAAAAGTTTGGACACGCCTTCTCATTCAGAGTTTTCTGTATTTTCATGACTATGAAAATTGTAGATTCACACTGAAGGCATCAAAACTATGAATTAACACATGTGGAATTATATACTTATGTCTTATATTCTAGGTTCTTCAAAGTAGCCACCTTTTGCTCTGATTACTGCTTTGCACACTCTTGGCATTCTCTTGATGAGCTTCAAGAGGTAGTCACCTGAAATGGTATTCCAACAGTCTTGAAGGAGTTCCCAGAGATGCTTAGCACTTGTTGGCCCTTTTGCCTTCACTCTGCGGTCCAGCTCACCCCAAACCATCTCGATTGGGTTCAGGTCTGGTGACTGTGGAGGCCAGGTCATCTGGCGTTGCACCCCATCACTCTCCTTCTTGGTCAAATAGCCCTTACACAGCCTGGAGGTGTGTTTGGGGTCATTGTCCTGTTGATAAATAAATGATGGTCAAACTAAATGCAAACCGGATGGAATATCATGCCGCTGCAAGATGCTGTGGTAGCCATGCTGGTTCAGTATGCCTTCAATTTTGAATAAATCCCCAACAGTGTCACCAGCAAAGCACCCCCACACCATCACACCACCTCCTCCATGCTTCACGATGGGAACCAGGCATGTAGAGTCCATCCGTTCACCTTTTCTGCGTCGCACAAAGACACGGTGGTTGGAACCAAAGATCTCAAATGTGAACTCATCAGAGCAAAGCACAGATTTCCAATGGTCTAATGTCCATTCCTTGTGTTCTTTAGCCCAAACAAGTCTCTTCTGCTTGTTGCCTGTCCTTAGCAGTGGTTTCCTAGAAGCTATTTTACCATGAAGGCACACAGTCTACACACAGTTGTTGTAGAGATGTGTCTGCTGCTAGAACTCTGTGTGTCATTGACCTGGTCTCTAATCTGAGCTGCTGTTAACCTGCGATTTCTGAGGCTGGTGACTCGGATGAACTTATCCTCCGCGGCAGAGGTGACTCTTGGTCTTCCTTTCCTGGGGCGGGCCTCATGTGAGCCAGTTTCTTTGTAGCGCTTGATGGTTTTTGCGACTGCACTTGGGGACACTTTCAAAGTTTTCCCAATTTTTCGGACTGACTGACCATCATTTCTTAAAGTAATGATGGCCACTCGTTTTTCTTTACTTAGCTGCTTTTTTCTTGCCATAATACAAATTCTAACAGTCTATTCAGTAGGACTATCAGCTGTGTATCCACCTGACTTCTGCCCAACACAACTCCCAACCCCATTTATAAGGCATGAAATCCCACTAATTAAACCTGACAGGGCACACCTGTGAAGTGAAAACCATTTCAGGTGACTACCTCTTGAAGCTAATTAAAGGGGTATTCTCATCTTAGACAATGGGGGCATATCGCTAGGATATGCCCCCATTGTCTTATAGGTGCGGGTCCCACCGCTGGGACCCGCACCTATATCCAGAACGGATCGGGGAGCGCTGCGCCTGGAGGACCCCAGGTTTCCGGGGGTCCGGCCACCACCAGGCGCAGCTCCCCGCGCCGCTCATAGAACTGAATGGGAGCCGGGCCGTGCATGCGTGGTGCGCTCCCATTCATTTCTATGGAGCCAACGGAAGTAGCCGAGCCAGCGCTCGGCTATTTTCGGCGGCCCCATAGAAATGAATGGAGGGCGCCTGCGCATGCGCAGTGCGCCCTCATTCACTTCGGGGGCTCCGTTCTGGAAATAGGTGCGGGTCCCAGCGGTGGGACCTGCACCTATAAGACAATGGGGGCATATCCTAGCGATATGCCCCCATTGTCTAAAATGAGAATAACCCTTTAAGAGAATGCCAAGAGTGTGCAAAGCAGTAATCAAAGCAAAAGGTGGCTACTTTGAAGAACCTAGATTATAAGACATATTTACAGTTGTTTCACATTTTTTTGTTAAGTATATAATTTCACATGTGTTACTTTATAGTTTTGATGCCTTTAATGTGAATCTAAAATTTTCATAGTCATGAAAATACAGAAAACTCTTTGAATGAGAAGGTGTGTCCAAACTTTTGGTCTATACTGTATATATATAAGTAAAGTGCAAGTGCCCAAATAAATAGATCAATGAATGAATCAATACATAAGACCATGCCAATCCATACAAAGTATACAAAGTAATACAGACCAGTGCCACCTCCGACCCCGACGCGCGTTTCACTATCGCTTCCTCAGGGGATGAAAGACTACTGTGCCTACTGCCTATTTATACCTCCATATTCATTAAAATAAAGAGTCACAGCTGACTGACTGGATCAGGAGCAGCTACCTCGTGTGTCAAGGCGTGCATGTCACGCTGGAACGTGAATAAAAAAAAAACCAAGGTAAATTATAAAGATTGCAACCCAGAATTTGAGCATCAAAAACCCGTGCAGTGAAATACTAAATTACAAAGTAACACGGCCGCCGGTGAGACGCAGGCCGGAACCGGAAGCTCGGCCTGCATGTCACCATGGAACGCAAACGCGCGCGCACGCGGCGTGTGTAAAACCGGCTAATACAGAAAAACCCTAATAGTGACTGGCTAAGACAGCCATACTAACACAGTGAGTATAAAGAGAAAATGCAAGTATAAAAACTAGGGATGAGTGAACTTTTGAAAAGTTCGGTTCGGTTCGATTCGGCGAATTTTCGTGAAATTCGGATTCGTACGAACCGAACCTAAAACGAACCTTGCTATAACGGCTGATTAATTGCAGCTACAATAGTTGGAGTCTGATAGGGTATAGTTTCGTTTAGTTGCAGTTGCTATTACAATGAAAAAAGTGGAAAAAATCAAAGTGCAAAAATAGTGAAACCTCAGCCAGGTCGACAACATTTGACAGCATTGAAGATGTCCGCTGGAGCAGCATTGCCGGCAGCATTGCCTTGGACCCAGTAGGGTGGAAAACAGACATTTGACAGTGGAACCAGCAGCAGTAATAGTACTGTATTGGACCCAGTATGGTTGAGAACAGACAATTGACGGAGGAGGAGGAGTCAGCACTTGATTGCACCCAGGCCAGTATGGTTGAGAAGAGACAAGTTGAGGAGGCAGCTTCAGCAGCTCTTGATTGCACCCAGTATGTTTTGGACAGTATTCTTTTGGACCCAGAAGGACAGCCTGAGAGCGCCGGGCCTGACATCGGTGGTAAGACACCGGGGCAGGTTGGACTGCAGTCAAAGCGGCGGATGGTTGCAAGGTGGTGGAGGCAGAACAGCTTCCCGCTGCTGGCCCTCTAAAGCACCGTGGAGGTGACAGTGGCAAGAATGGGCCAACTTCCTGATGATCTTCTAAGAAGAAGTTGACCCAATGGGCAGTAACAGACATGTACTGCCCTTGCCCATAATTAGAGGACCAGTCATCAGCACTCAGGTGCACGGTCTTGGACACCGAGAGTCCCAATGAGTCGCCAACCTTTTTCTGAACATTACTGTGCAGTGATGGGACAGCTTTGCCAGAGATGTAGTGGCGGCTGGGGACTCGCCATCTGGGGTGCGCACATGCCATGAAATCCCTGAAAGGCTCGGAGTCCACAAGGATACCCAATTGGATGTGACAGCGGAGAAAGCCTTACAGGATGGTGATCTCACTTTGTCAGCTAAAGCTTCTAGCCAGGAGAGACATGAAACCAGAGGGATGACTGAAACAGCCAGAGCCTTTCCTAATATGGACTTTTTAACGTTTTTTCCTTTTTTTGTTGCGGCTAAACGGGGTTGACGGCACCCAGCAGAGCAGCAACGTGTAGCATGTACTCTCGGTCACGGGACAGGAGCTTACAGCCAACACCTCCTCTGGAGTCTCAGTACGTTCCACCTGCTGACTTTAGTGGACTTCCTCCTCCTCCTCCTCCTCATCACTAAAAAGTGGTAGAGACTCCAAGGGCAGATCAAGGTTTGCCAAGAGTTCCCTGGCAGAAGGTGCCCCAAAGGTGAGAGGTTCTGTTCGTTTGTTAACCTGATGTACCTTGATATTTGCAGCACGGTGTTGGTGAACGGCTGGAAGACTGACCCCTTTCCGGTTTGCTCCAGGGTCAGACAAGGCTGCCCTCTATCACCTCTCCTTTTTGTTTGTGTTATAGAACTCTTTGCAGAGTCTATCCGGCAGAATGGAGAGATCAGAGGGATCACCGCACCAGGACACTTCAAGGTCAAGTGCTCGCTGTACATGGACGACGTGACCGTCTTCTGCGCTGACCGGCGTTCGGTGAGTGCACTCGTCCAGACCTGCGAGGAGTTCGGACAAGCTTCAGGGGCCAAAGTCAACTGCGGGAAGTCGGAAGCCATGCTCTTCGGGGACTGGCAACTGGCTTCTTCTGCCCCCTTCCCCTTTACTGTGAAACCAGACTTCATCAAGATCCTTGGAGTCTGGTTCGGGAAGGAAGGCGTAGCCCTCAAGTCTTGGGAAGAACGCTTGGCCAAGGTGAATCAACGGATTGGACTATGGAGCCTCAGTTTTTTTAAACTTTTTTTTTTTACGTTTTTTTGGCGTGGGGTGACGTCACACATCTTGATTTTCACAGAAAACCAGGATTATAGGCGTAATAATCCCTTGTATCCTGGTCTATTCTGTGAAAAAAGTACAGTTTTGTGTCGCCATTGTAATTTTAACCAGATTAGTTATGAACTTTCTCAAAGTTCGGTTCGGTGACGAACCGAACTTTTGGCAAAGTTCGTAACGAATCTGGTTAGTTATGGTTCGGTTCGCTCATCCCTAATAAAAACTATGATTATAATGTGAAAATGACAATTCATAAGTTATTAACAACCATAATTATAAAATAAATAAATAATCCATGACAAGATAGTGATGAATTAATGATGAACAGGACAGTGCCGGTTTGAAGACTATCCCACGTCATTTTAAGACCCACCATAATAGCGACGGATCTCTCTTAAAGGTAAGGGGAATTGACAGGATTCTGGTGGGCAAACGGGGTGGGGACTGGAAACGGCTATTGGCACAAAGGGAGGCCAGGTGGATTTTTTGTCTAGGCACGGTCTCACCCCCGTGGTCTCAACGAAAGTTTGAGTTTTGCTCTATTTCTTTAATACTTTTTTGATCTGTTCAGTATTGTTAACATAGCTTTATGTTATTGTGCTTTTAGAAACTAATTTTATTTGATTTATTATTAAAGGGGTTCTCCGTGAATTAAGAAAATGAAAATACGTAAATATTACTTTATTAGAAATATATTCCCAAATACCTTTCATTAGTAATAATGGATCGTTTTGTCTGGGGAGCAATCATTAGGAGAAACAAAATGGCCGCTGTCCTATTAGTACACACAAAACCTGTCCTAATCACACAGGCGGACAAGTTACTTCACAACACTGAGGTAAAGAGCTGCCTCATCCTCCTCTCTGCTCGTCAGGGATTATAATCCTGACTACAGTTTAATATGATCTTCAGCTGAATCTTTGTGGGAATGGAGTTCATGAGGAGACATAGAGGAAAAGAGAGGACGGACAGGATAGACTGTGGTAATGGAGACTGCTGCTGCTCATCAGCAACATCTGCTCATGAACTCCATTCCTACAGAGATTCAGCTAAAGATCTTATCTGTATTCAGGATCATTATCCCTGACAAGCATAGAGGAGGATGATGCAGCTCTTTACCTCAGTGTTGTGAAGTAACTTGTCCTCCTGTGTCATTAGGACAGGTTTTGTGTGTACTAATAGGACGGCGGCCATTTTATTTCTCCTAATGATTGCTCCCTAGACAAAACGAGACATTATAACTAATGAAAGGTATTTTAGAATATATTTATAATAAACTAATATTTAAATATTTTCATTTTCTTAATTCCCGGAGAACCCCTTTAATCTTCATTTCCTGCCCTTTTTTCTTCCCTCCTTCTGTTTTCTACTTCTTTTCCTTATTCCTTTTCCTTTTCAGTCTAGATCCGGAGAATAAGTCGCCTCGGACTGATATACCAGTTGACCTAATAGGTCCCTATTTATTATGGAGCTCTGTATTTCGTAGCCCTTTAGGTGCCAACTTGTTTGTATTGATGCCACCCCAGTATAAATTTTATTTTATTTTACACTATTGGTTTGTCACTTCACGTGTGCTCACTTTCACTGTCACAAGTGTTTGTACCTAATGCACCTTCACTTATTCATTTAATAATATTTTTTTTATCACATAATCATATTGTTCTATTAACTAATTTTTATGAATTGTATTATGAATTTATTATTTATTAATCATGGTTGTTATTATTATCGTCATTAATTCATCAGTATCTTGTCATGGATTATTTATTTATTTTATAATTATGGTTGTTAATAACTTATGAATTGCCATTTTCAATTTCTAATCAAGGTTTTTATACTTGTATTTTCTCCTTATACTCACCGTGTTAGTATGGCTATCTTAGCCAGTCACTATTAGGGTTTTTCTGTATTAGCCGGTTTTACACACAGCACGTGCGCGCACGCTTGCGTTCCACAGTGACACGCAGGCCGAACGCCCGGTTCCGGCCTGCGTCTCACCAGCGGCCGCGTTACTTTGTAATTTAGTATTTCACTGCACGGGTTTTTGATGCTCAGATTCTGGGTTGCAATCTTTATAATTTACCTTGGCTCTTTTTTGTTATTTATATTTATACAGTTCTGTATGTTTATAGGGGCTATACTCATATATTGGTCATGTGACCAGATAGGGAAGTGACGTCACGTGCGTTCCAGCGTGACACGCACGCCTAGATACACGAGGTAGCTGCTCCTGATCCAGAAAGTCAGCTGTGACTCTTTATTTTAATGAATATGGAGGTATAAATATGCAGTAGGCACAGTAGACTTTCATCCCCTGAGGAAGCGATAGCGAAAAGCGCGTTGGGGTTGGAGGTGGCAATGTCTGTATTACTTTGTATACTTTGTATGGCTTGGCATGGTCTTATGTATTGATTAATTCATTGATCTATTTATTTGGGCACTTGCACTTTACTTATATATATACAACGTTTAGAATATTGAATATTCATATACTTGCCATTGTCTATATTATCTATTTGATACTCGATAGAACTTTTCCCGGTGAGCTCCTTCTATTTGTGTATGCCACCACCATTGGTTTTTACATGTTTTTTATATATATTTGTCTAATCATGTACTAATAAAGTTTTACTGATATATAATATTCGTTTGGTGTGTGTTCCTATTATTGGCGTGGATAGTTATAGCACATACACACCAAAAAATTTGTTGGTGCTTTCATAGTTTTTTGGAATGCTATTCCATTTTGGTAAAGGAACAGCAAAGATTGGTGTTTAGACATCTGTACTCTGCATGCGCCAAGAAGTGTGCCGGCACAAGCGCAAACTGCAAGTCTCAGCAATCTGCAAACAGCAGAGAGGAGCAGAATGGAGTCAACGCCAACCAAACCAAGAGCATATCTACTTACCAGGCATTAGTTGCAGGCCACGTGACAGATCAGGTGAATCCAGGTACTGGAAGCACGAAAGCGCAATCTATTCTGTGTGATTTAATATAAAGTTTTTCTCCTGCTGCTACAATTAACTTTACTATATCAACCATAGCACATTAAGTATCCAATATTAACTGGTATACAAGCGGAATTGACACTGTTACAAATAATTACCACATTTGGAATGAACTGAGGATATACATGAGAAACTAACAACTTTTACGGAACTGTATGAATTAAATCCAACCCCTTTTGCGTGAGCTCCGCAATCGGGCTTAAAAGAGGGACTTGCCTTCTACAAAAGCCTGTGAGATCTAGCCCTTAGGCTGGGTCTCACAGGCAGGCTGTCAGCATAAAAGCTGATAGGCAATGTATTACAATACAGGATGTATTGTAATGCATTGCAGAGGGGATCAGACCCCAGAAGTTGAAGTCCCAGAGTGGGACAAAAATAAACAGTAAAAAAAAGTGTTTTTCATAATAAAAAATAAAATTACATCATACCTTACATCACAAAAAGTGCAAAAAAGTGCAAAGTGTTTCAAAAATGCTTTTATTCTGTAAAACGTAAATAAAAAAGTATACATATTAGGTATTGCTGCATCCATAACGACCTGCTGTATAAAAATATCACATGACCTAACCCCTCAGGTGAACATCGTAATAAAAAAACTGTCAAAAAAATATTTTTCTCACCTTACATTACAAAAAGTGTAATACCAAGCAATCAAAATTGCATATGCACCCTAAAATAGTACCAATCAAACTGTCATCTCATCCGGAAAATAATGAGCCCCTACATAAGACAGTCGCCCAAAAATATATATAAAAAAAGCTATAGCTTTCAGAATATGGAGACACTAAAAAATCATTTTTTTTCAAAAATGCTTTATTATGTAAAACTGAAACAAACAACTAAAACAAAGTAGTCATATTTGGTATTGTCGCGTCCCTAAAATCCTGCTCTATAAAAATAGCATTGTAAAAAACAAAAAATAAAAATGGTGGCATAACAGCTATTTTTTGTTACCTTGCCTCACAAAAAGTGCAATATTGAGCAACCAAAAATCATATGTACCAACAAAACTGCCACCTTATCCCGTAGTTTCCAAAATAGTGTCACTTTTTTGGAGTTTCTACTCTAGGGGGGCATCAGGGTGTCTTCAAATGTAACATGGCAACTTAAAACTTTCCCAGTGAAATCTGCCCTCCAAAAACCATATGACGCTCCTTTCCTTCCTGTGCCCTGCTGTGTGCCGGTACAGCAGTTTACGATCACAAATGAGGTGATTCTGTAAACTACAGAATCAGGGTAATAAATATTGAGTTTTTTTTAGCTGTTAACCCTTGCTTTGTTACTAAAACCATGCATTAAAATGGAAAATCTGCCAAAAAAAAAAATCATCTACATTTTCCTTTAATTTTTGTGGAACACCTAAAGGGTTAACAAATCAATTTTGAATACCTTGAGGGGTGTAGTTTCTAAAATGGAGTCATTTATGGGTGGTTTCTATTATGTAAGCCCAACAGTGACTTCATGACGGAACTGGTCCTTAAAAAAGTGGGTTTTGGAAATTTTCTGAAAAATTTTAAGATTTGCTTCTAAACGTCTAAGCCTTCCAACGTCCCCAAAAAATAAAATGGCATTCACAAAATGATTCAAACATAATGTAGACATATGGGAAATATAAGGTAATAACTATTATATGAGGTATCACTATCTGTTTTAAAACTGAGAAATTTAAATTTGGAGAATTGCTAATTTTTCCAATTTTGTTGTAAAGGTGGGATTTAAAAAAAAAAATTTAAAATATTGACTGAAATTTACAACTATCATGATGTGCAATGTGTCACGAGAAAACAATCTCAGAATAGCTTGGATAAGTAAAAGCGTTCCAAATATATTACAACATAAAGTGACAAAAGGTCCTTAAGGTAAAATATGGCAGGGTCCTGAAAGGGTTAAAGGGAAGCATAGTGTATTGATTGACCTGCTGATTTCAGTAGGCTGTGTCTTCCATTATGCAGCGGCCCAGGAGGAGTGTGTAGAGGATGGGAGTGGAACTAGTGACTCTGAGGGTGGTAAAGTCTCTCACACACGTCTTTCCTCCAAGCTGATTCAGACTAGACTCTTTCTAACAAGTCAGGGGACAGCTTGGTCCATCAGCCTAGCAACACAGTTTGCCTTTACCATATGTTATACATACTGTGCTATTAAGTGCATACACATAACAAATCACAACATTTAATTCTAGAAGCATTGTATAAAATCTATTAATGGAAATTAATCCTTTGCAGTAGTCCTTCTGGGGTACTACGTTATGGCAATTAGTACTTTAAGAGTATTGAACTACCTAAGCCTGCAGCGTTCACTGTTGCTGTGAGAGAGATTCGTCAGTTACCATGACTGGTAATTTTTTTTTGTTGTGTATAGAACATTTCCATGGTTTTATAGAGATGTTCCAGCATATTGTAGTGTAGGTGTACTGAAGGACAAAAGTCTAATTAATATGTGCAAAATATCTTTTTATTGACAATAATACAAAATTTAAAACATCACATAGACCTCTAAAAACATCCAGCATATAGTCTATTATATGTCCAGGATTCCACCATTGGGCCCTCACAGTCCGAACACCAATTGTCTGTAAAATATCTAATTAGCTTTTGGCTCTTAGATGTCAAAGAATGTTCCTGTGTGAATAGGCCTAAGCATTTTAGAGCTTTCTTGGCACCATCCTCGGTGGCAATATTAAGGACAGGAGCTTTCTTTGACTTCTAAGATCCAAAAAGCTAATTAAGAATCTAGGTTGCAGATGCTGAGAGGAGGAAGTGCTGCTGACAAACTGAACTGACTACTAGCCCTGTACATAGGAACACAGTGACCAAACCAAATATCCATCATGCAAGTACAGAAGACTACTATTGAAAAGGATCAAGTCTCCGTTTGTAGATTGAACATTCAGTATTGTGGATTCAATACCTAACATCAACATACTGAAGGTAATTTGGCAATACATATCTATATGATTTAACACTTTAAGGACCTTGAACATACATGTATGGCAGAAGTCTGTTCTTTAAAGATGTTGCCCGCTCAGAAGCCGAGCCTGTGCTCTAACTGTCAGGTGCCTGCGGTTTCACATATCAGACACCTGGAGGCAATGTCAGTGATCGGCGATAATGCAGATTACAGACATTTAGCCCATCAGATGCCATGGTTAAGTGTGACCATGACATCTGAGCAGTCTTTCCTCAGGAGTGCTGCTTTCCCAGGGCCCAAATGGCTTCCCCATGCAAGATTGGGAAAGCCATTTGGTTGCTATGGCAGCCTCAGGCTCTCTGAATGATCCAAGGCCTGCCACAGCAATATTCCTGTGGCGTGTGGAAGAGCTCCATAGGAACACAGTTAATTTCCCATAGGCTGCAATGCTACATCATTGCAGTCTATGGAAAAAGCAATCAAACAATCGCATGTTAAAGTCCCCTACAGGGACTTAAAGGGGTATTCCCATCTCACAAATGTAGTTTGTATAGTTAGATATAGCCATACCAATATTATTACTAATAGAATGTAATTATATAAAATGTACCATTTAGAAGATTTGCCTATTTGTATAGCCATTGTCCCACACACATCAGTCAGGCCGTTGCCCCTGGTTATGGCCACCGTGGCCATGTAGTAGTGGTGGCCGGCTTGTTCTTGTTCAAACCCGCTCTGAGGTAACTGCTGTATTGTGAACGCACATTGCATCAGCAAGCGGGGGACATCTTAGGGTACTTTCACATCTGTGTTTTGGACGCTACCAGTCCAAAACACAATGGTCAGTATCCGTCCAAAATGCAGACTTTATAAACGGATCCTGCTCCATAGAGATGAATTGATCTTGGAACAGGATCCGTTTCTCTGTGTTTTGGAAGCATAGACAAAAATGCTACAAGCTGTGAAAGTACCCTAAGATGTGTCTCCGCATGCTCATAGTAACATAGTAACATAGTAACATAGTTTATAAGGCCGAAAAAAGACATCTGTCCATCCAGTTCGGCCTGTTTTCCTATAAGTTGATCCAGAGGAAGGCAAAAAAACCCTGTGAGGTAGAAGCCAATTTTCCCCACTTTAGGGAAAAAAATTCCTTCCCGACTCCAATCAGGCAATCAGAATTACTCCCTGGATCAACGACCCCTCTCTAGTAACTATAACCTGTAATATTATTACCCTCCAAAAATACATCCAGGCCCCTCTTGAACTCTTTTAGTGAACTTACCATCACCACCTCCTCAGGCAGAGAGTTCCATAGTCTCACTGCTCTTACCGTAAAGAATCCTCTTCTATGTTTGTGTACAAACCTTCTTTCCTCCAGACGCAGAGGATGGCCCCTCATCACAGTCACAGTCCTGGGGATAAATAGATCATGGGAGAGATCTCTGTACTGACCTCTGATATATTTATACATAGTTATTAGATCGCCCCTCAGTCGTCTTTTTTTCTAAAGTGAATAACCCTAATTTTGATAATCTTTCTGGGTACTGTAGTTCACCCATTCCAGTTATTACTTTAGTTGCCCTCCTCTGAACACTCTCCAGCTCTGCTATGTCTGCCTTGTTCACAGGAGCCCAGAACTGTACACAGTACTCCATGTGTGGTCTGACTAGTGATTTGTAAAGTGGCAGGACTATGTTCTCATCATGGGCATCTATGCCTCTTTTGATGCAACCTATTATCTTATTGGCCTTGGCAGTGCAACGTACCTTCACAATACAGTAGTTACCTCAGAGCCGGTTTGAACAGGAGCAAGCCGGCCAAAAATACTACATGGCCGCGTGTGTGGGACAATGGATATACAAATAGGCAATTCTTCAAAACGGTACATTTTATATAAATACATTCTATTAGTAATAATACTGGTATGGCTATATCTAACTATACAAACTACATTTGTGAGATGGGAATACCCCTTTAATAAGTGTGAAGATTTTTTTTTTAAATATAAAAAAATTATAAAAATAAATTTCATCAACATTGCTGCATCCTAAAATGCCCAAAATGGAATGCCGTAATGGAAAAAAAAAAACAAAATGGCCGATGTAAGACCCTTCAGCAGACTTGTTTCCTCTTGTTAAACACTAGCTAGCTGATTTTGGGGAGCCAGCATGGGTGCTCATAAATTCACTCCATATATTTGTGAGCCACAATTATGTACAAATTAATTTTTGTGTAGGTTGTGGTTGTAAATTTTTTGAAGCATTATGTCTCATTCGCACATCAGTGTTTTGGTCAGTAATTTCCATCAGTGATTTTGAGCCAAAACCAGGTGCAGCTCTATACATAGAACAGGTGCAGATCTTCCCCTTATACCTTATGTATGTGGAGGCTCTAATCCTGGTTTTAGCTCACAATCACTGATGGAAATTACTGACCAAAACACTGACGGGTGAATGAGGCATAATGCTTCAAAAAATTTACAACCACAACCTACACAAAAATAATTTGTACATAATGGTGGCTCACTAATATATGGAGTGAATTTATGAGCACTCAACATGCTGGCACCCAACTGATGGAAATCACTGACCAAAACACTGACATGTGAATGAGGCTTAAAAGGTGAAGTAATATAGGATTAATTACAAGTACAGTATGTATTATATAATTAAGAACTGCATGGCATAATTATACACTGAAAGAAGCAAAATAAATTCCATCTATATTTTCATCCTAAGTATGGTTTTTATAAATATATACATATTATATTTGCAAATAAATATACTAATTCACATTTTGCGTTTTTCTGCAAGTTTACATGTAGTTTGGTTATTAAGATTCACCCTCCCCACACCAGCACAATATAACTTTCTAACTGTGCCTATCATTGTGAATTGAGTTAAACATATAGATCTAACTAGAAAAAGTCTAATTATTGAATGGAAACAAGCTACTCACTGTGAATTTGATATAATGTTCATATATTATGCAAACTTGACTAATAAAGCCTTAAACTAAATTAACAACAAAACATACAATACAATATGTCTAGCTACCACAAGAACATTGCCTATTGCAATTTTTAAGAACTGGTTTTTATGTTGCTCAGGTTCCCGATGACACAAAGTGCATCTCAGTATTCCTTACTGCTAGAGTGATGCACTCAACCTTTGGCTTGAATATGAAAGGAAATGCTTTCTTAAAAGACTTTCTGAAGTTGGCCCCCATGAAAGCATACACAATAGGATTGACAGAGGAATTGGAATAACACATACAGTGTGCAAAAATTTTCAGCTTGTAAGTTTCATAGCTTTTCTGAAAATTTGAATCAAAGGCTTGAAACAAAATGAAAAGCTGGATGGGTCCCCAACAGATAGTGAAGAGTAGAACTATCACCACAACCATCTTGGATACCTTTGCTCGTACTGCCTCAGATCTCTCTGCCAAGAGCTGAACCTGAAGTAAGCAGAAAAAAGTGAAAGGATTTCAGGACTTTAATGAGAATCATAAAAGCTGTGAAATATATGATGTGCAAGTTATTTAAGGGATTTGGGAGTAATAAAACAGCGGTGCTCTTGTCCATAGCTTCTGTCAAAAGAAAGCATCGTGGTCCAAGGGGGGGCAAACATTGACTTGATGCATTCCTCCAACTGATCACACCAATATCTTTCACAGACATGTTGATTACAGTTTATTCTAACATACAATAATAGTCTCTGTAAATGTAACACGTGTTTGCATTACACAAGACCTCTTTTTCAAGCCAAAAGAGACATGCAGGTAGCAAAACCAGCGACTATTTAGACAAAATAGAGCACCAAAAATCAGAAGTGTATAGTCATATTGGAGTTAAATCAATAAATATATTGCATAAAAGTACAAACAAAACATTTAAAAAGGAAATGGTTAGATGAATAAATAGTATGAATAAAAGACACAATAATAAATACATAAAATAAAGCAACATAGCAATGCTGCAATTTATGAGAACAACTCCAGACTAACTAGGAAGGAGTGAATGAAAACATACAATACATACAAGAGGTCAGTATAAAACTGCTGATATGATAATTCAAGATCACAAACAACGCCAATATAAAAGTGGCCATAAATATGCTAATTGTTGCAAAAAAAAAGGAAAGGTCTGTAATTAAAAGAAAGATCTTCTTCGTAGTAACTGCTGATTTTAAGAGAATAACTATTTATTTTGCATGCTCCATCAAATCCTGCTAGTTTTTAGCCTATAGGCCTAATATCACATTCATATAATTGCTAGTTATTTCCGTTGTTCTTCTCTCTTAGAGAGGCAACAAAAAACAACAAAATAAAACAATTGCTGGCTTTGGCACATAACTGAAACCAACAGAACCAAACAGACCCCAATGACTATAATGGGGTTAATTCAATTTCTGTTCGGGAGTCCACTTTTTAACAGAAAACAAAGTCCTGCATGCCGGACTTTTTTTGTCCACTCTTTTTGGTAGAATCTGCAGTGGAGGCCCTGAATGGAGCCTCCAACCCAGATGTGAACATGTCTAATGCGGCAAATATCCTGGTTACTAATGATGTTTCTTTAACTAGGCAGACCTCTCTTAAATTCTTTCATTTTTTTTTTAATTTTCAGCATAAAAACATTACAATCCATAATGAAAAAAAAAAATCTTACAAAAATGTAATCTATAAACATAAAAGAATTCTTCCTTCATATTGTATATTCTTCTGTACTTTATTTTTCTAGTCTGAAAACCTAGGATGGTAAGGTGACATCCAGACCTGCAGTACAGTTATTCTTCCTACCATCAACAGCCTCATAGCTGCTCTGAATCCTTCACTATGTTTTTATCTCCTAGGAGGCTTAATGTAGGATTTAACAGAATATTGCCTAGCCTGGAACAGCACCAGCACAAATTAATTAGACTTGCTTGGCCTTCGTGACATAATGGGCAGTTAGAAGAATTTCTCAAGCCTATTCTTGGGAACAATTTTCCTTTGAGTATACTTTATCTGTCCGAGATCTCCACTGCATATGTCTTTACTTGGTAGTGAGTTATTTCTTGAGAGTATCCCCAGCATCAGTTTATACAATTCGGATGATGACCCATGCTGTTAAAGTTGCAGAAGGCGTAATTGTAAAAATGAACATCATAAGAGATAATTGCTGTCAGGAAGATCCGAGAAGACATGATGTGCTAAGCTATAGATAGACAGTAATCAGATAGTTTGAGTTCATGTGGCATCCAAAAGTTTAATTTAAAAAAATCTTGAAAATGTTTTATTTTGCTGAAAATGATTAAGTGTTACCAAAAGTAGAATGAGACGAAGGCTTTTGGAGGATGGCCTGGTGTCAAGAAGGGCAGCAAAAAGCTACTTTTCCACTTTTCACAAAGAAAAACCCAAGAAAAACATCAAGGACATACTAATATTCTGCAGGAAGTACTGAGATTGGACTGCAGAAGACTGGGGTAAAGTTATTTTCTCCCATTCAGACTGGGACATCTGGAAAAAAGGTGAGCATTACCATGAGTCTTGTGTCATGCCAACAGTAAAGCATCCTGAGATCATACATGTGTGGTGCGGTTGCTTCTCATCCAAGAGAGTGGGCTCACTCATAATTTTGCCTAAGAGCACTGCCATACACAAAGAATGTTATTAACACATCCTCCAACAGCAACTTCCTCCCAATGACCCAGATGCAATTTTGGCAATTAATCCATCATTGTTGGAGCACCATTAGACATGAGCGAAGTTATGAAAAACTTGATTTGGCAACTTCGCCGAAGTTAGCCAAGAAATCAAATTAGTTCTGAATTAATTAGACATGATTCGCTATAAAATTGGGTATGCCCAGCCCACTTTGCCTTAGGGTATGGCCACATGGAGCAGCCATGCTGCGGTGAAGAATTGCGCAGCCAATTAGCCCACAGCTGCATTTCATTTAATAATGAAGATCGCACTCTATAGTCCTTCATTGTTAATGGCCGTGCAGCACCTTTAAACAGGAGTTGTTGCTGGAATGGAGTTTGGCTGGTTAGGTGGGGGCACAATATGCATATTATTGCTGTTCTTTCCTACAATCTCCTGCAGGTATTTGAATATTAATCAGCTCTGGCATACTCACTTCTCCAACCCCAAAGCTCTTCTGCACTACAGGCGAAAGCTCTTCTTCTGCCATCTGCTTTTCCTCCTTTTCCACATAAGATAATATCGAAGAGAATATATCATCAGGAACATCTAGCTCCTCCTTTCTCTGCATCTTTCTGACTTTTCTAGGGCATGGAGACTTTGAAGGATGATTTGGAAGAAGTAAAGCCAGCAAAAGATGAGGATGGTCATCATTACTACCTGTCCCCCCTAAGGGGTGCAGACTGGATGGTATTAGTTGGCACGCTGGCACTGGAATAATAAAGGCTTCCATCTTATTGGTATTGAATTATATTTCTGAGTTCAGGGCTGATTTCGAAATGATTAAATGTAGAAATAAATAAATAAAACTAATGTAGAATAAGTCTCCCTGCGCTCTCCTTGTCCAATATTCTTCTATTAATCTGCAGGACATTGTTGGTGTTCTCGCATTCCCGGGCTTCTGATTTTCACTTTGTAACACGTGCAGCCTCCATTTTAGGAAAAACTGTTTAATTACCATGAAAGAATATTCAGATTCATGGCAAATCAAACTTTTCCTAAACTTTGGACCGAATTCTGCTTTGAATGCTTTGCTGTGCTCAACCATGCCACAAGGTAAAAGTGATAACTAAGTGGCTCAAACATTGAAATTCTAGGTCCATGGCTAGGAAAATCCCCAGATCTCAATCCCATTGAGAATCTGTGGCCAATCCTTGAAAAGTGAGTGGACAAACAAAAACACAGAAATTATAATAAACTGTCAGGATTTGGACAAAAGCCTATATCGCGCATGCAAGGATGAATTGCAGAGGTCTTGAAAAGGAAGGGTCAACACTGTAAATATTGAGGGGCACATTTATTAAGACCAGCGTTTTAGATGCACCATCCTCTTCATAACTTTGGCGGATCCTCCACTGATTCAAATATAAGATAGCTTCCTAGCTGTCTTACATTTAGACAATTTTTTTACATTATTGTGGCAATATGCCGGATGTGTGGGCAGAAGGTAAGGCGCAACCAGAGTGCTAATGTTGGCACGATAGTCCTGTGTCAACACATGGATCATCACCATAAAGTGGCATGGGAAAACCGTGCCACTCATTTAGTGTTACAGCCTGATGCAGAAACCTTTGCATCTCCCACCAGCCAGCGCCCCATCTCCAGTAGTCAGGGCTCATCAACATTAGCAGAAGGAAGCTGTCGGAAGCAGGTCTCAATCATGAACATCCTCATCTTTTGCTGGCTTTACTTCTTCCATATCATGCTTTGCGGTCTCCATGTCAGAGAAAAGTCAGCAAGATGCAGAAAGAGGAGGTGGATTTTCTTGATGACATATCATCGATACGTCGGACCATCTGGTTTTAACCCTAATCCTTTTTTAAAGTGAAATACCATCCAGTTCATAGTATATATTTGTATAGTTTTCGATTTTACACATGGAATATGGAAATCATTCTTTTTTTTTAAAGAGATTGATGTCTACCGGGTAAAAAATAATTTTTGTTCTTTCAGTAGTTTTCCATTTGACAGAACAAAGCCAGATTTATTTGCAGTCCACTTTTGAGAGTTCTTCATTGTTTGTATTTCAGAGCATATAGTACAGGGACCATTTTTGGTTTTGCATTTTCATTTTTTCCTAATACAATGTTAAAATAGGCATAGCTTTTTAAATTATCCATGCATATAGCCATATGAAGACTTATTTTTGGGGGATAAACTTTGACAGAGCCCACTACAATATACGGTTGGTAACTGTGATGCACACCAATACCACAGAAATCTGCAACTTAATTCACAAATACCCATTACAGCTTATCCATATATACAGTATACCATTAGTATACCATTCAATTTACCATTTCTGTTATAGGAAAGTGGGAAAAAATATTCTTTATTGGGATAAATTGGAAAAAAAAAATATTCCGCTAAGGTTTTTGTTTTTTTTACATCACGATGTTCTATGTGCGCTAAAATGACATAACGTCCTTAATCTGCGGGTCAACACGAATATGGCGATACCAAACTTGTATGATTTTTTTGTGTTTTTAACTACTTTTGAAAAAACAAAAACCTTAAAAAAAAAAAATCAAGATTTTCTTTGCATGACCACTTTCTGACAGCCATAACTTTTTTATATTTCATTCTACAGAGCTATATGAAGACTTGTTTTTATAGTATGAAATTTAGACTTTTTTTGGGAGGGTAAAGGTGATAAAAAATGGAGAATTGTGTGTTTTTATTTTTTTGTTTTCATTACGGCGATCAGTGCACACGAAATATTTTAATAGTTCAGACTTTTTTGGATGAAACAATACCGAATATGTTTTTTTGTTTCTATATTTTTATATGTAAAATTGGGAAAGTGGTGTGAAACAAACGTTCAATATTTTTTTTTTACTATTACAGTGACAACATTTAACCCTCTTAGGGGGCTAGAACCTGGGATCCTTTGATCCCTTGTCCTATTCACCCTAATAGAGATCTATTAGGGTGAATAGCATTTTGATGCGCTCCTTGCTATGCTGTGCTTTGTGCACAGCACAGCACAGCAGGGAGGTTACCATGGCAGCCATGGGAAGTTTCAAAAGCGTCCAGGCGTCCATGGTAACTGATCGGTGCCACGCAATTTCACTGTACCTCACAGACAGCGCGATCGGTTTTGATGATCGCATCTGAGGGGTTAAATAATGGGGGTTTGTCGGGATTACCATTCCCCTTCATTGTGGCCGGGTGTCTGCTGTATCATAAGCCGGATATGTAGCAGGCTCACTGCAGCAGCACGCTCCATACTTTCCCTCAGACACTGTAACATACGGGTATATTTGATTTATAGTGATTCATGAAGAATCAATTCGTAATGAATCAAATTTATTGTTGAAGTTTGACGAATTGGCTGAATCAAATTTTTTAAAACTTCGCTCATCTCTAAAGGAAGGTCATCATCTTCTCTAGGATTTATCTGATTGCAAACAATTTGGTCATATTCTAAATAAGACACTGCTCATACTTATATTAGGTTTGAGGATTTTTGTAAAATATAGAAGGAAACAGATAAACCTTGTTGGCAGATCAAAGTGAAAATAGTCCATAAGGACAGTCTAATCGCACAACCATTCATTTGAATTCACATATGCAGCCTGTCCATTCTGTTGCATAAACACTGTGGATTTGTTCTCTTTTTATTTTGGAAAGCATAGGGTGAAATCCATGAGAAATATTCAACAGCATCTGTGTTTAACGCATGCAGATTTTGCTATGGATTTGCTGCTTATTTTGCTATGTGTTCTTTGCTTTCTACCATAGTTTTCCTGCATTCGGATACATCTAAAACAATGTATCACATAGGGGGGCACATCTTAAGACTCAATCCCTGTTTACTTAGCAATCAGCATCTCTGTAGAGCAAGGTACCTTAGTCACAAAATATCATGTAAATGTGAGGAGCCACAGGACATCTTTGAACTGGTAGCTTCAGTACACTATAGCGTAAGAGAATTCTCCTTTTGCAGCAGTGCTATGATTACTCTATTGCAACATAGCCTTTTTTTTTTTTTACAGATGTTGTTCTTTTATTATTAATACATAAATGACATTTTTTCATTCAGTTGGTGCCTTCACACATTGCTAATGTAAGTGTGATATATTCTGAGCAATATAAGTGAATATATTATATATAATAATAGTGGATGGTAACTTGTGTGAAATGAAGCTGAATCTGCCATACATGTGACTGATTAGCATCAATTTTTTTCATTGTCCATATTTTCTTGTGTTACCTGATAGTTACTGTCAATGGGCTCCACAACAGGTCTGCTCATCCTTTTCAGCATGAAAGCATAACATACACTAATCGTTAGCAGTGGCAAGAGGTATACTGCTAGAAATGTATATAAGATGAAGGCTTTTTGATGTGCAGCGGTTGGAAAGGCTTCTATGCAGTAGGTCTGTGGTCCGTACCAGTACCCAGTACTCAGTTTTTGGTACATTGCACAAGGAATGGATAAAACAAAGGAGCCTGTAAATAAGTGATAAAGGAAAATTGAATTATGCTAATAAGTATGCGACAGCAAGTGATTTCTTTACATACAGTATCTTCTATTTCTATTGTTGCTTGTTTTCATCCTATATTTATCATGCAAGTTATATTTTTCCCAGGCTTTGCACTTTACATTTCTCATACAACTATTAAACAACTATAATGTGTTATGGACTTACAGTAGAGAGATACTAAACATTGCACACATATGTAATCAAAGGCTGTATACACTTTTGGGGGCAATTTTTATGATTGCATTTTACTCATTTTGGGCTAAAAATATTTTTTTCTGTCACAAAGGGTTAACTGTCTAGCTGTGTGAATTAAACTTTCACTTTGTGGCAGTCATCTAATACACTTTATCTCTAAATCACTAAAAAGTCATAAATACTTATTTAAAGGGAAACTGTCATCTCCGAAACACCCCCTGAACTAGAGTAAGCGTTGTATAGTGTAAGTGATGCTGAATCCGAATATGTAATTTTTATCTTCATACTCACTTCCATTCTGACGCTGTGCTCCCACAAACCAGCAGTAAAATGCACTCACTGGACTCTTCTTTGAGTCCTCTCCATTATGTGAGTGAGCACTGGAGTCCACTGAGTGCATTTTACTGCTGGTTTGTGGGAGCACAGCGTCGGAATGGAAGTGAGTATGAAGATAAAACTTACATATTCGGATTCAGCATCACTTACACTATACAACGCTTACTCTAGTTCAGGGGGTGTTTCGGAGATGACAGGTTCCCTTTAAGCCACATTCTTATGAGTAAGATAATAATAGAGCTATAATGAATTTTTATAAGGTCAGAGATGAGAGATAAGGAGCCATCAGATGAGCTGCCTGATGGAATACAGTAAAAACACAGAGCATGCTACTAGAGAATCTCAAAGCTGTACAGAGAAAGGGGCTACAATTTTTTAATAAAGACCAAATTAAAAAAAGATTTTAGCTAAAATGAGTACAATGTAATAATAATAATAATGATAATATAATATACTAGCAGAAAGACCCGGCTTCGCCTGGGTATATTTCATCTATTTATTTAATGTTTCTGTGTGTCGTTGCAGAGAGAAAGTCAATGCAGCTGACAGAAATTGATTTTTACCTTCATTTTTTCAATCCCTATTGGCTGCGGAGTGGGAGGGGGTGTGGTTTAATGGGACACGGGGGGGGGGTTAAGTCCTTCATTTCAGGGTGGCCTGAATTATAGGTTAATGCCATGGTAATTTGAGGAAACACAATGGGTAGCAGTGGAAGAAAACATTGCTTTGCGCGGGTATATTTAATCTATTTCATTTCATGTTTCTGTGTGTCGTTGCAGAGAGAAAGTCATTCTCCCTCCCATCCCTGCAGCTGACAGATGTTGATTTTTACCTTCAATTGTTCAATCTCCATTGGCTGCGGAGCGGGAGGGGTCATGGCCTGACTGAGTTGGGGGCGTGACGTTGCAAGACCTGGGGCGGGGTTTTAAGTCCTTCTTTTGATGGTGGCCAGAATTACAGGTCGATGCCATGGTAATTTATGAGGACACGCCATGGGTAACAGTGGAAGAAACCATTGCTTTGCACGGGTATATTTAATCTATTTCATTTAATGTTTCTGTATGTTGTTGCAGAAAGAAATCCAACTTCCCTCCCACCCCTGCAGCTGACAGAAGTTGATTTTTACCTTCATTTTTTCAATCCCCGTTGGCTGTGGAGTGGGAGGGGGCGTGGCCTGACAGAGTCGGAGCGTGGTTTCCCGAGATCTGGGGCGGGGGTCAGAGTGTCATGAATTACAGGTCGATGACATGGTAATTTATGGGGACCCGCAATGGGTAGCAGTGGAAAAAAAAAACATCTTTTATTAGTACTGAATGGTCGTAGTCAAAAATTAGTCAATTTCATCTACGATTTTTGTGTGTCGTTGCAGAGAGAAATTCACCCTCCCACTCCTGCAGCAAACGGAAGTTTATTTTTACCTTTATTTTTTCAATCCCCGTTGGCTGCAGAGTGGGAGGGGGCGTGACCTGACAGAGTCGGGGGCGTGGATTAGCAAGAAGCTTCGCATGGGTGGATTTAATCTATTTTATTTAATGTTTGTGTGTGTTGTTGCAGAAAGAAAGTCAACCTCCCACCCATCCCTGCAGCTGACAGAAGTTGATTTTTACCTTTATTTTTTCAATCTCTGTTGGCTGCAGAGTGAAAGGGGGTGTGGCCTGACAGAGTTGGGGGTGTGGCTTAGTGAGACCTGGGGAGGGGGTTTTAAGTACTTCTTTTAGGGTGGCCTGAATTAAAGGTCAATACCATGCTTATTTATGAGCCCACGCAATAGGCAGCAGTGGAGGAAAACATCTTTTATTACTACTGAACTGTAGTAATAGAAAAACACATAAGTTATATTTATGGTAACCAGAATACCTTTAACAGTGTCAGTAAATAGAAATGGATGAGATCCTCAGCTGCTGATAATTACCTGGTTGTTATGGAAACTCCCTCCCTGTGTGTGCCTTTGCAGAGAATGGCAGTTGGAGTTTAAAACCAAAGCTCCCAGTTGTAATGTTGGCTAATGGAGATCATATTTTGGGAATATCTCGGGAACGGTACGTAATAGAGAGATGAGACCTGGTCTAAAACCTTCCCGGACACCTGATGTACCTGTGTGCCGAATTTGGTGAAAATTGGTCCAGTAGTTTGGTCGCGCATAGAGAACAGACAGACAGACAGAAACTCATTTTTATATTATTAAGAGATAAAGCAGAGTGCATGTATGTATGTGTGTATGTCCGCTAAAGGAATCCGCACAGTTGCAGCTACAATAATGAAATTTGGCACACAAGTACATCAGGTGTCTGGGAAGATTTTAGAACGGGTCTCAGCTCTCCAGGACATACTGTTCCCGAGATATTCCCAAAAAATGCATTAGCCAATAGAAGCCTGGTCACATGACCCTTATCAGCCAATAGAAGGTTGCAGGCAGTTAGTCTCCACACACACACACTGTTTCATACCGGATTTCCATAACAACCCAGCCATTTTTCTTCACTGCTGTAGGTCTGCTTTAAAGGGGCAGAGCGCTGTGGATGACACTGTTAAAGGGGTATTCCGGTTACCATAAATATAACTTATGTTTTAGAATAACTCATCATCAATCATTACCTAATATAATGTAAATCTCACATATTTACCATTCAGTAGTAACAAAAGATGTTTTCTTCCACTGCTACCAGTGAAACCCACTGTGTTTCCTCATAAATTACATGCATCGACCTCAAAAAAAGGACTTAAAAGCCCCACCCCAAGGTCCCACTAAGCCATGCCCCCGACTCAGTCAGGCCACGCCCCTTCAACTCCGCAGCCGACGGGGATTGAAAAAATAAAGGTAAAAATCAACTTCTGTCAGCTGCAGGGGTGGGAGGGAGGACAACTTTCTCCCTGCAGCTCATGCTCAGACTGCACAGTGCTGCTGTCTGAGAGTGAGCTGTTCAAAAGGACATCCCTGTTTACGTCCAGGCCCTGCGCATGACGGAGGACAGGGAGTCTGAAAGCCGGACTGTCCAGCCTAAAACCGGACCTCTGGCCACCCTAGGGGCAGGCTGATGTTGGGGTGGCCAGACGTCCGGTTTTAGGCTTGATAGTCCAGTTTCCTGGCTCCCTGTCCTCCGTCCAGCGCAGTGCCTGGACGGACGCAGGGATTTCCACCCTTTCAGTAGCTCATGCTAAGACAGCTTCTCCTCTGTGTCTTCATGGAGCCAGGGGGTGTGACATCATGTTTAGGGGTGTGGCTTCATGGGGACCGGTGGCGTGGCTTCACGTTTGGGGGAATGGCTGGTGAGGTCCGGTTTTCTGGGGTGAAGACAGTGGCCACCCTAGCTGCTGTGGAGGTCACAGTTAAAGGGGAGGGCACTGTGGATGTTACTGTTAGGGACAGGCTGCGGTGGAGGTCACTGTTAAAGGGCCGGGAACTGTAGAGGTCACTCTCAATATCTTTTAACGACACACACACAAACATTAAATGAAATAGATGATATATACTCGAGCGAAGGCGGGTCCTTCTGCTCAACAATCAACAACAAGTGGGTCACAATTGTGAAGTGGAACGAAATTTATTGGATCATTTAAACTTTTTTTGTAATAATAAAACTGAAAAGTGGGGCGTGCAAAATTATTCGGCCCCCTTGCATTAATACTTTGTTGCGCCACCTTTTGCTGCGATTATAGCTGCAAGTCGCTTGGGGTATGTCTCGATCAGTTTTGCACATCTAGAGACTGAAATTCTTGCCTATTCTTCCTTGCAAAACAGCTCGAGCTCTTTGAGTTTGGATGGAGAGCTTTTGTGAACAGCAGTTTTCAGCTCTTTCCACATATTCTCAATTGGATTCAAGTCTGGACTTTGACTTGGCCATTCTAAGACCTGGATACGTTTATTTTTGAACCATTCCATTGTAGATTTTGCTTTATGTTTGGGATCATTGTCTTGTTGGAAGATAAATCTCCGTCCTAGTCTCAGGTCTTTTGCAGGCTACATCCATCTTCCCATCAATTTTAACCATCTTCCCTGTCCCTGCTGATGAAAAGCAGACCCAAACCATGATGCTGCCACCACCATGTTTGACAGTGGGGATGGTGTGTTCAGGGTGATTACGCCAAACATATCGTTTTGCATTGTTTCCAAAAAGTTGGATTTTGGTTTCATCTGACCAGAGCACCTTCTTCCACATGTTTGGTGTGTCTTCCAGGTGGCTTGTGGCAAACTGTAAACGAGACTTTTTATGGATATCTTTGAGAAATGTTTTTCTTCTTGCCACTCTTCCATAAAGGCCAGATTTGTGAAGTGTCCGACTGATTGTTGTCCTATGGACAGACTCTCCCACCTCAGCTGTAGATCTCTGCAGTTCATCCAGAGTGATCATGGGCCTCTTGGTCATGATGATTATATAATAAAGGCCATTGCCTTTTTTTTTTGCAACCTGCAAGTTGACATGAATGCTCCACTCGTGTGGGGGAGCATGCTAGCACTCATATACTCATATGTTTCTGCTGGCCAAAATGGTCTACCAAGCCTGGCTCAACCAGTGTTGGAGAGAACATTCATAAAAGGCAGCATGCTACAGCAGTGGCTCTATCCCAGGAAACAGGAAGCAATCCTGGTTAGAGACTGTTTTGCGTTTGGTTTTTATAAACCACATAAGCATTGTAAAGTATTGAATTTGTGTGACAATTTACATTCAGTTCACTGTAATGTCAGTCTGGTGTCGAAGGAGAGGATTTGAACGAGATAGATTTGGGTTCGGATGGCTGGTGAGTTTAGTGAACTACCTTTCACAGCATGTTCTATATTTTCAGTTTTTTCACACAGCTCTGGTTCGATAGAAGTGAATGGGGCTTCAGTGAAAATGTATTGCATCTGAGTGCAATCCAGATGCAATGCGTTTTTCACTGATGGTTGTTAGGAGATGTAGATTGTTATTTTTCAGTTTTTTTCATAAAAAATTGCATCTGCAGAAAAAACTAAAACACTAAACACAAATACAGACAAAACTGACTGAACGTACATGCAGAACCCTGAAGAGACCCTGAGAGAATATGTAACACTGGTGTAAAGGAGGCCTAAGCATTTCCAGTTAAGTGCTGTTGCAGATGTGTGTGGATTGGGTGATGAGGGGGTTAAGTGCCTTGGGCAATGGAAATCAGCCTATTTCAGGCCCTTCATGTTCACAAATATAGTATGGCTGATAAGCCACTCATATATTTTCTGGGCAGAAAGCAGAGCTGCCATTTATCCATGTGGTTTGTACCTGGGTATTGAGGTGGCCGATGTTCCCTGGAAAGGGATCAGAGGCCTTCCTTGGTTATGAGTTCTCCCAAAGATAATGGCATTCAGAGCCAGTTTTGTGGTTTTGTTGTTTTGCTCGTTGTGGCTGGTCGGAATATCTTGGGTCATATAAAACTGACAGAGCGTAGTTCATTGATGAAACAAGCCTTTTTTGTTTGCGTTCAGGATTTTTTCAAATGGATGGAAGTGGTTCTGAGAAATGTTTGGAGAGGCGCGAGCAAAGTATTTGTTGAACATTTGTTTCAAATCATGTTCAGTCTCTGTGGGTATAGTAGGATGCCTTTGTAATAGAGATTTGCTGATAGATAGTAATGAGTTGCTGCTTTAGAATAGGGTACAGATGAAAGGGGTGGTGCACCATTAGGGGAGGGGTTTGGCAACCCCACCCCATGGGAGACCTGCTTCCTGGTGCTGGTTCCCGACTCTCTGCTTCTCCGCTCAGATTCTAGGATGTAAACCTCTGTTGCAGCCAATAGGTGGCCACTAGAGATGAGCGAGCATACTCGTCCGAGCTTGGTGCTCGTTCGAGTATTAGGGTACTCGTAAGTGCTCGCTGCTCGGACGAGTATCTCGCCATGCTCGAGGAAATGGCAACTTCCGCATCGTGCATTTTTGGCACCTATAAACTCAGCCAATCACAAGCCAGGAGACTCTGCGGTACACCCAGCATCACGTGGGGCCCTTTGTCACGCTCTGGTGTGGGGGGAAAGGCCACACCGAGCGTAAGAAGGATGGGAACAGACAAAACCAGGGAACTGGTCACCTCCTGCAGGGGACCCTAAGACTAGGCCCTAGTTGGCTACCAGTATGAGCTAACCCGGGTGGTAGGAAAGCCCATACGCAGGAACCTAATCTTAATATACCCTAGATCACCCTGCAGTCTAGTGACACAAGAGAGTAACCCGTTCCTCCAAGCATAAGGAGGAACAAGAGACTCAAAACGGGAATAACCAAAGGAAGGGAAAACACTTAACTTTAAGTAGAACTCAGCAACTGGATCTCCGCCGAGATCCACACCACTCTCAATCAGGGATGTAGAAGATA
>ONZH01015911.1:0-50902 GCA_900303285.1 Rhinella marina
TTTTTTTGGAGTTTTTGTAACTTTTTTAGTCGCGCTACACTAGTTGAACAGCAGACAGCAACCTGGAGCGTGTACTGATGGTCACGGGACAGGAGCTGGCTCAGTGCTACCTGTACTGACGTTATAGGTTACTTCACCTATAACGTATTATTAACAGCAAAAAATTTTTAAAAATTTTTTTTTTTAGAAACTTTTTTTTATATATTTTTTTTTTATATTTTTTGGTGTTTTTTGTAACTTTTTTTTGTCTCAGGACTCGCAGCTACACTAGGTTGAATGCACCCAGCAGAGCAACAACCTGTACAAATTGTCACGGGACAGGAGCTGGCTCAGTGCTACCTGTACTAACTCAACTGTCCTCCTGACAGCTTTCTCTCACTAACCCTTTCTAATCCTCTCTCTTTCTCTCTATCTCTCCCTGTCTCTGTCTAGCAGATTACCTATCTAGCTATCTTTATTTTTTCTTCTAACTAACGTGGAGCTCCTCTCTGTGTGCTGTCTGCCAACAGAATGACGAGCTTCCGTCGTGCAACAGCACTTAAAGGGCAGTGGGAGTGACGTCACAGCTCTTGCATTTCACAGAAAAACAGGATACAAGGGATTTTATGTGTAATAATCCCTTGTATCCTGGTCTATTCTGTGAAAACGGTACAGTTTTGATGTGCCGTTTTTATTTTAACCAGATTCGTCTTAAAAGTTCTTAAACGAATCTGGTTCGTTACGGTTCTGTTCGCTCGTCCGAACGAACGTTCGGACGAACGAAAATAATAACCCATCTCGGCCATTCTCCTCCCAAAAGGGTGGTTTGACACGAGGGTCACACCAGGATACAAGGGATTGTAGGAGTAATAAATAATCCCTTGTATCCTGGTCTATTCTGTTGAAAAGTAAACTTTATTTATTTACGAACCTGATTCATACGAACTTTACGAAAGTTCGGTTCGGGGACGAACCGAACGTTCGGTAAAGTTCGTAACGAATCTGGTTCGTTACGGTTCGGTTCGCTCATCCCTATACAGGATATCTACTGTATACCGGTATATTGGCAGTAACTATCTAAACTGCATTATTGATGCATACTGTATCGATCTACGTATCTACAGGGTGAGCAAAAAGTCGCAGGACACCCTCTTGTTTCAGAAACTAAAGGGAGTATTGGGTGAGCAGGCCTTTGTTTTAGGCTATGTCTGAAACATAGCAGCCATCTTGAAAGCTGACATATTAGATCAAGGGCAAATTTTTCCAATAGGAAGGCGGACATGTAGCATATCAAAGAAGGCCAGAATTTTCTCAGAAATCAATTGCCAAAATTTGCAATATCTCTTGTGGTTCAAAAGTTATCAACAGAGAAAATTCCAAACTTCAAAGTCCTGTGTTCAGCACCAGGAACAACACATTGAACACCTCAAGTAGTTGTGTATCACAGGGGATATTCCTGGTTGTTATTGGAACTTTCTGTGTTTATATCTTTTGAACCACAAGAGATATTGCAAATCTGATTGCGGCAATTGATTTCTGAGAAAATGATGATCTTCTGATATGCTACAGAAAAAATCTTCCCTTGATCCCATATGGCATATTTTAAGATGGTGGCCATGTTCCATACATAGCCTAAAAGATAGTCCCCCTCACCCATTGTCAAAGGAAAATACATACAATACAACCACACACCGCTAACCAGATAAAGCACAAAATGCCATAGTGATATAGAGTATTCTGAAGCTCATGCTATGCTTGTTTAATAAATTAGAGACTCTTGGCAAATATATTTTGTACAAAATTATCTGAGCCCATTCACCAAATCGTCAAGGTGATCTCTGCAGAATGGGAACCTAACATTATCTCCTACCTGTTACGTGCCAGATTTGGCTTCCAAATAATCAGGGGGTGTTTTGTTCCACATGCATGCTGTATCCACTCTGCCTTTTGCCATTTCTGGTGCTTCAAAGGCCTCCCCTAGTTCAGGAACCCTGACCCCCTCACCCATTACTTGCTTGGGCAGGAGAGCAAGGTTCTCGGGGGACATTACTCCCCCACATACATAGCTGGATTCCACTTTGCCCTGCAACTTGTAGGCTAGAAGCCCAGGAGAGGCCAGTCTGTTAGAAGCCACCTTGCTGCTGGTAGATAGGCCCAACATATTCTTGATCAAAAATATATGAAAAGATCTTCTACTTTTCATATAGCAAGTAGAGCAGTAATGCAAGTTACATTTTCAAGAATTCACCTCTCACCTGTGACTCTGTACATTAAGCATTACTTGTAGTTCTATGCATTGTGTTGCAGCCTAGGTACCTTTTTATGCATATTTTGGAGGTGCTGGTTTATTCTCTTTTGTGTTATATATCTATCTCATATCTATCTATTTATCTAGATCATACAAGTGTTGTGCTGTCTTCAAACAGCTGATTGTCGGGGTGTCAGGAGTCAGACTTCCCTCAATCTGATATTAATGACCTATCTTGAGGATGTCATCAGTAACAATACCTGGAGGGCCCCTTTAAGTCATTTAATTCTACTAGTCAGGATATAAAGTAGAAATCTGTGTTTTTCTCTGTTTTCTGCATGTCACCACACCTGTGCACACTGACTAGCCTTTCATCATTATCTCTGTACATTTTTCATCTTCTTCCTCCACCTCTTCTATTACTTTGAATGACCCCGAAGTCGTCTTGAGAAATGTTAATATTACTCCTAAAAACCTATAGAAAAATGACTTAATGTGTAGGCGTAAATCACAACTCAAAGCTGCAAGAAGATGTTCTCTGAATGACATTTACCAACAACATGAGTGACCCTCGAAAGCGTCTGCTGCGCCATAGGAAGCCATTCACCGCAGGAGCAGCCTTGACTGACTCCATTTGTAAGTCACATTATATTCACTTTACAATACAAGGTTTTTTAATGTTTGGTTTTTTTTATAACATTATAATGTATGATTATTGTTATGGTTATTAAAGGTCTAAAATTAGCGTAACTATTATTTATCAGCCTTTTATTATGTCTAGTAATTGCATAAGCCATTATAGCACTTTATTAGTCTAGTATTATACCTTCTTCTTTTATCTTCATTAATTGTATATACATTACTGGAAAATGAAAAAAAAGAACAAAGGGAAAAACTGAATGCGATTGATCTGAGACTCACAAAGCATAAACTGCTCGTGGCGCTTGGATACTGATCCTGCAAAGTGGTTCCCCCTTTATTTTAGGTTCTGCAGTGGGGTATAGGATGAGGTCACATTAATATTGGGGGCATCTCCCCGTGCTACCATACAGACTGTCACTCTGCCATGGTACATACAGGCGCCGGACATCTTCCTGTTGTCATTCCATGCTCTTCCATCTTAGTAGTTCAGACAAGGTGGTTGCTTGCTGCTGTGCATGGGAGATCCTTTCCCACTTCCAGTCTCAGGAATTCTCTATGAAGGAGATATCTGGTGATGGAGCTGGCCAGGTGAGCTGCTGGACACCCTGCAGAGCATGTTGTGTAGCGTGGTCAGTGTGTAGAAGCATTATCTTGTTGGAACACCATGTCTTCTGAGTCTAAAAGGCAGTAGGACTGGATCAACAATGTCCTGGGCATACAGAAGGTAGGTCAAAGTTCACTCTATGAATACCAGACTGGAAAGATCATGGTGGCTAATGGTCCCCCTCATGACACCTGGTGCTGTGTGTCACTGTACTAAGCATGATGGCACTAGGCCTCCAATGAACACCGATAGGACCATCATTAATATCAAAGCAGAACCTGCTTTCATCACTGAACACTGTTATTTGCCTTTGTAATATATCATGGCCTATAGCTGTTATATTGGGTTGAACCAATTTTAAATTAGGTTGGTGTGACCCACTGACACACTGCTGCTACTATTTTATAGAAGTTATTTTGACATCTGCTGAATCATTACTGGAAAGTTGATTGAACTTGATATTCCTTTTTCTTGCATTACTTGTCACTACGGTAGTGCCTATGATAGTGAACCACTACAGCTTTGACCCTGGTACTGAAGTACCCCAGAGCTGCTCATAGTAATGCTACAACACTGTCCATGTACAGAAGTATTAAAAGCTGTTAATGGCCCTGAATTAATCCAGAGCTATCCATGATACTGATCTACTACACCACAGTCTATTGTATCAAATTACTCCAGAGTTGTCCATAATACTAAACTACTCCAGAGCTGTCCAAAGGATGAACTACTACATCACTGTCCATGTTGCGGAACTACTATATCACTGTCAATGGTTGTGATAACACTATGCCACTGCCCCAGGTTCTAAACTACTACATCACTGTCCATAGTTCTGATACTATTATGTCACTGTCCATGGTGCTGAACTACTAAATCAGCATTCAGGGTACTGAAGTACTATATCACTGTGCATGGTGTCTATGGTATTGAACTACTCCAGAGTTATCCATGACACTAAACTACTCCACAACTGTCAATAGGACTGAACTACTACATCACTTTCCCTGGTGCTGAACTCGTATATCGCTGTCCATGGTCCTGGTTCATGATTCTATATCATTTCCCCTGGTGCTGAACTACTATATCACTGTCCATGGTGCTGAACTACTATATCACTGTGCACGGTTGTGGTTCATGGTTCTATATCACTGTGCATGTTTCTGAACTACTACATCACTGTCCATGGTGCTGAACTACTATATCACTGTCCATGGTGCTGAACTACTATATCACTGTCCATGGTGCTGAACTACTATATCACTCTGCATGGTTCTGAACTACTATATCACTGTCCATGGTGCTGAACTACTATATCACTGTGCATGTTTCTGAACTACTACATCACTGTCCATGGTGATGAACTACTATATCACTGTCCATGGTGCTGAACTACTATATCACTCTGCATGGTTCTGAACTACTATATCACTGTCCATGGTTCTGAACTACTATATAACTGTCCATGGTGCTGAACTACTATATCACTGTCCATGGTGCTGAACTACTATATCACGGTCCATGGTGCTGAACTACTACATCACTGTCCATGGTTCTGATACTACTAGGTCACTGTACATGGTGCTGAATTGCTAACTCATCATCCATGTTTCTTAACTACTACATAACTATCCATGGTTCTGAACTATTCCAGATTTGTTCATGTACTGAACTGGAAAATCTGTGGAGAGACAAAAGGAAATAAACTGAATAAATGATCTGAGCTGCATTAGAACTAAGAGTTGCTGCAGGAGCGAGAACCTTGAGGACCTTCTCTTTATTACTTTCCTGGATTATTATTGTCGGATGATATTGGCGCTGTTCGTATTGCTGAAACAAAAGAAGACTAATAATGTAGAGCACAATTTTTAATATTGGAGTAAAATTGTAATGATGTAACACCCGAGGTAAACAGCAAGTCAATGAATCCAATGTGTTCGCCTTACCTCCATATGTAAAGACAGAACGACTTCCAGATTTTCCACGTTACATGATAAACACCTCTTCTCTTAGCATTTTTTTTTTTTTTTTAGCAATACACTTAGGTATCATTTAATAGGTTTTACTATCAACATTGTGTGTGACCACAGCTTTCAAATCCCTGGAGGGCAGATTTAGATTCTTCCAACTGTTTGTGTCGCCAGTCATTTAAAACCATTTAAAAGTGCAGAGACATAGAATGCAAGATAGAGTCCTGTATGCCCCGAGCTGCCAGGACACATTATCTATACATAGTATGTTGTTTACTATTATAATGAACTCATAGCATACTGAGTATCAACACCTCCCACACCAGGTAATAATTACCAATCTTCACCAGTAATGGAAGTTAGATTCCACTTTTTCAGTAAATATTCAAGTCACAATCTGGAAATTAAAGTCTATCGATATGTCTGCATTGAGTTTTTGTTATAATGCCCATTTATTTCCTAAATGCATACAATTAATCTGCTTTCTAAACAGTCTTCGGTATAAATTTCCTATCATTTTGCTTCTGTAGAGTGCGTGTAAGTCCTTCACCTAGTTCGTAGTGCTGTTGAAACTGGCATAAATACATCTGCTGTTGTTTCTAATGGCTTTCTCTCTCTCTGCTCTCCCCCTCCCTTCTCTCAGTGTTAGATCTATTAGCAGGGAATGGGAAGAAGATGTACATGGCGGTAAATGTGTGGAGAGTGGAGAAGGGAATCCCAGGAGGGCATCTCACGCAGGTTGTAAATGGGTGGAGGGGGGCATGCAGAAGGCTGTCTGCATGGGAAAGACTACGATATTCTTACACACAAATCCAGAACATACTATTGAGTGGAAGACATCCACATGGGAAAAGCATGAAACTAGGTAGGTTGCACGCTGAATATAGAAGGTTTGAAAATAGATGAAATATTGAAGATATAGATGGCAAATTTCAAACTCACGGTAACCACTAGCACAATGATAAGTAAAAATCGTTATTTCCATGTGAATGTTATCCATCAACCCTACTGCTGGTCTCTAAAGTGTCCCTGTATGTTGTAGTGCACACAGTCTACATAACGATGGAACTGCATACAAGTTCTCTACCTTTCATTGCTGCTCCTATAGACTTTCTAGGAACATACTTTGGTCACATGTTGTGCACCCTTTCTATAAAGCGAGGATCAAGGTAAAAATGTGAACATTGCAGCGCTGAGTCTCTTCTGGAATAAACCATAAATGACTTTCATTTATTGGTCATCACATTAGTAGAGACATTGTTGTGTTCTCCAAGTGCTGTTATTACATGTGTTGACCTCTGACTCGAGGTGACAAACAACAGCTCTGCACAAATTGCTTTCTTTGTCAGCGACTGAAAATTTCAGCATTGCACAAAATTCTTTCTATTACTGAGTTGTAAAGATGGTTGTGCGAGATAGAGCGGTTGTGGGAGGGCGGCTAGCATAGCAACCATCGGCTCCTAATGGAATGCATAGCCTGCTGTTCCGCAGATGTTGATGGCGCTGGTCACAGGCGGTAAATTAAAGCTTTGATTTATAAGCATGGCTCATGGATTCTTTCTCTTAATTCTTCTTTTATGTTGTATTATTTCCCCGCCCCAGATCTGCAGATATTATTGCAATGTACAGATCTCATCACTAGCTGTTCTTGAAACCATCAAAATCTGTTCTCCATGCCACATATTCAGCTTTTCCAGAAATAACATTGTCTATGAAGATAATAAATTGCTTGGGAGGAGAAATGGACTCAAGATGGTTTCATGTAGTTCCTTCATTCCTCAATAATTTTTGACCACCTGCTTCCACTTCTCAGAACAAAGCTGGTTGCTAGTTTTCATGGAAATGAAGTATACTGAGAAGCTCCACTATTATATCTTTATATCTATCTATCTATCTATCTATCTATCTATCTATCATCTATCTATTATCTATCTATATCTATCTCATATCTATCTATCTATCTATCTATCTATCATCTACTTATTATCTATCTATCTATATCTATCTATTATCTATCTATCTATCTATCTATCTATCTATCTATCTATCTATCTATCTATTATCTATCTATTATCTATCTATCTATCTATCTATCTATCTATCTATCTATCTATCTATCTATCTATCTATTATCTATCTATCATCTATCTATCTATCTATCTATCTATCTATCTATCTATCTATTATCTATCTATCTATCTATCTATCTATCTATCTATCTATCTCATATCTATAAATTCAATTTAAATCAGCTTTATTGGCAAGACTAAATACATTCTAGCATTGCCAAAGCAAGTGGGAAATAATTGTGTGAGTTTGTGGGATGGGGACACATCCAGGGTGGGGTTATTAGAGTCCCTGATATATCAGGCTCCTCTCAGTTTATGGCAGGCAGTAATATACTGTGCTGCTATGGACACATCCTCCATGAAAGTGGATGAATGAAATATTTATCTATCTATATCATATCTATCTATCTATCTATCTATCTATCTATCTATTATCTATCTATCTCTATCTATCATCTATCTATCTATCTATCTATCTATCTATCTATCTATCTATCTATCTATCTATCTATTATCTATCTATCTATATCTGTCTATCATCTATCTATCTATCTATCTATCTATCTATCTATCTATCTATCTATCTATATCTATCTATCTATCTATCTATCTATCTATCATCTATCTATTATCTATCTATCTATCTATCTCATATCTATCAATTCAATTTAAATCAGCTTTATTGGCAAGACTAAATACATTCTAGCATTGCCAAAGCAAGTGGGAAATAATTGTGTGGGTTTGTGGGATGAGGACACATCCAGAGTGGGGTTATTAGAGTCCCTGATATATCAGGCTCCTCTCAGTTTATGGCAGGCAGTAATATACTGTGCTGCTATGGACACATCCTCCATGAAAGTGAAGTCTGAGCAGAGATCAGACAGTCTCCTGAGTGTCTCTCACTGATTAGTATTTGGGGCACCATAGCAGAAGTGAGCCCCATCCTCCACTGCTGTATATAAAGAGGGTACTGCTGGGGGGCACTATAAATAAAGAGAGTACTGCTGGGGGGCACTATAATTAAAGAGAGTACTGCTGGGGACACTATAAATAAAGAGAGTACTGCTGGGGACACTATAAATAAAGAGAGTACTGCTGGGGACACTATAAATAAAGAGAGCACTGCTGGGGACACTAAATAAAGAGAATACTGCTGGGGGACATTATAAATAGAGTAATGCTGGGGGACATTATAAATAAAGAGAGTATTCTTGGGGACACTATAAATAAAGAGAGTACTGCTGGGGACACTATAAATAAAGAGAGTACTGTTGGGGACACTATAGATAAAGAGAGTACTGCTGAGGGACATTTTAAATAAAGAGAGTACTGCTGGGGACACTATAAACAAAGAGAGTACTGCTGGGGACACTATAAACAAAGAGAGTACTGCTGTGGACACTATAAATAAAGAGGTCCATGCTTTGGGACACTATAAATAAAGAGGACACTGCTGGGGAAACACTATAGATAAAGAGGGCAATGCTGGGGGCACTATAAATAAATAGGGAACGTCTGGGGGACACTTTAATTAAATAGAGCACTGTTTGTAGGGAGAGGAGGGGAAGTAGAGCCAGCAAATTATACACAATGAGTGGTCAGAAAGATACAAAAAAAACCAAGAGAGAATGGTGTCCTTAAGGTTGATAGATTGAAGCACTGTGAGGAGAAGATTGTGTTATACAATGTCAAAAGCTCCAGAAGAATTAGTAGAGAGTAGTTACAGTTGCATTTAGCTGTCAGAAGGTCGCTTGTCACTTTGCTAAGGGCAGTTTATGGAGAATGTAGTGTGTGGAAGCCAGATTGTAATGGATCAAGGAGAGAGTCAATGGAGAGATAGAGGATAAGGCGAGAGTAGACTGGGGTTTAGAGATGAAGGGGAGGTCAGTTGCACTGGATAGGTCAAGAGAAGGGTCATTATTTTATACATTCTAGGTGTATTCCATGTCTTTATACAGGTGCATCTCAAAAAATTAGAGTATCATTGAAAAATTTGTTTATTTCAGTAATTAAAGTCAAAAGGGAAACCCATATATTGTATAGAAACATATACACATGATATTCTTTTATTAAGTGTTTATTTTTTTTTTAATTTTCAGGATTATGGCTTATAGTTAATGGAAACCCAAAAGTCAGTATCTCAGTATCAGCCAATCAACACAAAACACCAGAAACATTTTCCTTAGCCTTTAAATGTTCCCTCAGTCTGGACTAGTAGTTTACACAATTGTGGTGAAGACTGTCATCTTGACAGTTGTCCAGAAGATAGTCATTGACGTGAGAAGTGTCATCTGCTGGTGTTGGTCTACTGTGTTATAACAGGTTCAAAGTCAGTGCAGCCGTCTACCAAGAAATTTTAGAGCACTTAATGCTTCCTTACGCTGACAACCTGTATTGTGAGGCTGATTTCTTTTTCCAGCAGGACTTGGCACCTGTCCACACTGCCAAAAGTACCAATACCTGATTTAATAATCACAATATCACTGTGCTTGATTGGCCAGCAAACTTGTTTGACCTAGAACTCATAGGGAATCTACGAGACACACCAGACCCAACAATGCAGACAAGCTAAAGGTCACTATAAAAGCAATCTGGGCTTCCATAACACCTCAGCCAGAGGCTGATCGTCCCCATGCCACTTGCCACATTGATGCAGTAATTAATGTACAATGAGCCCTCATCAAGTACTGAGTGCATTTACTGGACAGACTTTTCAGTAGGCCAACATTGTTATATTAAAAATCATTTTTCTTAATTGGTCTTATATAATATTCCAATTGTCTGAGATCCTGACATTAGAGTTTCCATCAACTGTGAGCCATAATTAATGAAATAATACATGTGAATAGCGGCTCTACAGGAGCACAAGAAAACGGAGACAATAATCTCGGCTCAGTGATTCCGTGAGTCACTTTGCCTCAGGCAACATCAGAACCTGACAACATTTACCTGTTAGCAAACTGAAGTGAATGAGACTTGTGAGCATTTAGACTCTGCCAAATACTGACTCCACCAATATTAACGATTCTCCCTGCTATGCGGTAACTAAACTGCTGAAATATTTTGTGATACTGTATGTAGAGTTTTATGTAAACTGAGAAAATAAACATCACACTCTATATAAATATACAGAAAAAGTCATAAGGCAACTACAATATCCAAAATTCAGAGGAAATGGTTAGTGATGATCGAGCACCGTAGTGCTCGGGTGCTCGGGCCAAACACTAGGCGGTGCTCAAGCACCCGAGCACAATGGAAGTCAATGGGAGAACCCGAGCACTAAATCAGGCACCCCCTGCTCTGAAGATGAGAGGGTGTCTGGTTCATAGGGAAAGGTGAGAAAATGGTGGAAACACCACTGAAATGGTTTGGAAACAGCATGGGGAGGATGTCTGGATGCAGTGAAAAAATTACACTGAATGTCACAGGTATTTAGGATTTTCAAACGTTATACAGCAGACATAGCCCAGGGAATGTCGCCTTGATTAGCGGCAGAAAAAATGACACCGGATGTCAGGTATTTAGGATACAGAAACGTTATACAGCAGACGCAATAGAAGTAATGTCGCCTTGATTAGCGGAAGAAAAAAATGACACTGGATGTCAGGTATATAGGATACAGAAACGTTATAATGCACATGCAACATAGGTAATGTCGCCTTGATTAGCGGCAGAAAAAATGACACCGGATGTCAGGTATTTAGGATACAGAAACGTTATACAGCAGACACAACAGAAGTAATGTCGCCTTGATTAGCGGAAGAAAAAAATGACATCGGATTTCATGTATATAGGATACAGAAACGTTATAATGCACACGCTGTGAAGGTGGTGTTAAGGTCAGGCAAACATGAGTTATTTTTGCCCCAAAAGAAAAAAAATATTGCAGTCAGATATAAAAACAGTCCTTAAAAGGACTTTTGGGTCTTTTAAACAGAACAACTAGCCCTGTCTAGCCAAATCCTATCCCTACACTATCTGTCCCTCCTTGCGCAAACATTATACAGCAGATGCAGCGCAGGTAATGTCGCCTTAATTAGCGGCAGAAAAACTAGCAATGGATGTTAGGTATATAGGAAACAGAAACGTTATAATGCACACGCTGCGCAGGTGGTGCTTAGGTCAGGCAACCTTGCACAATATTTGACCCCCCCCAAAAAAAAAAAAAATATATATATATATATATATATATATATATATATATATATATTATATACAGTATATATATATTGCAGCCAGATATAATAGCCCTTTAAAGGGCTTTTGGGTCTTTTCAACAGAAAAACTATCCCTGCCTAGCCAATCCCTATCCTTACACTATCTGTCCCTCCTTACAGCAGCTCTCCCTGACTCGGACTGAGCCGGGTCACATGTCACCAGGTGCTATATTACACCCGATGACGCGTTCCCGGCCAGCCAATAACTGTAATGTCAGTAGCCAACATACCTCCCCGCACGATGATTGGCTGCAGTACAGTATTCGGCCGAGCATGCTCGCTCAACACTAAAAATGGTACATCACTGCTATAGTCTTTGTATGAACTCATTCCCTGTGAACAGGGGTGGATTGACCATAAACCTTACAGGCCTGGTGGGCCGATGCCAAGGGAGCCTCCTGGGCACTCTTCATGGCCAGCCAGTGGAAGTTTTTGGGATGTATTTTGTTCTGCTGGTAGTATTTTCTGATGGACTGTTGGACTGATGGACTGTAGGCTCAATATGGTATTGCTGGCCCTGCCTTCCATCAATTTGGACTTAACTACAAAACGGGTCCACTTTTAGTTTTCCAGGGCCCAGTCAGCCCTTGCCTGTTAGCTCCTGTCTGTTCATTGTTGCAGTAAGGTTTCAGCATTGTAGCAACTTGTGGCCTTTATCTCCGTGAGACAGATTTCCCCCACAACAGTAAATAGGTGTCAAGCTCTACCCCACCTTTATGGTATTTGCTTTTTCCATCTCCAGAATTAGTTATTGGATGCGGACATGAGACAGATAAGCTGGGCCCAGAGAGGGAATGATGCTGGAAAAGTAAAGGCATAATTTAATACAATGGAAAAGAAAAAAGTAAGACCATAATTATGAATCAGTGTTGCCACAGATCTTCTAAATGGAGGCTTTGGGGCTATTACAAATCATAAAATAAAATAGCATTAGATCCTTACTGCAGAACATAGTAGCATTAGAATCCATACTGTGCATTTCCTCCTCCTCTTTTCTATTATGTATGATTTGTCATGTGTATGGGGAGCCGTCTATTGTATGTGAGCAATGTGACCATACACAGACATGGTGTCCTTATCCTGTCTCTGCTAATCTACAGCCGCCGGTTACTCCAGGGGGCCTTACTGCATTTTCTTATAAATATAGGCATTTTTTTTATCTTTCTTGTGCACCTGAGCAGCCTGCAGACTACAATTTTGAAGAGCTATAAAGAAAAGGATTTCACATAAATAAAACCAGCCGCCGGCATCAACAATAATCACTATATAGAATCCTTATCCCCTGTACTAATAGACACCACTCTCTGCAACTTTGTTACTGTATCTTGTAAAGTATCTAACAGGAACATTTACATATTTCGCTACAGTATCTCTTTTCTTGTGTGTGGAATCAGAATGTTGACTGCGGAATCCGTGGGAGACTAAATACAGAATTTAATCAGATTGTGATACAATCAGTCATATTGGATTAGAGGGAAACTGGTTTCCCACAGAGTCTCCAATTCAGGTGCATGGCCAAACTGATGGGGGGGGGGGTCTTGATTTTTTACAAAATAATTTTGCAAAAAGTAATAAAGACAGAAGAAAGAAAGAAAAAAGGTAGGAACGAGGGAGGGAGGGAGGGAAGGAAGGAAGGAAGGAAGGAAGGAAGGAAAAAAGGAAGGGAGGGAATGTGGGAGGGAAAAAAACAAAAGGAAAGAAAGAAGAACAGAGAATGAAAGAATACTCAAAAAACATGTTAGAAATGTGAAAATATTAAAAGCAATATAGTTTGAAAGGCTAAATAAAGCCCTCCGTCCATCCAGTTCAGCCTGTTATCTTGCAAGGTGATCAAGAGAAAGGCATATCCCCCCCCCCCCCAACACACACACACACACCCCATGAAGTAGAAGCCAGTTTTCCTCTTTTTTTGGGGAAAAAAAATCCTTCCCGACTCCAATCAGACATCGGAATAACTCCTTGGAAAAACAACCCCTCTCTAGTAACTATAACCTGTAATATTATTACACTCCAGAAATACATCCAGGCCCCTCCTGAATAGAGATGAGCGAGCATACTCGTCCTAGCTTGGTGCTTGTTCGAGTATTAGGGTACTCGTAAGTGCTCGCTGCTCGGACGAGTATCTCGCCATGCTCGAGGAAATGGCAACTTCCGCATCGTGCATTTTTGGCGCCTATAAACACAGCCAATCACAAGCCAGGAGACTCTGCGGTACACCCAGCATCACGTGGGGCCCTTACATGTCGATAGCAGGGGTTGGCTGGCCTGATCAGGTGACCCTGGAATATACTAGTGACTGGCCGCGTGCTCGGCTCAGATGCCGTCTGGATGTCGTTAGGGATAGAGCTGCTGCGTTTCAGGGACAGTGTTAGGGCCTGCATTTAGTTCTCTGTTAGGCAGGAATCACCCACAAAGAACCCAACAGCCCTTCTAAGGGCTACAAGACATTTTTTTTTTTTGCCTCCTGGCTTGGCTGGCTGGCTGGCACTAGTAGTGCAGCTATCGCCATATGTAACCCTGTTTTTTTTTTATTGTTCTATCTCAGTGATACAAATGCATTTCACACAGCAGTGTGGAACCATTCTGTGTGTCACAGTTCAGTACTCTCACTCCAATCCGTATTTTCTGTCCAGGTGACACTTTCTGTATGTCACTTAATACAACCAAGTCTTTTGCTGTCACGTATATAGCTTGATCCCAAAAATCTCTGTGCAACATTTGTCTGGGTCGCAGTCAAAATAGCCACCATCAGCAGGGTGTCAGTTAGCTCTACGATAGTTTCTGCACGTCACGTTCCCAAAAAAACAAAACTACAAAAAAAAATATAAAAAAAATAGTTTTTTTGTTGTTTTAGCTCAGTGATACAAATCCATTTCACACAGCTGCGTGGAACCTTTCTGTGTGTCACAGTTCAGTACACTCACTCCAATCCGTATTTTCTGTCCAGGTGACACTTTCTGTACGTCACTTAATTCAACCAGACTGAACAAGTTTGTGGGTTTCAGTACAGCAGGCCCATTTATTTTTTATTTTTTATATAATACACTTACATAATACACATATACAGAAAATGTTGAACCCCAGGGCTAAGGGTCGAGGACGAGGGCGTGGGCTTGGGCATTCAATTACTGCAGGGGGCAGAGGCCGTGGTCCTGGGCAGGGTGAGACAGTACCTGCTGATGAGGGAGCAGGGGAACGCCGCAGAGCTACACTCCCTAGCTTCATGTCTCAACTTACAGGGACACGTGGTAGAGGACTGTTGAAACCACAACAGTGCGAACAGCTGATGTCGTGGATTGCGGACAATGCTTCAAGTAATTTGTCCACCAGTCAGTCTTCCACGCAGTCCACCCACGTTACCCAAGAGAGCACTCGTCTGGCTCCTCCACCTCAACCTCCTTCCCCCCAGTCTGCCCCCTCCCAGGAAAATTTGGAATGCGATCCGGCATACTCTCAGGAACTGTTTTCTGGACCCTTCCCAGAGTCACAAACCACTTCTCAGGTTGCTGCTGACCTCTTTCCCGATGCCCAAGTTTTCCAACAGCATTTTTAAGTGGGTCACCATTACCATGTCCCTGAAAATTGCCTTGGGGTCATCCCCAGACTATTGGCCAGATTTAGAAAAAATGGTGCAATTAGGGAGCCTCAGAGGCATCCCTACATGCTGCCCCTGCTGTTTCCTGTCCATTTCCGTGGTGTTTCCATCATTTTCTGAGGTTTCCAGGTTTTCACCCAGCCTTCCCTAGGCAGAGCCCCGGTCCCCTGCAAAAAATGCTCGAGTCTCCCATTGACTTCAATGGGGTCCGTTATTCGAAACGAGCACCTGAGCATCGGGAAAAGTTTGACTCGAATAACGAGCACCCGAGCATTTTAGTGCTCGCTCATCTCTACTCCTGAACTCTTATAGTGAACTTACCATCACCACCTCCTCAGGGAGAGAGTTCCATAGTCTCACTGCTCTTACAGTAAAGAGTCCATAGTCTTACTGCTTTTACAGTAAAGAGTCCATAGTCTCACTGCTCTTACCGTAAAGAGTCCATAGTCTCACTGCTCTTACAGTAAAGAGTCCATAGTCTCACTGCTTTTACCGTAAAGAGTCCATAGTCTCACTGCTCTTACAGTAAAGAGTCCATAGTCTCACTGCTTTTACCGTAAAGAGTCCATAGTCTCACTGCTCTTACAGTAAAGAGTCCATAGTCTCACTGCTAGGGATGAACGAACTTTTGAGAAGTTCGGTTCGCTTCGCTTCGGCGAACTTTCATGAAGTTCGGATTTGTACGAACCGAACCTAAAACGAACCTTGCTATAACGGCTGAATAATTGCTGCTATAATAATGGGAGTCTGATAGGGTATAGTTTCGTGTACTTGCAGTTGCTATTACAATGAAAAAAGTGGAAAAAATCCAAGTGACTTCAACAACTGCGATGAAAAATATACGCATATTTGAGAATCTACACTAATGCGTAAGCTAATGCGAACATTCCCTCACAAATAACGAACATACAGTCTAGCGTTGTCAAAGGTAAGCTACTTAACTGAATATGTACGCATTAGCGTACTCATACACTGCGTCTGCGAACATTCCTACTCAAGTAACGAACATACAGTCTAGCGTTGTCAAAGGTACGCTACTTATCTGAATATGTACGCATTAGCGTACGCATACACTGCGCCTGCGAACATTCCTACTCAAGTAACAAACATACAGTCTAGCGTTGTCAAAGGTACGCTACTTAATAATGTACACTAATGCGTACGCTAATGCGTATGAATTCATAAAATGCGTGTACACATTAGTGAACATTCTCAAATATGCGTATATTTAGGGTATGGCATATGGCATATTCCATACCCTAAATATACGCATATTTGAGAATGTTCGCTAATGTGTACGCATTTTATGAATTCAAACGCATTAGCGTACATTCTCAAATATGCGTATATTTTGCGTCACCGTTATTTTAACCAGATTCGTTACGAACTTTCTCAAAATTCGGTTCGGTGACGAACCAAACTTTTGGGAAAGTTCGTAACGAATCTTTTTCGTTACGGTTCGGTTCGCTCATCCCTACTCACTGCTCTTACCGTAAAGAGTTCATAGTCTCACTGCTCTTACCGTAAAGAATCCTCTTCTATGTTTGTGTACAAACCTTCTTTCCTCCAGACGCAGAGGATGTCTCCTCGTCACAGTCCTGGGGATAAATAGATGATGGGAGAGATCTCTGTACTGACCTCTGATATATTTATACATAGTTATTACATCTCCCCTCAGTCGTCTTTTTTTTTTTTAAAGTGATTAACCTTAATTATAATAATCTTTCTGGGTACTGTAGTCCACCCATTCCAGTTATTACTTTAGTTGCCCTCCTCTGAACCCTCTCCAGCTCTGCTATGTCTGCCTTGTTCACAGGAGCCCAGAACTGTACACAGTCCTCCATGTGTGGTCTGACTAGTGATTTTCTTATGGCTAAGATTAGAAAAAAAATCCAGTCCAAGCAGTTTAAGCTCTTAGATGTCTCAGTCAATAGAGGCATCTATGTGCTACAGGCTCCCTCTATCACCTATCATCTCCTCACCCACCACCACAACACTCCTGAAATACACTTGTGTGGTGATGCTAAATGCTATGGCATCCATGGGCCTATGAATAGCCCCTGCCAAAATAGTTTTTTATTGCACAAAAAGATAAAAAAAGATAGACTTAAAAAACAATATATACATTTGATATTGACATAATTGTACAAACCCCGAGAATAAAACCATCATGTTATCTAATACACACAGTGACCACCAATAGAAAGCCTTTAAAAACATGCCAGGATAACAGTTTTTGTTTATTCTGCCTCCCCCAAAAAGGTCACTGTTTATACAAACATTAGATCAGGGATCTCAAACTCGTGGCCCTCCAGCTGTTACAGAACTACAATTCCCATCATGCATGGACATTCTTCGGCTACCAGGGCATGCTGGGAGTTGTAGTTTTGCAACATCTGGAGGGCCACGAGTTTGAGATCCCTGCATTAGATGTATGTGGTGCCTGCATATGTTCATATACACATAGTGCAATCAAAAGAAGTAATGAAAAAATGTTATGAAGAAAAAACACAGGGTCAAATATAACTGCTACATACAATCAGTCAATGATATTAAAAAAATTACTGAAAATCAACTAATCAAAATCAGACACCACTTCTGAATTGTGGTTCAACAGAATAATTCATAAAACAGACTAATGACACCGGCCTGGACAGAAATGATGGTTCCTTAATAGAGATGAGCGTACTCGTAAGTGCTCGCTGCTCGGATGAGTATCTCGCCATGCTCGAGGAAATGGCAACTTCCACATTGTGCATTTTTGGCGCCTATAAACTCAGCCAATCACAAGCCAGGAGACTCTACAGTACACCCAGCATCACGTGGGGCCCTTACATGTCAATAGCAGGGGTTGGCTGGCCTGATCAGGTGACCCTGGAATATACTAGTGACTGCCCGCGGTGCTCGGCTCAGATGCCGTCTGGATGTCGTTAGGGATAGAGCTGCTGCGTTTCAGGGAGAGTGTTAGGGCCTGCATTTAGTTCTTTGTTAGGCAGGAGTGATCTCAAAAGAACCCAACAGCCCTTCTAAGGGCTACAACACATTTTTTTTTTGTCTCCTGGCTTGGCTTGCTGGCTGGCACTAGTAGTGCAGCTATCGCCATATATAACCCCCTTTTTTTTAATGTTATATCTCAGTGATATGAATCCATTTCATACAGCAGTGTGGAACCATTCTGTGTGTCACAGTTCAGCTGTCCACTCACTACAATCCATATTTTCTGTCCAGGTGACACTTTCTGTACGTCACTTAATCCAACAAGGTCTTTTGCTCTCACGTATATAGCTTGATCACAAAAATCTCTGTGCAACATTTGTTTGGGTCGCAGTCAAAATAGCCACCGTCAGCAGGGTGTGAGTTAGCTCTACGATAGTTTCTGCACGTCACATTCCAAAAAAAACAAAACTAAAAGAAATATAAAAAAAAAATATATTTAAAAAAATAGTTTCTTTGTTGTTTTAGCTCAGTGATACGAATCCATTTCACACAGCTGCGTGGAACCATTCTGAGTGTCACAGTTCAGCTGTCCACTCACTACAATCCGTATTTTCTGTCCAGGTGACACATTCTGTACGTCACTTACAGTGGAGGAAATAAGTATTTGATCCCCCACTGACTTTAAAAGTTTTAATACTAAAAAATAAATGAAACGTCTCATAATTGTATGCCAGCTTTATTTTAACAGTGCCACATAGGATATCAAAAGAAAAACGGAGAAAATTACATGAAATGAGAAATAAAAAATAATTTGCATTTCTTTGAGGGAAATAAGTATTTGATCCCCTAGTAAAACCATGACTAATGTTGGCTCCCACAGACACTGACACCCCCTAATCACAGTGAGGTCGTTACCTTGATGAGAGACACCTGTCCCAAATTGTCACCTGTATAAAGTCTCAGTGACACTCCAACATCTCCACCATGGGCAAGACTAAAGAGCTGTCTAAAGATGTCAGGGACAAAATTGTTGACCTACACAAGGATGGAATGAGCTACAAAGCCATAAGTAAGAAGCTGGATGATAAGGTGACAACTGTTGGTACAATTATTCGGAAGTGGAAGAAGTACAACATTACTGTCAATCGACCCAGGCCTGGAGCTCCATGCAAGATATCACCTCGTGGAGTCTCATTGATCATGAGAAAGGCTAAAAATCAGCCAAGAACTACACGGGAGGAGTTGAGTAATGATCTCAAGGCAGCTGGGACCACAGTCTCCAAAAAAGCCATTGGTAATACACTGAGACGTAATGGTTTAAAGTCCTGCAGTGCACGCAAGGTTCCTCTGCTCAAGAAGGCTCACGTCCAGGCCAATGAACATATTAATGACTCTGAGAGAGACTGGGAGAAGGTGCTGTGGTCAGATGAGACCAACATTGAGCTCTTTGGTCTCAACTCAACTCAACGTGTTTGGAGGAAGAAAAATACAGAACATAACCCTAAGAATACCATCCCCACCGTCAAGCATGGTGTTGGAAGTATTATGTTTTGGGGGTGTTTTTCTTCTAAGGGCACAGGCCAACTTCACCACATTGACGGGAAGATGAATGGGGCCATGTATCGCAAAATCCTGGGTGACAACCTCCTTGCCTCCGCCAGGGCACTGAAAATGGGTCGTGGATGGGTCTTTCAGCACGAGAACGACCCAAAACAGACAGCCAAGGAAACAAAGGAGTGGCTCCATAAGAAGCATATCAAGGTCATGGAATGGCCTAGCCAGTCTCCTGACCTCAATCCCATCGAAAATCTATGGAGAGAGCTGAAGCTTCGTGTTTCCAAATGCATGCCTAAAAACCTTAAGGATATGGAGATGATTTGCAGAGAGGAGTGGGCCAAAATTACTCCTGAAGTGTGTGCAAACCTCCTAAAAAACTATAAGAAACGTCTGACTGCTGTGCTTGCCAACAAGGGTTTTGCCACCAAGTATTAAATGATGTTTTCCTAGGGGATCAAATACTTATTTCCCTCAAAGAAATGAAAATTATTTTTTATTTCTCATTTCATGTAATTTTCTCAGTTTTTCTTTTGATATTCTATGTGGCACTGTTAAAATAAAGCTGGCATAAAATTATGAGACGTTTCATTTATTTTTTAGTATTAAAACTTTAAAAGTCAGTGGGGGATCAAATACTTATTTCCTCCACTGTAATTAAACCAGACTGAACAAGTTTGTAGGTTTCAGTACAGCAGGCCCATTTATTTAATTTTTTTTACATAATACACTTATATACAGAAAATGTTGAACCCAAGGGCTAAGGGTCGAGGACGAGGGGGTGGGCGTGGGCATTCAATTACTGCAGGGGGCAGAGGCCGTGGTCCTGGGCAGGGTGAGACACTACCTGCTGATGAGGGAGCTGTGGAACGCCGCAGAGCTACACTCCCTAGCTTCATGTCTCAACTTACAGGGACACGTGGTAGAGGACTGTTGAAACCACAACAGTGCGAACAGCTTATGTCGTGGATTGCGGACAATGCTTCAAGTAATTTGTCCACCAGTCAGTCTTCCACGCAGTCCACCCACGTTACCCAAGGGAGCACTCCTCTGGCTCCTCCACCTCAACCTCCTTCCCCCCAGTCTGCCCCCTCCCAGAAAAATTTGGAATGCGATCCGGCATACTCTCAGGAACTGTTCTCTGGACCCTTCCCAGAGTCACAAACCACTTCTCAGGTTGCTGCTGACCTCGTTCCCGATGCCCAAGTTTTCCAACTGTCGCAGTCTGTGGGTGATGATGATGATGACAATGTTGAGTTAGTGGAAGAAGTTTGTAAAGAGGTGTCGGACGATGAGGAGACACGGTTGTCAGACAGTGGTGAAGTTGTTGTCAGGGCAGGAAGTCAGAGGGGGGAGCAGACTGAGGAATTGGAGGATGACGAGGTGACTGACCCAAGCTGGGTTGATAAGCCGAGTGAAGACAGTGCTTCTGATGCGGAGGCGAGTGCTGCACCAGAACAGGTTGGAAGAGGCAGTTGTGTGGCCAGAGGGAGAAGCAGGGCCAGAGCTGGTGCATCAGCAGCAACTGTTTCACGTAGTGAAGCTCCCGTGGCGAGGCCTAGATGTTCGCAAGTCTGGAGGTTCTTTAAAGAAAGTGAGGATGACCGACGGACTGTGGTGTGCAACCTGTGCCACACCAGGATCAGCAGGGGTGCCACCACTACTAGCCTAACCACCACCAGCATGCGCAGGCATATGAGTGCTAAACACCCCACTCAATGGAACCAAGGCCATTCACCACCTGCTGCGGGTCACACCACTGCTCCTTCCCCTGTGTCACTCGCTGCCTCTGCTAGTCAACCCCCTGCCCAGGACCTCGGCACGAGCGCCTCCCGCCGGAAAACCACACCTTCGCCTCCACGATCCTCCACAGTGTCCACCAATGTGTCCAAGCGCAGCGTTCAGCTGTCTTTACAGCAGACGCTGGAGCGCAAGAGGAAATACAGTTCCACCCACCCACATGCCCAAGCCCTCAACGTCCCACATCTCCAAATTGCTGAGCCTGGAGATGCTGCCCTATAGGCTGGTAGAGACGAGGCCTTTCGCAATCTCATGGCGGTGGCTGCCCCTCGGTATTCGGTCCCCAGCCACCACTATTTTTCCCGATGTGCCGTCCCATCCCTACACCAGCACGTGTCACAGAACATCATCCGTGACCTGACCAACGCTGTTTCTGAGAAGGTCCACCTAACCACTGAGACTGACCCTTGGGTCGCTCATGTACTGCCCACACCGAGGATTGCGGGGCCTACCTCGGTCACGGTCTCTCAGACGTACTATGCCTCCTCCTCCGACCCCTCCTCCTCCTCCACCGAATTACCATCCATGGCCATGGCGCCTTCAGTCAGTAGCTCTAGGCGCAGCAGCAGTGCCGTGGGTAAGCGCCAGCAGGCGGTGCTCAAACTGCTGAGCTTAGGTGACAAAAGGCACACCGCCCAAGAGCTGTTACAGGGCATCACGGCGCAGACCAATGTGTGGCTGGCACCTCTGAACCTCAAGCCAGGCATGGTTGTGTGTGACAACAGGCGTAACCTGGTGGCGGCTCTGCAACTCGGCAGACTGACACATGTGCCATGCCTGGCCCACGTGTTCAATCTCATAGTTCAGCGGTTCCTCAAGACATACCCCAATCTGTCTGATTTGCTCACCAAGGTGCGCCGCATCTGTGCGCATTTCCGCAAGTCCACCACAGATGCTGCCACTCTCAGGGCAGCGCAGCGCCGCCTACAACTGCCCGCTCACCGACTGTTGTGCGACGTGCCCACGAGATGGAATTTGACATTAAACATGTTATCCAGAGTTTACCAGCAGCGCAGAGTGATTGTAGACTGCAACTTCCACCAGAACTGGTAGTCAGGTCACTCAGATTCCTCAAGTCTACAATGAGGAGTGGACGTGGATGTCTGATATCTGCCAGGTGTTGTGCAACTTTGAGGAGTCAACACAGATGGTCAGTGGCGATGCCGCCATTATCAGCCTCACCATCCCGCTGCTTTGCCTGTTGAAAAACTCACTACTCAGCATGAAGTCGGATGCTTTGCGCTTGTCACAAGAAACGGTGGAGGAAGATACGTCGCTTGATAACCAGAGCACCCTCCGGTCTGTTTCTCAGCGCATTTCGGAGGAGGGGGATGAGGATGAGGAGGAAGAGGAGGAGAATGTCCACGAGACAGTAGAGGGTACCAGTGCTCAGTCCTTAACTCTTGAGCATGTATGGGCTGAAGAGGAGGACTTGGAGGAGGAGGAGGAGGAGGAGGAGGAGGAGGAAATGGAGAGTCAGGCCAGTGAGGAGTGGGAATTCTCACGTGTTGGGACTCTGGCGCACATGGCAGACTTCATGTTAGGCTGCCTATCCCATGACCCTCTCCTTAGAAGCATTTTTTCAAACACCGATTACTGGGTGTTCACTCTCCTGGACCCACGGTACAAGCAGAACCTTTCCACTCTCATCCCTGCAGAGGAAAGGAGTATGAGAGTGAATAGATATCAACAGGCCCTGGTGCACAAGCTGAAACAATCCTTCCCATCTGACGCCGCTAGCGGCAGAGGGCATGGTTCTGTGGGCCAAGTAGCAGAGGAGAGGAGGCGAGCAGGCAGCTTGTCCAGCACTGGCAGGGGAACGCTCTCCAAAGCCTTTGCCAGTTTTATGTCACCCCAGCAAGACACTGTCACCTGTCCCCAGTCTAGGCAGAGTAGGGGGAAGCTGTACAGAAAGATGGTGAGGGAGTACCTAGCTGACCATACCAACGTCCGTAGCGATCACTCTGCTCCATACAACTACTTGGTTTCAAAGCTGGACACGTGGCCTGAACTGGTGCTGTACGCCTTGGAGGTGCTGGCCTGCCCTGCCGCTAGCGTGCTGTCAGAGCGGGTATTCAGTGCAGCTGGTGGCATCATCACCGATAAGCGTACACGCCTGTCAACTGACGGCGCTGACAGGCTGACGCTTATTAAAATGAACAAAGCCTGGATTTCACCGTAATTCTAATCTCCTCTGGGGAAAGCAGCTAAAGATTAACATTACTTATGTATCCGATTCCTCTTCTCTACTCCTCCTCCTCCTCCATGTCGTCTTTGCCTAACGCTGACCAAAAAAACGCCATTTTTTAGAGGTCCAACTGGCACTCTTTTGCCACACTTTTTTAGGAGGGCCCCCTACAGGCCCTCTCTCCAAACAATTTTTCCAGAGGTCCACCTACAGGCCCTCTCTTCAAACAATTTTTCCAGAGGTCCACCTACAGGCCCTCTCTCCAAACAATTTTTCCGGAGGTCCACCTACAGGCCCTCTCTCCAAACAATTTTTCCGGAGGTCCACCTAAAGGCTCTCTCTCCAAACAATTTTTCCGGAGGTCCACCTACAGGCCCTCTTTCCAAACAATTTTTCCGGAGGTCCACCTACAGGCCCTCTCTCCAAACAATTTTTCCGGAGGTCCACCTACAGGCCCTCTCTCCAAACAATTTTTCCGGAGGTCCTCCTACAGGCCCTCTCTCCAAACAATTTTTCCGGAGGTCCATCTACAGGCCCTCTCTCCAAACAATTTTTCCGGAGGTCCACCTACAGGCCCTCTCTCCAAACAATTTACGTCTTTTTCCTATCTTTCTCTCTCTCCAAACTATTTTTCCGGATAGCTGCCATATACGGTATTAAACTGAGTAGTATACATAGAAGACATACCACACTTGATCAATCTCATAATTTACGACTGTACCGGTTGATGCTAAATTTTTAAGTTGGGGTCCTGCGTCGTCATTCTAACTACATCCGGCTGTTGTCACCACCACACACGCTAGCTCAGGGGGCACTCTTCTGGCTCTTCCAGCTCAACCTCCTTCCCCCCAGCCTGCCCCCCACCTACAGGCCCTCTCTCCAAACAATTTACCCGGATAGGGACGTATTAGATATTATACTGATTTTTGTTGGTTCCTCTTTTAATTGGCTCCTGACCTGTGATAGGCAGAGCATGGACACGTCCCCTTAGCTGCGGTAGAAAAGACACTCCCCTGGCCAGAGCAAGCTCTTTTTCCTTTTCCGTGTTTGAAAAATCCATGAAATATATGGTCCCAAGATAGGGGACATATACTATTTTAAACTGAGAAGAATCGATACCACACATGCCCCACTAGGAGAATTTGGGGTAATGGTGGGATTAGGCAGCCTCAGAGGCATCCATGCATGCTGCCCCTGCTGTTTCCTGTCCATTTCCGTGGTGTTTCCATCATTTTCTGAGGTTTCCAGGTTTTCACCCAGCCTTCCCTAGGCAGAGCCTTGGTCCCCTGAAAAAATGCTCGAGTCTCCCATTGACTGCAATGGGGTTCGTTATTTGAAACGAGCACCCGAGCATCGGGAAAAGTTCGACTCGAATAACGAGCACCCGAGCATATTTGTGCTCGCTCATCTCTATTCCTTAAAGGGTTATTCTCATTTTAGACAGTGGGGGCATATCGCTAGGATATGCCCCCATTGTCTTATAGGTGCGGGTCCCACCGCTGGGACCCGCACCTATATCGAGAACGGAGCCCCCGAAGTGAATGAGGGCGCACTGCGCATGCGCAGCCGCCCTCCATTCATTTCTATGGGGCCGCTGAAAATAGCCGAGCGCTGGCTCGGCTACTTCTGTCGGCTCCATAGAAATGAATGGGAGCGAACCGCGCATGCACGGCCCGGCTCCCATTCATTTCTATGAGCGGCGCGGGGAGCTGCGCCTGGTGGTGGCCGGACCCCCGGAAACATGGGGTCCTCCAGGCGCAGCGCTCCCCGCTCCGTTCTGGATATAGGTGCGGGTCCCAGCGGTGGGACCCGCACCTATAAGACAATGGGGGCATATCCTAGCGATATGCCCCCATTGTCTAAGATGAGAATACCCCTTTAACTTAATATTTTGTTAAGGAATATTCTTTTGAGGCAATCACTGCAATCAAGCAATTTCTTCGACTTCCAATGAGACTACTGCCCCGTCCCCAGTTATTTTGGCCGCACATTGCTCCATATGTCTCAGGTTTGAAGGTGTCTTATCCAGACCTCAGGTTTCATCTCCTTCCACAGATATTCAATAGGAATTAGATAAGGGCTCATAAAAGGCTACTTCAGAACAGTCCAATGCTTCGCTCTTTTCCATTCTTGAATTTTTTTAAACTGTGTGTTTTACGTCATTATGCTGTTGACCTGCAAGTGAGACCAAGCAAGTGAGACACCGGGCAGCACATTTTGTTTCATAATGCCTCGATAGTTTTGCGATTTCATGTCCTCCTCCATGTTTCACAGGAGGTAAAATGTTCTTTTATTTGCATGTTTCATTTTTGTATCTGGGAACAGAGAGCTGATGAGACTTGACAAAAAGCTCCAGTTTCGTCTCGTCTGTCCAGAGGACATTCTCCTAGAAGTTTTGTAGTTTGTCAATATGTATTTTGTCAAATTCCAGTCTTGCTTTACTATTATTTGCTTTGTTGTTTCCTCCTTGCTTGCCTTCCATTAAAGGGGTACTCCCATCACAGACAATGAGGTTTTATTACTAAGGTATGCCCCATTGTCTGATAGGTGTGGGTCCTACCTCTGGGACCCACACCTAAGGCTAAGAATGGAGCAAGGAGAACGGTGGCTGGATGACCTCCAGTTTCCCAGGGTCCAGCCACTGCCAAGCTCTCTCCCTATACAAGTGAAAGGGAGTGCACCGTGCTTGTGTGGCCACCCCTCCCATTTATTTAGATTGATCCGACAGAAATAGCTGAGCCAGAAATAAATGGATGGTGGCTGCGCATGTGCAGTGCACCCTCCACCCACTTTCCCTGCTCTGTTGTCAGTGTAGATGCAGGTCCCAGAGCTGGGAACCTAGTGATATGCCCCCATTGTCTGCGACAGAAAAACCTCTTTAAGTCTTCCTTCGCTAAGACAGCAACAAATGGTGTGATATAACACTGATGGACCTTGACCTTAAAGTTCACCTCTAATCTCTTTTGAAGTTGTTCTGGGCTCTTTGGTAAACATTCATAATATCCTTCTCTTCAATTTGTCATCAATGTCCCTCTTGCCATCATGTTCAGAAGGATTGGCTACAGTCTAGTAGTCTTTACCTTTGACATGTTTATCTAGAATTTTCTTTCTTATCTTTTGAGACTACTCTCTCTCTGACTTTCTTTGGCCCATGCTCCGTGTAATACCCACCATGATACCAAACAGCACAATGATTGCTTTCCACCCTGTAAATAGGCTGAATGAATGATCACAAGTTTGAAGAACTGTGATGTTAATTATGGGACACCCCATAGTTTAACATGTCCTTATGGTCAAATTATTTTCAATCTTTTCTAGTGGCCCCATCATTTTTGTCCAGGGCAGTTTCATTAGTTTGTTTTTAAAAATTATTCTTATTCTGTTGAACCACAACTCAAAAACAATGTCTGATTTTCATTAGTTGATTTATACTTAATTTTTATTTATTGAAGTCTAAATAGAGGAAAGAAAGAATTTGCGACCACGATCAGTACTTCAGCCTTTACTAGTGTTGAGCGAATCAAACTTCACAAAGTGGAATTCAATATGAATTTCAGAGAAAATTTGATTCGCCGTGAAGCCGAATTTCCTCGTGCTTCGTGATAGTGAATCGATTTTCCCGAACTGACGGTTAAAATCATACTTACCTCATCCGTCTGAGCGTGAAGAACCAGCTGCTACCATCTTGATCGAAGATCTTGCATGAAATCCTGTGCGCGGTGACGTATGACATCACCATGCCGGCCGACGTGATAATGTTACATCACACTTGTCTCGTTTCCTGCACTTTGAGCATCATGTTTCTTCTAACTTCACTTGCTCTTGGCTGGATGTCTTCGTTCTTCAAAACTCTGTTCACCTGCGAAAATCTTTTTCGTCCCGATGTTCTGAGAAAATAGAGTCGATCAACATCCGTTTTTTTCTGTCCGATGCATCCAAATCTGCTTGTGCCCAGATGGTGATCCCAGCATGCATCTTATGACAGATACTATCCAGGTGTTAATGGCCTTGTTGGTTAGCCCACCATTCAGTTTTCCCTTCAGTATTTTTCTCACTCCTTGTATATATTCCTTGCCAACCATGGTCTTCACTTGTCCGTGCTTGCCAAGTTATTTGTAGACCTCAGGATGGTGACACTTAATGGCTTGGCCATTGGGCATTTACTGCCACACACTTACCGTATTTTTCACCCTATAACACACATTTTTCCCCCCAAAAAAAGTGGTGGAGAAATGTCTGTGCGTCTTATAGGGCGAATGCTAATGAGCGCTTTCATTATGGAAGCGCTCATTAGCACCGGAGGACCAGGAAGCGATGAAGGATCTGTGCTTACCGCTTCCTTGTCCTCCGCTCGACTGTGCAGGGCTGCACACAGCATGAGGGCGCTGGCAGAGAGGAGTGGCGGCGTGCAGGAGAGGTAAGTGGTGTATTTATTTTATATTCTCTGTGGCTGGGAGCTGATAGAGGCAACATTGGGGGCTGATAGAGGCAACACTGGGGGCTGATAGAGGCAACACTGGGGGCTGATAGAAGCAACATTGGGGGCTGTTAGAGGAAACATTGGGGGCTGATAAAGGCAACATTGGGGGCTGTTAGAGGAAACATTGGGGGCTGTTAGAGGAAACATTGGGGGCTGTTAGAGTCAACATTGGGGCAGATAGAGGCAACATTGGTGGCTGTTAGAGGCAACATTGGGGGCTGTTAGAGGCAACATTGGGGGCTGATATTGAAGGCATTGTGAGCTGATAGAGGCATTGGGGGCTAATAGAGACATTGAGGGCTGATTTTGGGAGCATGGGGGCTGATATGAGAGGAATGGGGCTCTTATATGAGGTCTTATTGGGGTCTTATTATCATTGGGGGTCTGATTGTGAGCTGAGGTCTGATGAAAAATATTTTTTTTTCTTATTGTCCTCCTTTAAAACCTACAGTAGGTGCATCTTATGGGCCTGTGCATCTTATAGGGCGGAAAATACGGTATTTAGGCCAAATTCCACAGCAATATCAATATTTATTAGTACGTATTAGTTATTATTATTTTCTATATATATATTTTTTTTTTTCCCCTTTTGGCTCTTTCTCTCCGTTATATTTGTTTAAATAAATAAAAACAACTGGCCTACAAATTAATTGGATCATTATAAGCCTATTATTTTGCCTCCCAGGATTTAATGGCAAATGCATAAAAATGTATCTATAAATGAATGTAAACCAGAAGACAAGAAACAGCTTTTTCAGCAGCTTTTTTGTTAAACAGCAAAAAGAGGCCAAAGCTGTAATTATCTCATATTGAAGATGTTTCTCTCTGTGTTCACAATAAAGATAAACAGGAAAACCTATTTTTATGTTAAACGTGTCGTGCTTCGTGTCTTTGGGGCGTTGAAATGTTTGTGACATCCACAAAGTACCCCCAGAATTATAGATTTTAATGAGAAGACGACCTCTGCCACTACAGCAATGTAACAAAGTGAAATAATTAATTGGAAAGTTCTGTTTACAAGCATCAATACAATGTATCAAGGTGTTCATGTCTTTATCTCTTTATCCTGCTCTTTCTATGTCCTAATATGTCATTTGTCCATAGACATTAAACAAGAGTTGTTCCCAACCTAAAGCTAACCATACACATTAGAATAATGTGGCCTGAAGCCTCCAGCTGACCATCTAATGTGTATGGTGGTCTTCCAACTTTCTCCTATGGCAGATGTCCATGGAGGAAACAATCAGGCAGTTGGATTTTAACATGTCTAGTCTTTTCGGTTCTTTGGGAAATAAGCCACCATCAGAGGAATCTGGAAGTGGTCTATTGCCCCTCCCCGAACTCGCTGTTTGGCCGAGCATGCCTGTGCTCGGGTACACTCGGTGTTCGGCCGAACACCGGGTGTACTCGAGCGCCATGCGTGCGGGGAGGGATGGCATTCAGTGTAATGCCAGCAGCTATTTTAGCTACTGGCATTACATTGACTGGCTGGCCGGCAACGCATCATCAGGTGCTGTATAGCACCCGGTGACGCCTTCCCGGCCAGTGTTAGTCAGGGAGAGCTGCCGCAAGGAGGGATAGATAGTGTAGGGAGAGAGGCATGCTAGGCAGGGATAGATTTTATTTTAATAACAAATAAAAGCCCTTTTAAGGGCTATAGGAATATGTGGGGGCATTTTTTTTTAATTTGGGGGACTTGTGTAAACCAGGCACCCCCCCGCTCTTCCAAGCGGGGGGTGCCTGGTTTACTCCCATTGACTTATATTATGCTCAGGTGCTCGGCCGAGCACTCGAGCACCCCTGAGTGCTCGGCCAGAGCACCCGAGCATACCAGCACCCATGATCGATCAACACTAATACACACTTGTGTGGTGGGGTATCAGGAGAGATATAGTTGTAGTGATGCTTAATATGACACTTAACACATTAATACACAATTGTAGAAGACTTCAATCTGATGCTTCAAACGCCAAAAGGTTTATGCAGAAAGATGTGCAAAACAACACACTGGCTTTCTTGGAGTGCTTCATAACAATGAAGGAGGAAGCCTGGAAACTAGAGTTTACAGAAAGTCTACACATATGGACCAGTACCTGCTTTTTGACGCCCATCATCCTCTAGATCAGTGATGCCCAACTGGTTGCCCTCCAGCTGTTGCAAAACTACAAATCCCAACATGCCTTAATAGCTGTAGGATGTCAAGGCATGCTGGGAGTTGTAGTTTTGCAACAGCTGTAGGGCCGCAGGTTGGGCATCTCTGATGTAGATCATAAACTGTGAGGCATAAGAACCCTACATAACCGGCCAGAGAAAATCTCAACTGGCACAGAGGTTGAAGGAAAGGACTTCAAACATTTTGGTATCTAGACCGGGTCATTGTTAAAACTGAGAAAGGAAGAGTATCAAGATTACCAGTGAAGGAGCTGATCAGCATAGAAGAAAGAATTTAGCTCATCTGGAAATAGCTGAAATGACTTAAAAACTCTGAAAAATTTGTAAGAAACATCCCATCCCATTTCAACCACTGGTTCTTCACCATTATGCATTGATATTACCGTTATACAACTGTCATGTTCATTTATTAAGCCTGGTCCACCAGCATGTGGCAACATATATAGTAGAGCTATACTAAAACTAGAACTTACCATTCTATTCTGCCTCCTTTCTGCAGAAGTGGGATAGTCTTGCTTCCTACCACAAGGAAGAGTGACAGTTCTAGTTAATTCCAGTTTAAACTCCATGTTGGAGCCGAGAAGACCTAAAAGAAGAAGCAGTCAGAGGAAATTGTTCTTTGGCTGAAAATAAGTTATTTGCTGAGTGTCAGGAGGGGAACAACAGCCAAAGACACCCAATCCAAGGATACCAGAGCAGACCTAAAGTACAAAAATCAGACTTAAGCAGAGTTTAGTGCGGCATAAAGAAAGAAAACAGAGTTATTAAGCAAGCCTGTCAGTACAGAAGAGAAAGAGAGAAAGTAACGCTATCAAGTTTGCCTGCCAGTTTATGCCAAAGCCTGCTGAAATCAAGACACAACCTGCAAATCGTTTGGATGAAAGTTTAATCAAGTAAAGCTGCCATTGAATTTCATACCAAGGTCTGGACTCAAATTATTTTTCCTTCATCCCTCAATTATTCCCCTTTTTAATGCTATGGAGCCAAAGCCTGGGGTCCCACTGTATCCAGGTAGGAGCAACATGACACATAAAGAGACATATAGGCCGCACTACACCACTCGGGATTTCCTATAAACCAGGGACGCGATAAGGCTCTGGGGAAAATGGCTCGTTGCAACACTAAAACAGAAGAAGAGCAACATTGTGTATGCAGTCCAGTGCAATGAGGAGTGCCAAGAACTGTACACCGGGGAAACAAATCAACAGCTAAACCAACATGTGACCCAACACAGAAGATCCAACACCTACAGTCAGGACTTAGCTGTGTACCTACATAGAAAAATGACTCTGGCCTGATGACAGTGAGGTTCTCATCTTACATACAGAGACGTGAAATAAGTTATTTGTGTCAAATTGGAGAAATCAAGCTTGAATAAAAGTGGAGGGGTGCAATATTTATCGTCTTCCACTTACGATGCTGTTCTAACACCTCTCCTGAGGCAGTTTAATAATAACTAATAGCTTCAATTATGCAACCTTCAGTCAACATCTTACCTCCATGAGGTCCTTTACCTTGTGTTGATTATGAAAAAAAACAGATTATGCGGCGTACTAGTACGGCGTTGGCCGGGTCTTTAAAGATGGAGCCTGCTCCTGAGGAGAGCGGGCGTCATGGCCGCGAGTTAACTGCTATTTCCTATAGCAGACACCCGCGGCTCATGTCCGCGACTGGCAGTAATGCCGATTAAGGACATTTGACACCTCGGGTGCCGCGGTCAATCCCACGCGTGCTTCCGGTGTTGCTCCGGCTACCCCGCGTGGCAATCGGAGGAGCCGGAGCGTGCCTGCAGCAGCCCCTGTCATAGTGAATGGCAGGAGGCTGCTGCATAGACTTTCCTATGGAGCCCTTCTGTGTAATAGGCCCCATAGGAAAGTATTGAAATCCTCATAGACTCCAATGCAAGTGCATTGGAGTCTATGATATCAGCAATCAAATGATTGCTTATTATAATTCCCTATGGGAACTATAAAAAAGTGTAAAAAAAAATTAAATAAAGCTTGTAAAAAAAAAAAAATGTAAAAAAATTTAAAAGTTCCCAAAAATAAAAATAACAATATTAAAAAAATACACATCATGGGTATCGCCATGTGCGAAAATGCCCATATTATAAAAATATAAAAATGTATTTCCCATACACGTCAAAATGGCCGATTTGCCATTTTCTTTGTTGCTTTTTTATCTACAAATAATTAAATAAAAAGTGATCAAAAAGTCATACACACCCCAGAATGGTATCAAGAAAAAGTTCAGATTGCCCCGCAAAAAATGAGCCTCCATACAGCTCCCTACACATAAATACCAAAATGTTATAGGTGTCAAAACATGACAAAAAAACAATCCAACTTTATAATTATTTTATCACATTTAAATTGCACATTTCTATTAGAATAATAGCTCTAACGTGGCCCATTTTGAGCCTTAGAAACGCTCCTCTGTCTTCTGTTTACAGAACACAGTCAGTGTGAGCAAGTCTCCACTGTTATGTAAACAGAAGAAAGAGGAGTGTCGCTAAGGCTCAACTTTAGAACTATCTTTCTAATAGAAATGTGCAATTTCAGTAATTAAAGTACATTACAAAAATGGTCAGTAACATTGCCCCTATACATTACACAAATTAAAAAAAATTACATTTACACTTTAATGTCGGAGATTCCTTGTACAAGTTATTGACAGCTCATCTTGATCTGTTGGACTGACCCAAATTGATGCTTTAAATACTAACCTTATTCTTTACTGAATAAATTAAAGGAGTCCTCTCCATCCAAAAAACTAGCACCATAATTTTCGCTTTATAAGATGCATCTGATGATAAGATGCACCCCAGATCAGGACATCACATCAGACCCCCATATCAGCCCACTGTGCCCCATCAGACCTCAGATCAGCCCACTGTGCCCCCATATCAGCCCGCTGTGCCCCATCAGACCTCAGATCAGCCCACTGTGCCCCCATATCAGCCCACTGTGCCCCCTTCAGAACTCAGATCAGCCCACTGTGCCCCCATAGCAGCCCACTGTGCCCCCTTCAGAACTCAGATCAGCCCACTGTGCCCCCTTCAGAACTCAGATCAGCCCACTGTGCCCCCCATATCACCCCACTGTGCCCCCATATCATCCCACTGTGCCGCTATCAGACCTCAGATCAGCCCACTGTGCCCCCATAACAGCCCACTGTGCCCCCAAAATCAGCCCACTCTGCCCCATCAGACCTCAGATCAGCCCACTGTGCCCCCCATATCACCCCACTGTGCCCCCATATCATCCCACTGTGCCGCTATCAGAACTCAGATCAGCCCACTGTGCCCCCCATATCACCCCACTGTGCCCCCATATCATCCCACTGTGCCGCTATCAGACCTCAGATCAGCCCACTGTGCCCCCCATAACAGCCCACTGTGCCCCCAAAATCAGCCCACTCTGCCCCATCAGACCTCAGATCAGCCCCCATAGCAGACCACTCTACCCCCATCAGACCTCAGATCAGCCCATCAGCCCGCATATTAGCAGACTGTGCCCCCATCAGACCTCAGATCAGTCCACCCAGCCCCATAAGGATAAAATAAAAAACTCTCTCACCTCTCCTGCGCTGTGGCTCCGCTCCGGGTCCGGCGCTCCTCTGTCTTCTAAGGCCGGCGCTGCACTGTCACCTGACTGCATGCAGCATCAGGTCATAGTGCGCGCACTACGTCCTGATGCTGTATGTGGTCAGGACAGTGCAGGGCCGGCGCGGAGAAGAACTGAAGCGGAGCCGCTGCGCATGAGAGGTGAGAAAGTTTTTTATTTTATTCTTATGTGGCTGGGTGGGCTGATCTGAGGTCTGATGGGGGTCCTGGCACCTAATATATACTAGTGAGCGCTTCCATAATGGAAGCGGTCACTTGTATTCGCTTTATAAGACGCAAGGCAATTTTCCCCCTACTTTTGGGGGGGAAAAGTGCATCTTATAAAGCGAAAAATATGGTAACTAATAATAATAATAATAATAATAAAGAGCAGCACATATGATGCAGTAAATAACGGAATATTTCTCTGAAACAGAAGATGTGAATTAATTGGAAGCAAAGGTTGTCATTTCTTAAAGATACTAAAAATAACAGGAAAAAGCCAGACAGGTGTGAAATAGATGTGGTCATTGTGGGAAGACATTAAGTAAATTATTATTATTATTGTTATCATTATGGCTGTTTAACCTTTATCTATGTGATTAATGGCTTCCCCAGAATGCGCTGGAAGCCTCCGACTCTCATGTTACACATTTATCAAATAATTGATTATGTTAACCTGCTATTATCTATAAAATATGGTGGAAGAGAAGAAGACGACGGCCGGTACAGGATTTGCATTTAAAATACATTTTGTGTCATAAAATAAATGGAGCGTGACGTTACTTAGGGAATGTAGGCAGATAACTAGGTTCCTTTAATTTTGCTTTACAGTTGACTGTAGTGGAAACAGTCATATATCATACGGCAGAATGATTGAAAGGCTGGTAAATAGATGCTAATAAACTGATGAAACGCGTAGTCATATTCCTAGGCAAGCATAAATTAACTAAGACATAGAAACTGAAGAATACTTTACAGATTTATATTGTTTTTAGGAGTTGAGGATTTTTTTTTCTCCTTTTTTTACTTTTTCCGCCGCCAAGGGGAGGACTGGGAACTTAAAGTGGCCCTGAAAAAATTACTAAAAGTGGCCCCGTTTTGCAGTTGGGTCCAAATTGATGGAAGGCAGGGCCAGCAATACCATATTGTGGCACATTATACCGCCCCAACAGAGCCAAATACCACAGCCCATCACACAATACTGCCCCAGCCGGACAAAATACATCCCCAAAAACTTTCACTGGCCGGCCATGAGGAGGACTCAGACGGCCCCCTGGGCATCGGCCCACCGGGACACTTCCCTGTAAGGTTTATGGCCAATCTGCTCCTGCACCCCCCAATACAGCTGAAAAAGATAAGCAGCTGAGATCCAGGCTGCTGTTTGCAGGGCCCACACACATTAGAGCCCCTTTAGCTGTCCCTGATCTGTCTAGGAAATGGAGCAACGCTGTGACTAGTATTGAGCAAATCGAAGTTAAACAAATTGACTTTGATTCAAATTTCAGGAAAAATTTGATTTAACACAAAAGTCGAATTTCCTTGCGCTTCAACATAACGAATCAATTTTCCCTGAAATGGTGGAAAAAAGATACATTCTAACCTCATCCATTTTTGGCAAAGAGAGTGCCTTGGCCATCTTCATTGAAGATACCACTCGAAATTGTACGAGTAGTGACATATGACGTCACCACAGTGGGCAGGGTGAAGATGTCATCGCATGAGATTTCACATGGTGTCTTCAATCAAGATGGCCTCTATGCGATCAAATGCACAAGGTGAGATGTTTTTTTTTACTGGATTAACCCCTGAAAGCCCTCAATCTTAATCTCAGATGCCACGCTCAGCAATGAAAGCGGCATCTGAGAGGATTTTGTCTTTAAACATCCTGAGCTTTCATATGGTTACACTACATGGTGGGAGAGATTTGCTATTTCTAACAGTATTTGTGCCATTTTTAGGGTGGTGTGTGCTGTGCCTTTGCATTTACCAGGGGGCAGACATATTTTTTGTGGGTGGAGCCATATTTATCTCTACAACTTTTTTGGCAGAAAGTTGCAACTGTACTCCTGTCCCTTGATGGCAACAAACTGACAGAGCTTCTGTATTAAATATGAATAGAGTTTAGAATAAAAAGGTGTTTCAAGCAACAAATTTAACAAATGGCAACTCTTTGTAATTTTTTTTTTATTTTTTAAAATGGTTTCAAACCAAGCAGACAGCTATAAAAACAGCAAAAACTGTCATATTGATATATTGATACAGTCTTAAACTGGGATACATTTATCACAGAGGCTGACACTGGGCGATGTATCTTTAGACTGTCTTGGCTATCTTTACAACACCTATTTGTTGTTCCCTGTGGCAAATCTATATGGGTCGCAGAGATAGTAGTTGGCCCTTGTGCCTAAAGGGGCTAATAGCTGCATTTCCATGTAAAAAGACACCAGTATTATGAACAGCACATGGTAGGTGGATGTCCTATTAGACATTTTGCATTGAAGCCCCAGAGTTCCATATTACACCTCTACCTTTCCCCTTGAGAAGTGAATTTGACTTTAGCACCATTGATCTGGGAAAGCAAAAAATATAAACATTTAAAAAAAAATCAGTAGTGATAATATAATCTTGAATTATTTTATGACCACATATTAATACAGATTTGTCCTTCCGTACTTAGACCTAGAGATGTTTGGCACAAGATAACAGCATTGAAAAAAAACATGAATCCATGATACTCTGTCACGAGATGTCTATCCTATATGAGTCTATGAACAGCCACCCAATGGTTGTGATGTGACGTGTGGCCTGTCAAGGGTGTTTGCTAACATTTCTCCATATTGTATGGAACTTGTTTCATGGGAAATTAGAGTCCTCTATGGAATTCATGGAAAGGTAAGAGTGGACCCCTCTGTATGTATCTGTATATAATACTGGACCACCGAACCTCTTATATCATTACATAGCGAAAACATTTTTATTAATTTTTACTTTAATGTATATAATTATATTGTCTGTGTCTTTCCAGCTTCATTGATTTTTTTTATTATTTACATATCAAAGGTAACATGTAACATTTAGTACAAGTAGAAACATTGTATCCTATGTTTACTAAACTGAGGTCCAGGTGTTATCTTTCTTTAATGTCCTTGCCTTTTAGAATACAGATATTAACCTTGAGAAAGCTTGCACAATGCTTTTTAATAAATTTCTCCCAATGGTGGAATTCCCTCAAGGGGCTTCATAAATCTGCGGAGCAGAAATAATCATTCTGCCGAATAATCAAAATGGATTTAATTAGTAAAAGTATCAAGTTTAGGAAACCTTGCACACCTCTAATAATGAATATTGGCTAATTTGGATCTTCTTTGAGTGATGCACACAATAGTTTAGCTAACCTTATACCTTATACCGACGGAGGAAAATATGTTGTCTTTGGTTAATCGTTAAAGCAATTATACTGCTCTTATGCATTAGGCCTCTTCACTCTGTAGTTGGGCTGCGCTTGGTGTCTAATACGTGCACAGTCTATTAGCCAAAGATAAACCTGAAACCTTTAGGTAAACGTAAAGTCGGGATATGTTATAATTAGGGATGAGCGAATCGAGCTCCTGATCCAAGATCCAAAGCCAATTCACTCCAAACTTAGTTTTAATGCTGTACGGAGATCCGTCCATATAACATTAACATTTACAGGCTGTGTGTCGAGGCAAATTCGTTACCACCGAAGTTTCGTGGAACTTTGATGAATAACTTTGGGATTTGATTTTTGAACTTGAAAACCATTTTAAAACTTGGTTCCAAAGTCAGCTTCAGGCTACTACTATGGTTTTAAATGGTTTTCAGTTTTAGCAATTAAATTACAGAGACTTCTATTATAATTCATTTCAACTCACCAGAGCCCATAGATTTGAATACTGTACGGAGATGAATCTCTGTACGGGACTGAAACAAAGTTTTGACCGAAGCATCACTAGTTATAATACATTATTTTTTCCTTAGGGTTCGGCCACACGGTCAGGTTCCTGATGCAGTTTTTGAAACCAAAATCAGGAGTTGATCATGAAAGGAGAGAAAGTATAAAGGACGGATACCACTTCTCCTCTTTTTTAAATTCATTCCTGAGTTCGTTCATATCCCCAGGACTGTGACTGTGACGAGGGGACATCCTCTGCGTCTGGAGCAAAGAAGGTTTGTACACAAACATAGAAGAGGATTCTTTACTGTAAGAGCAGTGAGACTATGGACTCTACTGTAGAGCAGTGAGACTATGGACTCTTTACTGTAAGAGCAGTGAGACTATGGACTCTTTACTGTAAGAGCAGTGAGACTATGGACTCTTTACTGTAAGAGCAGTGAGACTATGGACTCTACTGTAAGAGCAGGGAGACTATGGACTCTTTACTGTAAGAGCAGTGAGACTATGGACTCTTTACTGTAAGAGCAGTGAGACTATGGACTCTTTACTGTAAGAACAGTGAGACTATGGATTCTTTATGGTAAGAGCAGTGAGACTATGGATTCTTTATGGTAAGAGCAGTGAGACTATGGACTCTTTACGGTAAGAGCAGTGAGACTATGGACTCTTTACTGTAAGAACAGTGAGACTATGGATTCTTTATGGTAAGAGCAGTGAGACTATGGATTCTTTATGGTAAGAGCAGTGAGACTATGGACTCTTTACTGTAAGAGCAGTGAGACTATGGAACTCTCTCCCTGAGGAGGTGATGATGATAAGTTCACTATAAGAGATCAGGAGGGGCCTGGATGTATTTCTGGAGGTAATAATATTACAGGTTATAGTTACTAGAGAGGGGTCGTTGATCCAGGGAGTTATTCTGATGTCTGATTGGAGTTGGGAAATATTTTATTTCCCCTAAAGTGAGGAAAATTGACTTCTACCTCACAGGGTTTTTTTGCCTTCCTCTGGATCAACTTGCAGGATAACAGGAGAACTGGATGGACAGAGGGCTTTTTTTGGCCTTATAAACTATGTTACTATGTTTTGCTGACCGTGTGGTAGTACTCTTAGGCATCATACACATGTATTTTTGGTCCTCATCCAATCTGCATTTTTTGAGGATAGGATGTGGACCCGTTCATTTCAATGGGACTGCAAAAGATGTGGACAGCACACAGTGGTCTGTCTGCATCCGTGTTTCCGTTCTGCAGACCCCCCCCCCCCCAAAAAAAAAAAAAAAAAAAAGAATCCCTCTTGTGGAAAAAAAATAGGCATTTCTTACAAAGGGCAGGACATACCGATCCACAAAATATGAAACACACATGGCTGGTATCAATGTTTTGCGGACCACAAAGATGGATACGGTTGTGTGCAGGAGGTCTTACAGTGGTAGTCATTGGTTGACATATTGAAGTGTGTAGACAGAGGTATACTAGACATCTCACATACCTTTTTATCATCAAACAGAGCTAAAGACTAAAATAACTAAAAACAGATTTTCATGATAAAAATCTTTAGAGTAGGAATGTCTTCATCTCATCAGTCAGAGTTCTTCACTTGTGAGGTGCTCTCTCAGCTGATGAAGAATCTCTTCACTTGCCACTTGATGCTCGAATTAGTGGCACAAGCGTAAAGGCTCCACTTCCACTATTAGGGCAGCAAGTGTGACTGAGCCGCTACACTTTCAGGTTGTGGCACATGATCAATCACTACTCCGGAAATGGAAGCTCCTGGTGGCTCATTCACAGGTGCTGCCTCAATAATGGAAACAGGGCCTTTGCCCTTGCACCACTAATTTGAGCAGTGGCCCAGATGTGATATTGGTAGGCCTCGGCCTTGTCAGTCAAGTGGCATGGGGAGATTGTTCACCAGCAGTGACAGCCCCACACCATGAAGAACTCTGATGAGATGAATAGATTTGTAGACTCTTGAATAATATATATATCAAATTTAGCTAAATGTTGCAAATTTAAAAATTCAAAATATAATTACAAATAACGGAGTGTAATATTCTTCAGTGTATCATGTTGTTCTTACAAATTTTGCAAATCTGGAACAAATGTCAGTATAGCATCTGTGGCCTCAGTGGTACTGAAACAACTAGAGAATCATGAAAGATACAAACAGTCAATATGTTATTCTTTTAATCTATCTGCTACAAGGTAGCTACTCTCTGCCACGGATTGTCCTTTTCTCCTAAATGGCTCCCTTGCCCAAGAGTTTAATATTGTGTTGGCCTTAAGCCTTTGGACATGGACCATGTACCTGAGAAAAGTTCAAAATTGTGTGAACAAATAGCAACTGGTGAAGTGTTGCTTCCTTACAGGTTAAATTACAGTCTGGGAGGCACTACAACTGAAACATGGTTGGCATTGAAAATGGAGGCAGGGGTCAGTTGTGAAAGGATGGCATTGAAAATATGGCAAGCGGGTAAAGGTGTGTGTGGGGGGGTGACATAAAAATAAATATTTGCCCTGGGTGAAGGAAAGCCTATGGTTATAGCTGGGCCTATTGTCACGAACATGCCGGGACATACTGACATTCCTGCAAACGGTAGCAGGAGGTCAGTGAGGTTGGTAACACGTGGGTTAATCTGACAGGTTCTCCTTTGGTCGTTTTGCTGCTGCTGGCATTCACCACACCCCTTCAGGTGTAGGTGTCTTATTAATTATCCTTGCCTATTTAGTGTTGCTTCTCCCACCATGCTGTGTGGTTCATACTTTCTGTTGTATCTGTGGCCTGCTAGTGTGTGGATTCTCAGTGGAGATCTTGTGGCTGCCATTTTGTTCTAGAAAGTTAAGTGTCCTCTTTCCCTTTTGTATTTTGTATTATTTGAGTGTATCCCTTCCCTGAGTTTGGTGATTGGGCCTGAGGGGAGACTCCTGTTCATCCAGGTTGGTGGAGGAACAGTGTGACTAATTCCTGACATTAGCTTCAGGGTCCTTCAGGGACAGTTAGGGGCCTAGGTATCCTGCGTATGAACTCACCTACCTTCGAGACCTGTTTATACTGGTTATTAGTCAGGACTGGAGTTAGGGTTTCTCTAGAAGGTGTCCATCTGCCTTCCCTAGTTTCCAGGCCTAATCTCCATTTCCTTTCCCCCCTTTCCCTCCTGCGCTTGGTGTGCTATCTTCCCCCCACACCAGATTGTGACACCTACGGTCTCACACCAGTTTATTGATGGTTTCCAAACATAAAGGATGACATTTCTAGGTGAACTGTACATTTTGGAAGGAGACCATTGTAACTAGTTAATTGTCCCCTTCAAGATATTTTCCTGCTGATTTCCAGGTTCTCCATCCCTCGCCACTGAAATTACGCCTTCACTGAACATGTTATTAAACAATTTTTAAATTGCGATTTCTGATCAATTTTAATTAAAAATGATCTTTCTTTAAGGCGTTGATTGGAGCGTTAAAATGAGAGCAGTAATTTTCTGGGGACGTCCATTTCCTGATTGAATCATTATCCGGGCCTTGATTAATGTCCTTGGATAAGGACCACACGTTGGAAGGCGTCTTTCTACCTGAGGATCAATTTGAATTATTGAAATCAGCAGAGGAAGGACTGGCGGTATTTAGGCAGATTCTTCTCAATTATCGCATTTGTCTCGTTCCTGTAAACATTTTAAAGGATAACACCCGTGGATTTCATAATTTGTTCTATTTATTTATTTTTTTTGGCAAATTATTATTTGTATCATGTAATATGAGCGCACAAACATTTAAATGATTATTCGATTTTTTTTTATTCAAAGCTCCTTCACACTCTGCTATGTTGATCTATGCTTACAGGTCATTGCAGCAAAAACTGCAGTAAAACCATGATGTACAATATTCCCCCAATGCACAATCACAAAGATGTCTGCAAGACTGTGCAGGAAAGCAGAATCAACCCTACCAGGAAGGTCACTTGATAAGACAAATGTCTGTGGGATTATTTTAACACGGGGCAACTGGTGAAATTCCTCCCTTGGGAAAAATGTCCATTGAGGGATACTAGGGCTGTATGGAGGAGACTAAGGATATGTCAGAATTTTTAACTCTAGAAGAGTATCTTTAACTGAAGCAATCAAAGGCATGTTAAGAATGGACAGTATTGTGGGCCTATAATAGGATGAAGAAGATGATACGTGTATTAGACATTCAAATAATGACTTTACATTACTGGAACAGCACTAGTTGCATAATAGAGCAGCTGGGGCACTGTAGGGAGCATTAAAAGTAGTGGGGTATAGCTATTGATAGGACTATTTTATCAGCATGGGCGAGGACTACCAATATGGCACTGTTTTTGCAGTGTAGTATTTAGGGACACTGGGTAGCACCTTGGGTACAGGATTGGGGGTTTTCAAGGAACATTCTTGATATTGGGGCAATGCAGGGGGCACTATTACTAATGGGGGCACTTTGGGAGAAAAGTATTACCATTGGTGGGACGTTAGGGAGCACTTTCTATGGAGCTACTATCTGTATGGCACTATTATTTTTGCATTATAGTATTGGGGGGGCATTGGTGAACACAGTTGGTGTAGTATTGGGGTTGGTAATAGTATAAAAGCTTTGGGCACCAGGAGGAGGAGGATGATAGAAAAGTGAAGAATCTAAGATGTCTGTGTGGCAAACTCTGCAGAGATAAGACACGTCTGAAATGGAGAAGATGAGGAAGTAGAACATCTACATCAGAGGAGATGTTACTGGATGTAAGAGGTATTTAATGCTGTATTCTTCTGTATGTTTGGTAGTGCTGAATATAATGTCAATCCTGTACGTAATTTATGTCTTTAGTTCTAGGGAATGTGTGCGTGGGGAGGAGATTACTTTGACAGATGATCCATACCAGACCTGAGCCTTTAGCATGGAAACACAGAGGGACTTCAGTATATCAGTATTAGGCTGAAGACATGAGGAAAGTTTTAGATCACATGATGTATTGCTGGGGATTGGGGGGGGGGAGTATTTACTTTACATGTGATTAAACCATGGTGCTGGAGGTAAAAAGTTGACTTTGTGGTACAGTATCTATGATAATGATGAGGTCTGTACTAGGCCTGTATCACACATTCCACAGGAAATAGATTTGTGGTAAATATTAGTCGTGGTTACATTCAGGCAGAAAAACATTCACGAGTTAAATCTCTTTCTTTCTACCCGATGTCAATCAAATATAATTCAATGTGTCAAAACCAGCATATGCCTCTCCTTAAACACATTTAGCATTCACATAACAACGTGCAGCATCTTAATGTTTCCCGCTGATTCTCCAGATTTACAAGACACAAAAAAGGAAAACATTTTAATAACCTACATTAAAAGTTGGACGTTTGACATTTTGTCTTGTTGAGCGCAGATTTATCCTGTTACATATTAAGCTTTGCCAGCAGAATCATTGCAGACATAATGTATCTCCATGTACTGACAGCTTCTTATATTGTATCCAGACTAGAGATGAGCAAATTGAGTTTGGTTTCAATTCACCACATTTTTTAAAACGTTTGGTTTGGAGCCGAATCGATTTGGCCCGAAGCAAAGTGCTTCCAATTGCCCTGAAAGTTGGTATATAACACCCTCTAGTCTTCTAGGGCGCATTTATTAAGACCGACATTTTAGACGCCGGTGTTAATACGGCCCATAGCTGAAAGTGGATCTGCCAGAGTTATGTACAGGTGCCAGCCTCTTCATAACTTTGGCGGATCTACCACTTCTTCTAAATGTAAAACAGCTTCCTACCTGTCTTACATTTGGACCATTCTCTACAACTAAACCGGCCATAGAAAATGATAAATGAGACGGGCCTGCCATCCTGTAAGTGGGGAGAAATCGCAGATTGGCAGAAGGGGAATAGCAGTAAATAGTTGCAGGTGCAGCTGTGGGAGCAGCAGGAACCATATGGTACATGTTGACGGGCAAGCAACAACAGTGGCATGATGGTGGCTGGTGGCATGACGGAGGTAGCACCAGCTGTAAGGAACATGATGGTAGGCAGGCAGGAAGGCAGACAGCAACAGTGGCAAGATGAGGCACCTTCAGAATGGGCAGAGCTATTAATCGGTCTCAGACGGAGGAAAAAAAATCCTCTCAAATCCAGGCTTGGTTCATTGTGACAAAAGTGATGTTTTGGACGGAGGACAACTTGACCTTTTAGGATGTCACCATGCCCCCTGTAGTGCTGAAAACCCTATGTGAGATGATACTGGAGACTGGGCAAAAAAAAGACATATCAGAAAGCATATTGTGCCAATCATGGCTACTGTTCTAGTCTGCCTACACCGAAGTCCATGGGTATGCGCCGGTGACAGGTAGGCCTTAACCTGGATGTTGACAAGAGAGGTCTCTGCTTTTTGACTGACCTCAGACTGGCGCGGCATATGGAAAAACTACTCCATCATGTAGAAGACACTGAACTAGCTGCTGCTGTTAATTCTGCCATGGCTTCTGTTGTTTGTGGTGGAGGGAGTTAGGTGACTCTGCAGTGGATGGAGAGGGGTTTCCCTTTCATACATGCTGGCTGCAGGTACCTGCTTCCTGAAAGCTGTGGCAAGCTGCGTACACAGTGTTTCCTGGTAATAACATTATTTGTCCTTCCTTTTGGAGGGAGGAAGACCTTTACCCATTTTGCTTTGATAGTGAGAGTCTAAAAGCATGGCTATCCAGTAATCATCAGACTGCTTGATGTCAATCATATGCCTGTCATAAGCAAACCAGCATACATGTCACCATTCTGGCCAGTGTGGCAATGAGCTAGTTCTTGCCAGTTCTGCCCCCCACTGAGAAGATTGGGTGTTGTGGCCAGTGTCACCGTCATCATCATCATCCTGAAACAACAACTCTTCCTCTTTCAGTTTATCCTCATCCGTCTCCTTGATGGGAGTGTTGTCTTGTGGGTCCCCAACAGTTACTGGATGGACAGCAAGATGCGTTAGCTGTTCTTCTTCCGCTGTTGCCCCTTGCTGTATGAGCATCAGTATCTTTTCTAAGATGAATATGATGGGGATGAACTGCATGAGCTGTCACTGTCTGACCGTGAAACAAGACATGCTCCCTGCTGCTGAGGCGGTCTAGTACATGACAAAATCATTCATGGCTTTATGTTGCTTGTACAGATGCTTTAGCATGTGCAATGTTGAATTCCAGGTTAGAGTGTCATGGATTAAGAGGTTTAATGGCAGATCCTTCTGTTGCTGCAAGTCCAGAGCAGTCCTCACCACATAAGATTGGCTGAAATGCAAAAACAAACTGATGAAACATTCCCAGTACCTTGGCAAGTCAGTGTACTTCTTACAAAAGCCTTGCATGACTTGGCTAATGATGTGGGCCATGCAGGGAGCAGAGGGGAATCCACTGAAAGCCCACTCTGGGGCTGCAAAGAGGAGGGGCAGGAAGAATGGTGTGACCCTTGGCTCCAAAGCACGGTTACAGACTCAGAAGTCACCTTCATGTCATCCTGCTGTGACTGGAAGGAAGATGAGCCATCCAATTCACAATCTCCACCTCTTTATCCACAATAATATTGTTTTACCTTTTATAAGCCACGGAGATCTGTGACCTACTACTACTACTTCTGGCCAGATAGCTGGTGTTGCTATTGTTGGAGATACAACAGCTTACAGTTTAGTCTATTGCTAGAAAGACTGCAGTTTATTGTTGTGACATTAGATGCCGCTGTTACTAATGCCAACTTGTAGTCTCTCTATTGCATTTTCTATGGTTTGTTGTATTTCCTGTACATTGATGTGAACTCACTGATTATTTTTCCTCTCTCTGCTATCCACCAGTGAAGGTGACCTTCAGTTATTGCATGCATTTTCCAATAAACCCAGTTCCTGTTACTCCACAATGTCTGATCTAAACTGACTCTGCTGCACCCAGCAACCATACTCTGCAACAGCTACTACCCACATTCTGGCTCTGGGAGGACAAGGCCTGGTTTCTTTTGTTTGGAAGTCTTCCATATTCCAAACATTATTTGGCCTTATGTACACAGTCTCAAAGTATGGAACGGTTTGCATGTCTGTCAGAGTGTTGGTTATGGTGGTTGGTAATGACATTTGTAAAGATAATGTTTTTGTTGAATTCAAGGTAGAGGCAAGATAAAATTCCAAGAAATCTCAAAGTGGAAATCCAAAGAGACATTGTTGAAGCTCTAAGTAGCATTTTCAAGGTACAGGCACCAAGAAGAAGCTCAGTGGTGAATTTTTAAGGAGAACTTGAAGGTAACATTATGAACTGAAGCTTCTTGGACTCTATAGAAGGTGAAGCTCCAATAATAAAAGGGATTGTCTGAGATTTTGATATTGGTGACCGATCCTAAAGATAGTCCATCAATATCTGATCGTGGGGGTCTGGTTACAGACACCCCCGCTGATCTGCTGTCTGAATAGCTCAAAGTACAGCCTCTTGCTAGGCCACTAATATCGTGTTCATCGCCACGTGGCCTAGACACAGCTTAGTTCTGTTCAAGTGACTGGATCTGGGCTGAATTACCAGGCACAGCCACTAAACAGTGGACACTTCCTCAGAACACAGTGGCCTCTTCAAACAGCTGAGGGTAGGTGTCAATATCAAAATCCCAAATGATCCATTTAAGCTTCAAAGTGAATGTCCAGAATGAAGCTTCATGATGAAATTCATGTTAAAAGTTCAAGATGAAGCTCTTAGGAGGACTCTCAGGTCGATATCTACTGTATTTATAAAACTGCTTGTCTTAAGCTTTCTCTTTTTTATGAATACCTTTTTGGGTTCATACGACTTGAGCACATGTATATATATATATATATATATATATATATATATATATATATATATTATAGAGAGAGAGAGAGAAAGAGAGAGTAAAAATTCAGCTTATTAAAAATTCCCGTCGACTTGTGTGCTGCACATTGATTTCTTAGGCAGTACTTTGGCTTCTGCCCATTGTGAGTTTTTCACATGTTCAGCTTTTATGTCATGTGGAGTGGAGTCTATTGATTTGTGGAATTTAGACAAAAATCCTCCGTGACTGATGCCGGATAGGACTCATTCCAGGTGATACTTTGTGTCCATTATTGATAAATTTCAAGTAAAATGTAGTCACGTTATATAATAAGAACGGGAATACTTTATACATACAAATGTTTTTAAAAGATCTGGTTCACAACACTAGACAAGGTTGTGGGAAAAGGGTAATAAAGTGATAAACTAATTGTGCTAAGGTCTTACCTGCAGTCCCATGCAACATCACAAAAACTGTATTAACTATCTAAGTACACATGAAGAAGTGGATGTCACCTGCAGTCCTATGTAACACCACAGATAACACAGTGATATCTCTCTGAGTACAGATAATGTAGTAGATGTCACCTGCAGTCCTATGTAACACCACAGATAACACAGTGATAACTCTGTGAGTACAGATAATGTAGTAGATGTCACCTGCAGTCCTATGTAACACCACAGATAACACAGTGATAACTCTCTGAGTACAGATAATGTAGTAGATGTCACCTGCAGTCCTATGTAACACCACAGATAACACAGTGATAACTCTCTGAGTACAGATAATGTAGTAGATGTCACCTGCAGTCCTATGTAACACCACAGATAACACAGTGATAGCTCTATGAGTACAGATAATGTAGTAGATGTCACCTGCAGTCCTATGTAACACCACAGATAACACAGTGATAACTCTCTGAGTACAGATAATGTAGTAGATGTCACCTGCAGTCCTATGTAACACCACAGATAACACAGTGATAAATCTCTGAGTACAGATAATGTAGTAGATGTCACCTGCAGTCCTATGTAACACCACAGATAACACAGTGATAAATCTCTGTGTACAGATAATGTAGTAGATTAGAGATGAGCGAACATGCTCGTCCGAGCTTGGTGCTCGTTCGAGCATTAGGGTATTCGCATATGCTCGCTACTCGGACGAACATATCGCGATCCTCGAGGAAATGGCAACTTCCTCTTCCTGCATGTTAGCCGCCTTTTTTCAGCCAATCAACATGCCGGAGAGTCTTTGGTACCTCCTAGCATCACGTGGGGCCCCTACAAGTCAATAGCAGGGATTGGCTGGCCAGATCAGATGACCTGGGAATATAAGAATCTGGTCCCGCGCTGCTTACATCATACGCCGTCTGCATGAGATTAGGGATAGAGCTGCTGTCTGTCAGGGAGAGTGTTAGGGCCTGAATTTAGATGTTGGTTAGGCAGGAATCACCCACAAAGAACCCAACAGCCCTTCTAAGGGCTACAAGCATGTTTTTTTTTTGGTCTCCTCCTGGCTGCTGGCTGGGACTTGTAGTGCAGCTACCGCCATCTTGGCTGCACACTGTTAGGGCGTGAAATTAGAATCTGGTTAGGCAGGAATCATCCACAAAGAACCCAACTCTCCTTCTAAGGGCTACAACGACATTTTTTTTTGTCCTCCTCTCGTCTGCTGGCTGGGACTTGTAGTGCAGCTACCGCCATCTTGGCTGCACACTGTGCACTGGTGGCAGAAAGGGGACAGCACATGGTCCGCACAGACCCCAATGAAATTGCCCAAAGTCCTCTCAGTACTCATTTTTGCTGCTGCTGTACCTTGGCTTGCTGGGATCTGTAGTGCAGTCTAGAGAATATTTTTTTTCACTCAATTATATAAACTACAGTCCAGTGAACAATTGTGAGGTGTGCGGTACACTAGCCGCAGTCTAGAGAATACGTTTTTATTCTCAGTTATAAACTACAGTCCAGTGCAAAATTGAGTGGTTTGCAGTGCAATAACTGGAGTCTAAAGACTACATTTTTTTGCCTCAGATAGTAATTCTACAGTCTACTGAATACGGTTTTGGCCTCAGATATTAACTCAACAATTTGGTGAATATGCAAAATGTTGAACCCAAGGGCTAAGGATCGAGGACGAGGGCGTGGGCGTTCAAGTAGTGTAGGGGGCAGAGGCCGTGGTCCTGGGCAGGGTGACACTGTACATGCTGATGAGGGAGCAGTGGAACGCCGCAGAGTTTCGGTTCCTAGCTTCATCTCGCAACTTACTGGGTCACGTGGTACACCACTATTGAAACCACAACAGTGCGAACAGGTGATGACGTGGATAGCGCACAATGCGTCCAGTAATTTATCCACCACCCAGTCTTCCACGCAGTCCACCCACGCTAGCCAAGGGAGTAGACCTCTGGCTCCTCCAACTCAACCTCCTACCCCCCAGTCTGCCCCCCACACGGAAAGTATGGATTCTGCCCTATAGACTGGTAGAGACTGAGGCTTTCCGCAACCTGATGACGGTGGCTGTCAATCGGTACGTGGTCCCCAGCCGCCACTATTTTTCCCGTGTCACAGAACATCATCCGTGCCCTGACCAACGTGGTTAGTGATGAGGTCCACCTAACCACGGACACGTGGACAATTGCTGGCGGGCAGGGACACTATATCTCCCTGACGGCACATTGGGTTAACTTGGTAGAGTCTGGGATCGAGTCTGACCCTGGGGCCACTCATGTAATGCCCACACCAAGGATTGCGGGGCCGACCTCGGTCATGGAGGGACAGGAGGGTCAACTACAGACACTCCAAAACAATTTTTTGGGAGGCTCACCTACAGACATTTGACTGCAATCTCAGTCTGACCAAGGCATTGGTGGTGTCACTGCCATGCTGTGTCAGGCTAAATTTTTGGGCGCTTCACCTGCCACCTGAGTCTAACTTGGTCACTATGGGTTCACCGCCATGCTGTGTCAGGCTACATTTTTGGGTGGTTCACCTGCTACCTCAATCTAACTTGGTCACTTGTTGGTGTCACTATGCTGTCACCATGCTGTGTCAGGCTTATGCCTGCGTCGTGGCGCGGGGGATAGCACAGCAGTGCAGCATGAGCAATGGTGTCACCCGCAGGCGGCAATGGACCTTCGTTGCACCTAGTTAGGTGCTTTCCTAACATGTGCCAGCACATATGCCTTGCCCATCTTGGTCTGGGTCAGCACAATTGCCATGAGGGTAACCACCAGGCTGTTGCCTGAGAATTTGGCCTAATGGTACGATTAGGCAGCCTCAGAGGCATCCATGCATGCTGTCCCTGCTGTTTCCTGTCCATTTCCGTGGTGTTTCCATCATTTTCTGAGGTTTCCAGGTTTTCACGCAACCTTCCCTGTGCAGAGCCCCGGTCCTCTGCAAAAAATGATCGAGTCTCCCATTGACTTCAATGGGGTTCGTTATTCAAAACGAGCACCCGAGCATCGGGAAAAATTTGATTCGAATAACGAGTACCCAAGCATTTTAGTTCTCGCTCATCTCTATAGTAGATGTCACCTGCAGTCCTATTTGGTGGTTTTGCATATTTAACCGCTAATAATACTAAAATAAATAATACTTAATAATTAGAGATGAGCGAGTAGTGTTCGATCGAGCTGGTATTCGATCGAATACTACGATATTCGGCGTACTCGATTTAATTCGAGTATAACGGCGATGGCGCACCTAGAATTCGTTTCCCCTCCCACCTTCCCTGGCGCTCTTTTTCCACCAATCACCATGCAGGGGGGGGTATGACAGGCACGCTGAGCACGCTGGCAGCGCGAAAACGGCGTCTACATGCATTGGCTGGAAAAACCATGTGACCTCGAATATTAAAAACTCAGCTCTTCCTGCTCGTACGCATATGCTGCGTGAACTTAGTCAGGGACAGAGGCTGGAGAAGGGAGAGACAGATTTTAGCTGTTGGACAGGCAGGAGCGTGATTAAAAGCCCTTATCAGGGCTACTACAGTGGACTTCAGTGATAGCTTACTACAATATAGACTTTACAGAGAACGGCTGCTGTATTCAGGGATAGCTGCTGGAGTAGGGACAGAGAGAGGCATTAGTGGTGTATTAGGTGCTCTGCTACATACCAAACTATATTTGGC
>ONZH01015912.1:0-39454 GCA_900303285.1 Rhinella marina
AACTACAGTCCTGAGAACATAAGATGCTTTTTCCCTGATACCAATCTTGTTTAATTCATTCTTGTGGCTATTTATAATGTTTGTGATGTTAGACAATAACTTTAATTCTTACTGTTCTCAATGCTGATGCTACAAGGATCGTCCAACCAGTCCGTCATGTCATGACAAGTGGCCAGGCCTTTCCATGTGTTGGCAAAGGCTGATGCTGTGGCTTCAACAAGACCTCCAGATGTTGTAAAGTCATCTCCTTCCTTGGAGTTGAAATTCCACAAAGACCTGAAGATTTATAAAAGAAAAACCTTCCATGTTCAATATGGTCATATTTTATTGTATGATATTGAACAGGGGTGACCAAAAAATCTCATAGACACCTACAGCAAAATTTAATCTGCCTCTCTGTCCCACCTAGTTTCCCAGTATGCCTGAGTCCAATACTATCATGGCAAGTGCAGCACCTTGAATTCTAATAAAAAAATTACATTTTGTTTTTTAGTGGAATTTTTTTTATTGAGCAGAAGAAATTTTAATTAAAAAAACTGTAATTAAAAGTAGTTGCCTTGTCTACACCCACTTTATCCTACCTTTTCATACTGTCGGAAAAAGTGATACAGGTGCTTCATAAATATGGTGCTCATTCTGAACAGCACATTTCTCAATGTATTTACACCAAAAAACTGCCATGAATACATTAATAAATCTCCCCATATAACTTTTAATCACTGCTTTCCTTCACATAATATATTACAAAAACTGGCTGCCTGCAGCCACCACTAGGGGGAGCTCAGTGCACAGGAATTTATACAGCAATAACCTCTTTGCCTTGAGCTCCTTCTAGTGGCAGCTGGATGAAAATGCAGTGCTTTTATGTTGAGATGACAGGAAGTTCAGCAAACAGACCCCTGTCCTTCCTGGGCCCCATAGCAGTTACTTGGTCTGCCTAAACTGAAATAACACCAGTGTCATTGCAATTTCTCATAAATAAAATGCATTGATTTAAATTGAGGAGGGTTGTGCTGTTGAGTGTTGTGCTGTTATTGTAATTTGCTAATTATTTGCGGTTGTCCACTTCTTTACAAGTGATCTTGGGAGTTCGACAACCCACACCCTCACCGATCAGCTTCTGGAGATTAGCTCCAGTGCCAGAAGTACATAGCTGTGTTCATTGTGTAGTAGACAAAGCTGGTTATTGCAGTGCTGCTCCCATTCACTTCAATGGCAGGAGGCATTCAGTAACCAGCTCCATCCGTCACCCCATAGACGGAGCTGTGTGGTTCCGGCACCAGAGCTACTACCACCATTTAGATATTGATGGCCTATCCAGAGGATAGTTCATTACTTGTAAAGGAGTGGATATTCCCTTTAATGACAATGAATTTTAGCACTTGGACCATTTGTATTTATCAACAAGTAAATATTGTCTACTATTGTCTAAGTTTGTCTACTGATTTTCGAAAACTTTATAAACATTTCATTCTAGTAATATGTGTCCTTCACAAAAATTGAGAAAAAAAGCACACAGATGCACACTGCAGAATCTGAAAGTTCTGACCCGGCCTATATACAGAAGAAGGACCCCGAAACAACATTGGTTCCTCCTGGTAAAGATTGACTCTGCATCCCCTTTAACAGAACATGAGAGTGCGGCACTAATTTGCTGCTAAATTTTAATACACTGGAGAAGAGATTGCACAGCACCCTTGGGGCCACTTCTGCCCCCAATAGCCTACTATTGTGCTGGTGGCCTTGCCTTCACTGAGAGGGTGCCATGTAAACCTTCACACTTTCTGTGAGAAAAAGGAATTTGACAAACCCAAGCTGAGACTCCTCGACTTAAAGGAACCTTTTGGACCTCCGTTATAGTCCATTGTCCATCTTTGTTCTCCACATTATTCCGTTTTCCACCGTAACATTACACATTTCTCTTAAACCATAGTAGTATGTTAGTGTGTGTCATTGATCATAAAGATAACCCTGTTGACCATTAGAGATGAGCAAAGCAATTCGTCGATTCGTATCGAATCTTAGAAATTTTTAGCTGCGAAGCAAATCCGAATATTAGGTGATTCGCTTCGGCTTTGTACGCATTTGCTACGTCGTTTTTCCTATAAATTATATGCTATTGCTACGTATAAGTTACTCTATATGCTGTTGTGTACAAATTCAATTCATTAGCGAAATTTTACTGTTCGTTCGTTTATCGTGCGCAAAAGCCGGGGAAGAAAGCGGTCACCTGACCTAGTGGGCAGGGCTTGCTCTGATTGGCTCAGGCTCGGTAAGCCAGTGACGCATCACTTCTGCTGCGACTGCTGAGAAGAGCGGAAGCACTGTGTGGGAAGTTCTGAGACTCTGAGACCTGTTTTGTTAAAATTGTGGTGTAATTGCTCTGGGAATCCATATTACGCATATCAGGGATACTGCAGGACCAGTGCAGGGCCAGTGCAGGGCTAGTAATTAATCAGGCAGGGAGAGAGAGAGATACCGGGAGAGAGAGATAGGGAGAGACAGGGACAAAGACAAAGAGCAGCTGCAGGGCCACAGAGTAAAGTGACAAATGTCTGGAATGGATAAGCAAAAGGGGTCCAGTTACAGCCAGACCTTGATCTCTCTAAAAAAAGAAGGAGGTGGCACAGGGCAGCAGTGCCAAAAGACCTGTAGCCGGAGCTTCTGCTTGTAGTATTTGCCATACTTGGCCATTGTTCCACCAGGCTAACCCATCAAGGCGCAAAATATACCTGCTGGATCACCTCATTTTTAAGCTGGTTTGGGTGGTGGTGTGTGCCATCGTAATCCTCTCTGTCCATCAGCCGGGTCATGTATTTCTGCTCTGCAGAGCTAAATGGTGAGGATCGCCTGGGTGCCATTTTCTAAAAATTAGCTCTGCCTCTGAGGAGTGCACGCCACGGCCTCTGAACTCGTGCATGCCTGCGTATTACGTAATCGCTAGACAATAGTACACTCAAGCGTACATTTCAAAAGAAGTTGCATACCTTTTTTAAACTGAACGTTCGTTATTAATGCGCGAATGTTCGCTAATAGCCACAAAATAACGTATATTTTGTACGTAAATTCAACAAATCTATTCGTCGAATATACGAATCAAAGTTTGCCGAATGTTCGGCGAATAATTTTTTGAATGATTCGCTCATCTCTAGTGACCATCCTGACCTGTGTTGCCTGCAACTGAACTTACCTTGTGGTTGTTTTTCGGAAGCTTTCTCCATAGTGATGTACAGTTGCATTTTAGGTAGTAGCTGTATTTGCATTTGGAGGCCATGAGCAGTTTGAACAATAACATAGAGCTTAGATGGTTGTAGTATGGAAATGTTGGCTGTGGAGGAAACAAAAATCTGACAACTTAACTGGTATCAGTTATCATCTAATCTGCTTTCTCACATACAGAGTCTACCAATGATACTTTCAGTATAAACATTAATTTCTATTAAACAGGAGCTCTGAGTAAAACTGATATCCTGTGGTTTGCCAAATCAATGGCCTAAGGGTGAAGTATGACAGGGAGGTATATTTTGTGTTCTTTGAATCCCTTTATTATGCTCCATCACTCAGATGACCCCATTGTGATACCTTCCAGAATGTTCTATAAGCACTTTCTACAAACTTTTGAGTGAGTTTAAAGGGGTTTTCTGGGTTGCATCAAGATTGGTTGGACACAGCAATAAGAAGTGCTACACACAGGACAGAAACAACAATCCAGGGTGATTGGATTACATGGTGAAAACAGGTCAGAAGAGTCTACATTGAACAAGATAAAGCATGGGAAGGTGTATATGATGTAAGCAACTACATGAGCTTATATGTTAAAAACCATAGTAATTCCCAGAAAATCCCTTTCAGTTACCTAAGGACCATGCAGTACTTACTGGACTATGGATTTTTTATATATGTGCACTTAACATATCTGTACTATTGCACACCTTACCTGTGATATGAGGAAGTGTAACTTTAAGGTCATTGTGGACAACTGTTCCATCTGATTTGAGTTTCACAACCTGAAAAAATAAGGACTTACTCTGGTTAAAGGGGCTCTGATGTTCTGTTCTGTAAAACTGATGATCTATCCTTCACTTGAATGGAGCTTAGCCCCGCCCAGGCCAGTGATACTGGTCGTGACGTCACTGGGCCTGCGGTAAACACAGAGAAGGCTGCGGCGCTCCTGCAGCACCGCTGCCTTCTCAAGCAGCTGATCAGCGAGGGTCCCGGGTGTCGGACCGCCGCCAATCAGATGCTGATGATCTACCCAGATAGTCAGTTTTATAGAACTATAGAGAACACCTTTAAGTTAGTTGGAAGATCTGTATCTATTGTAGTCTACGGCATATTCTAAATCACATAAGCTTATCATGGTGACTTTAAAGGATATGCAAACAGACAGGTGATTGCCTGGACTACCCACTTCACCACCTGCCTGATCGCATTACAAAGTGGTGATGCTACACGTCAGCTCTATTACTTCAATCTCTGTACTATGATATATACTGTATGAAGTATATCAAGCATTTTTCTCTAATTTTAGGTCTGCATAACATATGGTTTTTCGCTGTCATTTTCTTGTCAGGACTCCTATACTCACATTTTTTACATTGTCTGTGGCTAGTATAACAGACTTGAGGCAAGTCTCTCTCTCAGAGGAACCACAAGGCATCAGCTTGCCCAAGATCAGATTTCTCATGCTGTCCTGCAAGGTGAAGCATAAGGTGTGATTAGACTGACCATGTTTTTATTGAGGCAAGCACATCAACGGTAAAGTAACAATTAAGACCATACAATTATGTAAAGTGGCATTACAGTATACACAAATAATAGATAGGCTTTGGACAATCTCTACTTGTTAGACAAGTCCCTTGACATAGTGTACTCTACTGATACTCCCTGCAATCTACTGTAAACTGCAAGAAACCTGGTAGTAAGTGTTCATTTTACTTACTTGCCTTCACATGGGAAATTAAGCATGACATGGTGTCCATTCATGTCAATGAGATGTCAGGACGAAGTAGGTCCTACAGAGTGGGAGATACTCTTTGTAACCGTCCTCCACCCTACCTGGAGTCAGTAACGAGGCAAGTGGTAGAAAAGTCTATAGGATGGGAGTTGTAGTACGTCCAACAGTAGTAATGCACAATTCCAAATGAATAACTGCAGTTTTTTCCCCCGATAGCAATGTATGGATAGAATCAATGATGGGGGTTGTGCAGGGGCGTAGCTACAGGCTCATGGCCTTCCCTCTATGCTTTGTGTTCTTTCCCAAAGTCTCTTTTTCTCTCAAATGTCAAATCTAAGGCTGGCAGTAAGGTTCTTGAAAAACTTGTCTGAAATTCGCAGGCTGAGGGGTACAGGATTAAGATACAGCTGGCCAAAACTGTGTCAGAATGTGTAAAGGTGTATTAGTAATGTCCCTCTCACAGGAGCAAAGTCTTTATGAGCCGTAAACAATCACAATACTTTTACTGACTGACTCCAGTGCACGGCCTTGCAGATTCTGGACCTTCTAGTTCTTACTTTCCTTGCTAGAGTATTTTAATGTAGCGATGGCTTTCTTGCTTTAAATGTCTGAGAGATGATGGCTCTCTGGGACTCAGGCCTAGTTGGTGAAAATGACATGCCTCTCTCACATTAAGTCCATCTTCTAGCATCTTAAAAGGGGTTGAATCAGGATTGTTAACCCTGACCTATCCATACAGAACTATTGACTGTACAATGCAGTAAATCTAAACTTTACATTAAACCACTTAACACACCAACAAACCATTTTGCCCTACATGGTGCGGACATGGTGTGGACACCTGCCATAATTATTGTGTTCAGATGTTTTTTTAAGTACACCCATTGCATAAATTACACTCAGCCAATCACTGACCAACAGCTCATGCAAGATGGCTACCCCAGTAATCATGTTCAGAAATAAAATAAAAAAAAAGCTAAAGCTATTAACATAAAATAAAAACAGATCAGAAAATGATGTGTGTCACTATCTGGTTTTAACATTCCCTTTAACTATGTCTTACCTTCACCAGCACATAGTAACAGTTCCCATGGAAAGTATATGTCTTCCCATCAAAGGTGGTAAAATGGGCCCCTCCTTCAACGGAGCAAACGTTAGGACAAGGGAGATCTGTGCAGTTCCATCTTCCAGCAACACAGTCACTGCAATAGAAAATGGTGTCAATTGGATCTCCACAATATCAACCAGAGACCACTGCCCATTATGAAGAAAAACCACTCGAAAGGGGTTTTCCAAATTAATATTAACTACTGCATAATGACAAGTTATGCAACTTTCTAATACATTTCAATTCCTAACCAGGCTCTGTGCTTGCTGGCAGTGAATGATAACATTCTTGTTCATATCCAGAGGCTGAAAGCTGATATTGATCATATCCGACTAACGGCACCTATTACACGGAGCAAATATGGTACAGATCCTTGTGTATGCGAGCGAAAAAGAACTAAAATCGTGTGATGTAATAATTATGAATGATTCAAAGACGATTAAAAAATTGCTTGTTTCTCAGCCATCGTGATGCATGCTAAAAAATTATCTTTCCTCGTTAATAGATCGGTTCATATAATATGGAGTCGTCTACTCGCTAACGATCTTGAAACATCTGTCCCCAGTCTTTAAATGTAATAAAAAGGAACAATTTAAAAGCGAACGAGTAACAACCGCAAGTCTACGTGTATAATAAGTGAAGTTTTATTCGTTAAAGAGTCGCTACATCTTCAACAGTTTATTGTGATCTGTATGACATCTGCCAGTGTAATAAGCTACACCGCGACATGTGTCACGCGACATTTATGACGCAGCAATATTGGGCAACATTTTTTTATAATGAACGTCAATGGTGTTGCAATGTGACATATGACGTGCTGCGACACCATTTCGACAACATTGACTATCATTACAAAAACCGTTGCACAACTTTTCAGAGACAAGAAGTCGGGGCATAGCAATGGCTAATTCTAGGGCTACACAGTGACATGTGTTGCTGAAATTTCGTGCAACGTTTTTTGTAATGAGAGTCAATGGTTGCGACATGCGACATGCTGAAACTGGGATGCGACAGATGCAAAAAAGTCTGTCCAAGTTGTATTTTTGTGCAAAGTTACGAGACATGTCACCATGTAGCTGTACCTTTTTATTTTCTTTGTCCTGCAACTTGGTGTCACATGACGCCATAGCCTAATACCTCACTACATGAAAGCTCTGTGATACACTTAAAGGGGTTCTCCAGGAATTAAGAAAATAAAAATAAGTAAATATTACGTTATTATAAAATATATTTCCAAATATCTTTCAATAGTTATAATGGCTTGTTTTGTCTGGGGAGCAATGATTAGGAGAAACAAAATGGCCGCCGTCCTATTAGTACACACAAAACCTGTCCTAATCACACAGCAGGACAAATTACTTCACAACACTGAGGTAAAGAGCTGCCTCTTCCTCCTTTCCTGCTCTGCTTGTCTGGGATTATGATCCTAAGAAGATTCTCTGTGGGAATGGAGTTCAGGAGGAGACATGAAAGTGCTGCTACTCTGCTCATTAGGATCCAATTCCTGACAAGTAGAGCAGAGAGGATAATGAAGCAGCTCTTTAGCTCAGTGTTGTGAAGTAACTTGTCCTGCTGTGGATATAAGGACAGGTTTTGTGTGTACTAATAGGACGGCGGCCATTTTGTTTCTCCTAATGATTGCTCCCCAGACAAAACAAGCCATTATGACTAATGTAAGGTATTTTGGGTATATATTTATAATAAAGTAATATTTAAGTTTTTCATGTTCTTAATTCCCGGAGAACCCCTTTAAAGGGAACCTGTCAGTAGAATCATGCCGCCTAACCACAGGCAGCATAAAATACAAACTATGCATATTAGTAATACTAAGAATACTACATGCAGAATTTTTTTGATCATGCCAAAAGCTGGAATATAGTATATGCCAGAAAGTGGACAGATCCCATCACAGTGAATGGGGCTATGCGGGATACAGACTGAGTTCACAGAGCAGATGTCAATGCAGTCTAAGAGACTAGGTGTACAACAGATTTATCAAATGCAACTTTTTGAATTTCTTTCTAGTAGGTGGGTGGTGAAAAAACTAGAGTAACATCTGTAGACCAAAGTATTAGATGTGCGAAATGTATAAAAACGATGCGCAACATTTGATCAAATTGTCAAACTATGGCATAAAAGCCACTTACAATTGTCTACTCAGTTTTTTTTATTTGTGAAATCTCAATGATCTTTCAGCTTTGATATTCCAATTGTTTCTTACATTAACCACTGAATGACAAAGTCACAACAAGGGATTGTGAGGTTTTCATGATCACCATTTGGCACAATCATTTTGAATTGATTCTCCTGGGCAATAGAGTTTGCCTTGGTGTTTGCAATGGCACTCATCAACTGGTAGGCAGCCCCTGTCAGTGTAATCATCCTGCACCGTACCTGAGGTGATTAAAAGAAAGTATTCATTTTGACTTTTGAGGAGTTGTGCAGAGCTATGATACTAATCATCCATTCTCAGGATAGATCATCAATGTGAGGTTTACTTCTGGCTCTCCACCACCAATCAGATGCTTGAAGGGGTTGTGGGCGCTTGTGAGACAAGAGTCGGGGCCCCACCAGTCTGATCTTGATGGCATATCCTGAAGATAGATCTTCAATATCATCACCCTACATAACCCCTTTAAGCCATTATCATGATTTATGTTTTTTGAAATGTGTCCTTGTGGTAAAGCAGCACATGGGAAGCTATAACGCTTTCACACTGCATAGGGTAGCGTAGCCAAGCCTTCTGTCTGGAAGATTTCCCAATGGAAACCTCAGGGGCATGTGGCTAAAAGATCCCATTATATGGCATCCACTCCACTAGGAAAAAATGGATACGGTATACATTTTGAATATGATGGCTCTGTATGGAATAGTGTACTTTGTTGTGCTATTCCATGCAGTAACTCTTTGTAACTTTTGGTAGAATAATGGTTGCCTATGAGACCATTTCACAAATGTGCTAGAAGCTGTTGCAAAACACAGACTTTCTCCATGATTCTGTTAAGAAGATATTAATGTATGTGTAAATCTGCACAGGAAATTGTTTTTCCCAGGGGCCTTTCAGGTAGACCCTTCAACGTGGTCGGACCTGCGGAGAGAATAATGCTTGCCTTATTCCCACTGATGGGTTTCGGCTCCTTTGCTCCCCCAACCATTGCTGTAGATCTCTGGTCTCCCCATGTCAACATCCAGTTTGATGCGGGTCACGTGGCCAGTGATTGACCACAACAGTGACATGTCCCCATGCATAATGGGACTCACACATGGTGGACACATCACTTCTGCGGCCAGTCATCCTTACCAAATCCCCACTGCTGGGTTTTGGCTGTTTTGCTCCACCACCTCTGCTGCAGATCTCTGGTCTCCCTGCGTCAACATCTAGTTTGATGTGAAGAGATCAAAGATCTGCAGCAGCAGGGAAACAAAAGAGCTGGAACTGAGTTGCAGGGATCAGGTAAGTATGAATCCATCTGGCCACCCTGGGAGATCTGTCCAAAAGGTCACCAGGGGTGAACAACTGTTTTAATATTATAGATCACAGAATGGACAGAAACATCGGACATTAAGGGGTCGATTTGCTGCAGAAATTTTGGTCACTGCAAAAATCTATCGAATACATCTCAGTGAGGCTTTTTTCTATAGCATGTGCAAGGGTGTCTGCAAGACTAGTTCAGATAAATAGTACAATTGCAGAAATTACTACAAGAAATCTTCTGTGTGTGAATTCTCCTTAATGCCATTTCTCTGAATCTAGTATGCATGGGAAGCAAGTTGCACCTCATAGTTCTCCTTTAAAAATAACAGATGAAGAACTCATCTATCATAACAGGTAACAGTGAGTTACACACGCCAGGGAAGATTGATCAAAATTGGTTCAGAGGAAAACTGTCTTAGTTGTCCATGGCAACCAATCGTATTGATCCTTTCATTTTCCAAAGGAGCTCTAAAAAATCAAAGGTGGAATCTGATTGGTTGCTGTGGACAACTAAGCTACTTTTCCAATGTTTTTAGTGATTGCTGTATTTAGACAAAGTGACTCACCTGCAGGACAGAAGCAGCCATCCATGTAATGCTCCTCACATAGACTGTGTACCTCTTGGTGGGAACAGGAATTTGTGCAAGGTGAGGCGCTTTCTTGATAGATTCATATTAGCAGGAACATTTCTTAGCTTGGAAATACACAGAAATGTTGTCAATAAACCACTGTAATTATAAAAATGCTGAAAACCTACATATACAGTATACATAACATTTCTTAGGGCAACAGATACATGTCTTAGAGACAGCTGCAACTACAAACAATAGTGGAAGGTATGATAAAGGGGTTGTGCAGTCAGGATATTTATGATCCCTCAATCAACTTTTTGAAGGGTAGAAGCGCTCGTGCAAGCACTGCATCCTTTCCAATGCTTACCTGCACACTTTATAGATTATAGCGGTGGTGCAAGTGTAATTACAACTGCTCGTTCCATTCAAGTGAAAGGGAGAGGAAGCTGTAATTACACTTCACCACCGCTACAATCCAGACCGGTGCAGGTAAACAGTGAAGAGGACACAATGCTTGCACGAGCAACACTACCCCTTACAACTGCTGATCGGCGGTTGGACCTCTGCCAATCTGATATTGATGACATATCCTGGGGATAGGTCGTCAATGTACTGACAGGTCATCAATATACTGATAATGTACAACTATCTCAGGGACTCTTTGTGGCTTGGCATGAAACACCTGGCAAATGAACTCTGTGAGGATGACCAAGCAGGAATACCACAGACCAATTCACAGCCTACTCAAGACTATGCTATTGTAGATAGTCCTCATGTCAAGAAACTGATACCCCTCTACTTCCCCCTCTTCTTTTCATGTGTTTGTCTTTGAAGAAAGCTTTGGCCCTTTTCCCTCAGCCCCTATTACTTGTCTGTTGCTTATTAATTGATGTGCGCAGCTTTATTAGAATTTCAGCGTAGTGCAGTGTGTATTATATAGTGCAGTGTCCTTCACCTTTCTGTAAGATATATAGCCTAGGATGCATGTGATATTTGTACTATGTTACAGTCTGCTCTGTGTCACAATGTGTATTGAATACATCTGACAACTGATTATAAATAAAGTTTTTCTCCGATAAAAAAATTACTGGGTTTGTAGGGAGGAGACACAAGGTGTGTATTGGTAGTGTAGGAAGGTGAATGAGGCCAGGGCCTGTTAAACGTGGACCATGTGGGATTAGTTTTCTGGAAGACACCATGGCAGCAAACGAACCACACTTCCCTCTTTACTTGCATTTCTAGTGGTTGGTTTGCATAGTCGTTTAGATGTACATGAGGTGGTATCTGTGCATCTTGGTCTGTTAGCATGGTCATTTAGATGGACGCGGAGCCATATTTGTGTATCTAAGCTTCTAGCTTTATGTTTTTCACCTAATTGTATCTATCTTATGTAATGTATGGAAATGCTTACGACAAAAGTTTGTAGTCTCCAATTCCCCCGGGCGTCCTCCAGCATGAGAGCATTGTCTGGAATACTCAGAGATGGTACTACACAGGCAGAAGGAGTCTTGGGATTGGTCACAGGAGCACATGTCAATCATACAGGCCTGGATGTAGGCTTCCAGATTCAGAACGTTCATACAGTCAGAGAACACAGCTTGGACTAGATGTTCCTTACATACAGAGAGCTAAAGGGAAGATAATAATGCATAAAATATCAAACTAATCTTTGATATACTATAGTTATGATTTCTTGTATGATCCAGTTGACTGTTCTCTCATATGGAACCAAAGTCATCACAGATATTTATAGTATCTGTGCATTAAGACTTGATAAAGCAATATATTTTATACACCTTTCTATCACTCTATGTGGGAGTTTATGTATCTAATGGTTTGATCTACAAGGTGATATTTATTTACAGTCTTGCATCTCCTTTTTTGTCTTCTTGATGTCATCTGGTGTGTTCAGTGTCACATACTTACATACTTAGAACAATGTGTTGGGTTGATTTCAGTCTCATCTGTGTCCTTACACACTTCATTTGGATCATTCACATTCTGCTGATTTCCAAAATTTATCGGACTGAGAATTTTGTCTGAGTGGGAGATAATATTAGAATGAAGGTGAATACATAATGGAGAGACAGAGAGATACATAGAGACAATGCTGCAATTTGTAGTGAGTGTGCCATCTCATCCCAGGACTGGGTTCACAGATACTCTGCTCATTACTACCATAAAATGTCCGCCATGCTGCTGCTTCTGACTTTTCTGTGTGCTGTGTATGGGAGACATCGTAGCAGCTATATGTATGTGAAAACTGACAGTGTGGGCCACTATACAGTGTCATTTATATCATATAATGGATAATAATAATAATTATGCGTTTGAAGAGATGCAGGAATTGGTCTTATGAGTGACTAATGAAAGTTGTGCCTGTCTTATCAAGTTCAGGAACATCTTCTTCCACACTTGTTCCATATTCCGAACATGAATGTCAGTTTGATTAACCTCTCAGTTATTCCACCATACTCAGAATGAATCTTCTAGCATTCTATCTGCATTCCAACTGCTGCTAATTTTTATCATATGCAATGTGGATGTTTTTAATGCATTTCTAATAAAGACTATTGAGTTTTAAACCACAAATGCTGGAGGATTCATTCGGAGTATGGTGGACTAGATGGACTGGACTGACACAGTTTTCTCGAATTTCCCCGAGAGCACAGTGGACACTCGGTACCGCATACAGGGTGAGCAAGTTTACACACAACCCTTTTTTTCCTTTCTTTTGTATATTGCTAAACAGCTGCAGAGATATTCACATTTGTATTCAGCTGTGTCCTAGAATCTACATATCATATACTCTATGTACTATAGCTTCACAACACTGAGATCTGCACAGAAAAATAAATATACGTGTTAATATATGTGTTAAACACTAACAAAAAGAAGAAAAATAAAAAACTGCAGTTTTCATAATCTGGTCTTTTCCTTTGATCCTATATTTTTCTAATTTTCCAATTAAAACTGAGAAAATTACAATGACACTTAAATATTTAAAGGAGATCATTCATGCCCCCTCCCAGTCCTCCTCCTCCTGTGTCTGGCTATTGGACAACTGGTTTCAGCAGGAGCGTCCCCCACTGTTCTGCTTGCAGTAGAATACAAATCATTTAGCCCCGTCCTTTGCCTAAGCTCCACTTCTCAGTCATTAACCCCTGTTCTCTCTGCAGGATTTCTACAAGACAGTTTCGAGGATGTGCAGAAAATCCTGCAGACTGACAAACACTGTGGATAAGTTTATCTCTATTTTACTCTATAATTCACTTCTAGGTTTTGCGCTCTTTTAATACTTTTAAGGACAATAGGTCAATATGTAGTAGATAATGGTAAGTACAGATTATTGAATGTTTTACTGTGATATTTTTCCTAACCCACTTACCCCCTGAGAGGAACTCATCTTTAATGGGATCTCCATTATAATCCCCACATAGGCCACAAGTATGATTGATGAACCTCTGGTCCAACTCCACCTAAAGAAGAAAGATACAGGGTTACTTAAAATTGTGCTAAAATATTATCTACCAAAGCAGATTTTTTTTTGTGCCACTGTCAGGTGCAGGCCTTGGTGCTGGATGGGAGCCCATCGTCCACTGTGCCACAAAAAAGACACTATAATGGTCCTTTTGCACATTTAGGGGCATTAGAGCCTAAAAGCTTTGAGCTACGCTACTTCTCTACCAGCAACCTCCCTACCAAACCGTTGGCATAGACACATAAATGTGGTTCACCCAAATAAAATGTGTTTTTTCTTTTGGTGATCTGAGGCTCCGTTCCCCAGTTATTATACTTTTTCTTAATATGCAAATTCAGCCTTTAGTGCAATGAGGGCATCACCATTTCTCTTGTTGAACCCAAGCTCAATTTATTTCTCTGGCCAGCCCCTTCCTGATTACTTTGATTTACAGGGCCAGGCAGTGGCAAAGTAGCCAGGAAGGTGCTGGCCATAGAAATAAGTGGAGCTTGGGACAAGCATTCAACAAGAGCAGTGGTGACACCCTCATTGCACCAAAGGCCTACAATTTGCATATTAAGAAAAAGTGTCATAACTCGGTAATGGAGCATCAGATCACTAAAAGAAAAACAGCATTCTAATCAGGTGAACCACAGTTCAATGTGCCCATACAAAGAGTTGGATAGGGAGGTCTCTGGTGACAGATTCCCTTTAAAAGGCTAAGACTTTTCATAACTGCATTGGGGATATGAGAGTATTTGGCTCTTTGGAAATTACAAGTATATGTGGAAGAGTTGAAAACAAATAGATAAAAGGCCAATAAAACAAGATACTATCACATAAATCATGAATGTGGTACTGTCAAGGTATATGTGGACTTAATGTACTGTATTCTATTACAAATCCTGAGTTTCCCACGTCTCCAGCATGATGTGAATTCAATATCCTGGATAGTGTGATGAGACAAGAACAAATGTGCCTTTTATATACTTTTATATACTTTTATATCTTTTATACTCTGTAGTCTTTATAAAGCTTGCATAAAATGTATTCATATTTAGCTGATGTAACAAGTCTAAGATGGCGCCTGTACTCTTATCTACACGAGGGCCTTATCTCTTCTCAAGGCAGTGATGCAGGATGGCATGAGGCTCCTTGCCCAATCAAGACCACGTAGGAGTACAAGGAAGAGATATACATTGTCAGTTATTTGCATGCTTACGCCCCTTCTTCTTTGTCTGTGAAGATATATATCATTTATAATAAAAGAGGATCATCAGAGCTATAGAGACAAGCCACGAGGCATGATATAGAACTGATGCTGAACTATACCTACTGTGTCAGTGTCCTTTCTTATATAAGTGTACACTCATGCCTGTTTGATTTGGAGTGGACTGATTGAACCCCAGAAGGCAATATTATTTGCTGACCTCAACAGCTGGCGCCCAACGTGGGGCCCCCGAAAGGAGCATCAGGACTCGCTCGGTGTCCCAACCCTTGACCGAACCACAGGACCCACTCCCTCCCGAACGGAGGCCTGATCACCCTCATTAAGACCACGGTAAGTTGCATATACATTGTATGTGTTAATTTGCCTGTGGCTCGAGGGGGTAGTGGGCAGCCTGGGGTTTAGGTTGTGTGGGACCTGAGTGAAACGTCACGTGACAGACGCCTGGTGGTCTTCGCCGGGGGTTCTAGAACCTATAGCTTTTCAAACGTTTGTAATAAGGTCACGCGGGGATTCAATCAGATCACGTTAGGGACCCCAGATGGCAGCGACTGTGAGAAACACGTTGAAGTAGTGATTTAGGTGACGCCTGGGTATTCCGACACGTTACGGACCAGTTGCCCAGAGCGTGCGCCCTAAAACACTTAGAGTAGTCATCTAGGCGGCGCCTGGGTATACCGCCAAGTTACTCAGAGCGTGCGTCTAGACTAGGGATTTGGGCGGCGCTGGGATACCGACAAGTTATCCGGAGCGTGACCTGTAGTATAGTGTTGTTAGTTAGTGCGCTGAGTGGTAACCGTTGTGCCCATGTTGCAACTCCATCACGGGGGAAGTTTGATGGTACAGTTGAAGTTTGAAGTTTAGCGCGGGAGTCGGCGGTTTAAAAGTAAAATTGGGAGATCGTAGTAGAAGTCTCTCTCCCCGGGGAAATCGTAATTACCGGAGTGTGAGCCTGCGGGATTTGGTGACGCCTGGATATACGACAAGTTATCGGAGCGTAACCTGTAGTATAGTTAGTTGTTAGTTAGTGCGCTGAGTGGTAACCGTTGTGCCCATTGTTGCAACTCCATCACGGGGAAGTGTTGATGGTACAGTTTGAAGTTTGAAGTTTAGCCGCGGGAGTCGGCGGTGTAAATTGGGGAGATCGTAGTAGAAGTCTCTCTCCCCGGGGGAAATCGTAGGAGAATCTCTTTCCCCTCCCCCCGTGATTTATTGGCTATTCGGAGGACGGTTAACTCAGGTTGGCGAACATGGCCGCGCCAATAGGGCACTGTAAAATATGCTTCAAATGTTCAAAAAGCGACACAGTCTTCCAGAAGGTGCTCAGAATGCTGTCAGTCTGGTACGGACTCGTGAAGGATGCTAGAAAGTTATTTAAACTTGTTGGAATGCCATCTGAGGGAAGGTTACAGCCAAGCATGTGGAAACGAGTCTTAGATAATCATAAAGGAACTTTACAAGATGAAGGTCTGCTGGAAGCTGCACATGCTTTCCATAGAACAGCAAACAGTTTGAAAAAAGAAGGATTTGAGGAAGTTCAGGGGGGGGGAGGCTCCCCCGCTGCTGAGGCTTTGTTCGGATATGTGCTGCATAGCAATGCTGAAAAGTTAACTCTTTGTGACAAAAAGCAGCCACCGCCCTATAATGGCGTCGAGGCTGACTCTGGTGGGTGGACCTGTACAGTTTGTGATTGCCAAAATCCGGATATCCGCACTACCTGTTACAATTGTGGCACGCCCCGTCCCTATCACCCTAGTCACACCCCTACTGCGCCCGCCCCTGAAAGGTTGCCACCTCCACCCGGAAATAACCAAACCGGATCTGGAACTTCCCCTGGTGGCCATCTTGGTACTCCACATGAAGGCGGACCGGAAGCCCCTCAGCCGCCATCTTTGGTGAGCCCTTTGTACCCGGTCTTAACACCCACCGGAGCATATTACAGTCCCCCTCCAAAGGCAATAAGCACTGCTGTCCCATTGTGTCCGGTGCTTAATACAACTCAGGAGACCTCAGCTGCTATCTCAACCCAGAGGACTCCGTATTCAAACTTCGATCCGGACAGCCTGATTACATTTGATTTACTCCCTAATGCCCGAGATCCACCTCATCTGAGTCCCCAGCCACCACCACGGCCCAATCCTCCTCCCACGTCCATAGGTTATGATGTCCCGGGCACCAGTTCCTACCATTCTAGTACCACTGCACCCATTTGGATCCCGATATTTGAAAAGGCCCTGCCAAACCAGGGAGGAGGATCTGTTTTATTAACTGTTGGCATTGGAGATCTTACTGTTTGTAGACTGGGGGCTATTGTTAACCCTGCTAATGCTAATCTGAGACACCGAGGAGGCCTGGCTGCGGCCATAGTCGCTGCCGGAGGAGAAATTATACAGGCAGACTCTGATTCAGTGATCCGCCACAATGGTCCCATACCAGTGGGTGACATTGCTATTACCGGCCAGGGAGGCTCCCTTGCTCCGTAATCATCCATGCAGTGGGCCCTGTATATAATCCACATCAGCCTGACCAATGTGCTAAACTTCTGAAAGAGGCTGTTCAGAGCTCCATTCTATATGCCTCCAGAGTCCCCACGTCCCAAATGCCAGACCGATCTATTGGAGTGCCCCCTATCTCCTCGGGAATATATGGGTATCCTATCAAAGAATGTGCCTCCGTGCTGGTTTCCGGCATATGTGAGCTTGTTGCACGGGAACCGCTTAATTTAGATGAAATCAGACTAATTAGTAACTCCCAAACTACTGCACATGTTCTGAAGGATGCCTGCCAACGACATGCAACCCCGGCCATAGGCCCTCCCCATCTAAAACAAGAACTACAAGACGTACCACTACTGTTGGACCTACCACCACCTCCACCACCAGAGGAACTCCCTTTGCTTCTACCTCAACCTCTGGATCAAGTTACACAGGTGGATGGTCCTCTCTTATATATTAAATTCACACCCCAGCAAGCTGCTACCCTTACTGCCCAACTACCTGACCCTGAACCCAGTCCTATGCCCTTCTACAGGCGGGTAGTGCAGATACAGAAGACATACTCTGCTACCTGGCAGGATCTCCTATCCCTTGTTTCAATCAAAGCAGGGGATTCATATTGGCCAGTGATTGAAGCTTACCTCAATGATGCTCGCCTGTCTTCAGACCAAACCTGGGAGTCAGGTGCTGAGTTTTGTGATCAATTAAAGGTTTGGGCCTTAGAAAAACTCGCTGACCAGTCCACATCTCTCAAAGATGTAGTTCAGGAATCTGGAGAATCTGTGGAGAAATATGCTGCTCGCCTGTCTACACTTTTCGGTGATCTTGGATTCTCTCTTCAACACAAGCCACAAGCTCAACTACTGTCTCAGGCCTTTATTGATGGCCTGCACCCTCCCCTCAGAGATACTATCCTCAGAACGAGGCCAGAAGTTACTAACATGAGCATGAAAGATGCCCTTCTCATTGCTAAAAGCTTCCAGAAGAGCAACAGGGAAACAAAAGACAAAAAGAAAGTTATGCTCCTCACTACAGATCAGAATGATGATGATAACAAAGAGGCTGAATACTTCATGCCAGCCCTTACTCCTCCAACAGGACCATCACAACAAATGCTTCCTGCTCAGATGCCCCCACCTATGCCTTATCACCAGGGATATCCCCAGGGTTACTCTCAACAGGGTTACTCTCAACAATATAGAAGGTCACCACAGAACTACATAGGTCAGCCAGAATACCCTACAGCGCCAAGACCAATATGTTGGAAATGTGGCAAGGAAGGACACTTGTACAGGAACTGTGGCACTGGTCTAAGATTCCGTCCCCCATGCAATAGCCCACTGCCTTACCGTCCACAACAACAACAACAGCAAAGTCACCCCCACAATGATAATAACCAATGAAGGTCAGGCCAGCCCGTACCCCTCATGCCTTCCCCCTCCTTTGGAGATTCTTCTTGCTCCACAGTTGTTCTGAAGGTAGACAATACACCTGTTCCCTTCATGGTGGATACGGGTGCGGCCAAAACAGTCATCAGACGTCAGGATCTCCCACCGTCTGTTCCTCTTTCTGCTGACTTCATGTCCTGTATTGGGGTGGAAGGAGTCTCTACTCGAAGCCCACTCACGATTCCTATCCCACTTGGCCCATTTCCTGATGTAATGACCCAACTCATTGTCTCTGACACCTGTCCTGTCAATCTTTTGGGTGCTGACCTCCTTAAACACCTTAAGGCCCAGATCTCCTATAGTGATCAAGGCATGGAACTCACTCTTCATAACCCAGACACTCCTGAAGGCACACAAGACATTTGTTGCTTAAAAGCCCTCCCTCTGATGTTATTGGAGACCTCTACTTCTGACCCTCTGTTTGGAGTTCCTCCTGACATTCTCCAGTTTATCCCCTCCACCCTTTGGTCCACAGGACCTGATGATATAGGGAGACTCCCAGTCCCTCCTGTTATGGTGCATCTTAAACCCGGTGTTTCCTATCCACGGGTCCCCCAATACCCTCTCAAGGCCATCCAAGAAGAGAGTCTCTTTCAACAAATCTCAGTACTTCTGCAACAGGGAGCACTGACCCCCTGTGTGTCCCCTTGCAACACTCCCTTGTTCCCAGTCAAAAAGAAGACCCCAAAGGGCCAACCCCCTAAGTTCAGACTGGTTCAAGACCTCAGAGCAGTTAATGCAGCCACCGTGCTGGAAGCTCCTGTTGTGCCCAACCCCCACACTCTATTGGCCTCCATTCCCCCTGATGCTGTTTGCTTTACTGTGATTGACCTAGCAAATGCCTTCTTTAGTGTCCCTTTGCATCCTGACTGCCAAAAATTGTTTGCCTTCACCTTTCAAGGATCCCAATACACCTGGACAGTCATGCCTCAAGGAGCCCAAAATAGCCCGAACCAGTTCACCCAAGCTATGAAGCTTTGCCTCACTCCATGGATACAAGCTAACCCCTCAGTCACTCTGCTCCAGTATGTAGATGATCTTCTACTTTGTGCTAGCTCCAAGGACGACGGCAAACAGTCATCAATCTCTTTACTTCAATTTCTGCATGATCTTAACTGCAAAGTGTCCAAAGACAAAGTTCAGTGGTGTCACCCCAAAGTTCTCTTTCTTGGCCACTGTATCTCCCATGGAACCAAACACTTGACCGAAGACAGGAAGAAGGCAATAGAAGACATACCCTACCCTAAAACGACTACCCAACTCCAAGCCTTCCTAGGCCTTATTACTTACTGCAGACAATGGATCCCTGATGCTTCCAGGACAATGCAACCATTGTATGATGCTCTGAAAACAGGACCTTCTTTTGAAGATGCAGAATGCCCACATATCTATTATCAACAAAAGGAAGCATTCCGGAAACTCAAAGACCAAATAGCCCAATCACCTGCCTTGGGCCTACCCAATTACACACTCCCCTTCAATCTTTTTATCACAGAGAATGATGGACACGCTGCAGGAGTTCTTACCCAAACCCATGGTGGGCGTCAGCGCCCTCTGGGTTACTACTCTTGCAGACTTGATGCTGTTGCTAGATCAGCCCCAATGTGCCTCAGAGCCGTGCATGCTGCTCATGCCCTTCTTGACAAAACTGCTGACATCATCCTTGGCCATCAGGCCATTGTTCATGCTCCACATGATCTTAAAGCCATCTTGGATCAAACTCAACCAAAACACCTCACTACTCAAAGACACCTGCGTCTACAATGTTCACTACTGCTACCTGAGAATATCACACTAAGAAGATGCACTGTGCTAAATCCTGCCACTCTTCTCCCACTCTCTAGGGGGGATGTATACTCCACTCTCTCCCCGGAAGAAGAAAAAGAAGAAGAAATGGATGAAGCATACTTCAAGTTCCTACACCATGACTGTATACGACAAATGGACGCGGAAACATCTTCGCCTGTTACAGTCTCCGACACCCCACTGGACAATCCTGACTTGGAGCTCTGGACTGACGGCTCCCGGTTTGCTGACGAATGTGGGCGGTTCCATACTGGATTTGCTGTTGTTACTCTACAACAGCCGGTGGTGACTGGTTCACTACCTAACCACATGTCAGCACAAGAAGCAGAGCTGGTAGCCCTGAAGAAGGCGTGTGAACTGTCAGAAGGCAAGGAGGTCAACATCTACACCGACTCAAGATATGCCTTTGGGATTGCACATGACTTTGGTCAACTCTGGAATAATAGAGGCTTCATCACAGCAGCTGGAACACCAGTGAAGCATGCTGAACACATCAAAGGCCTCATGCAGGCTATCCAGCTCCCGAAGAGAGCCGCAATCATCAAGGTCAGGGCCCATGGCAGGGTGAACTCCAAAGAAACACAGGGAAATCACCTGGCAGACCAAGAAGCCAAGAAGGCAGCACTACAGAGAGTGGAAGAAGAGTGCCAGGAACAATATATGATGGCTGTGACCAGAGCAAGACAGAAGGCTCTGGAGGACATGAAACTACAAGAACCCTTTGACCCAATGGATGACTTGAGCATAGGGAGAACCCCGGAAGACAAACTCATCTCTGAACAGACGCACACTACCTTGGAAGAACAGAAAGAGTGGGAAGCCCATGGAGCTCGGAGAGAAGGGAGATTATGGAAGAAGAATGGACTTGTCTGCTTACCCAAAAGAATGTATCCTGCAATTGCAGTGTGGGCTCATGGCTGCACTCACAGGGGGAAAAAACAGGCCTTGGCTTTGATTCAAAAATTCTACTTTGCCCCAGGCATCTCAACCACCCTTACAGCCTACAACAAAGCCTGCCAAGTCTGCCAAACTTGTAATCCTTCCAAGACAGAGAAAGTACCTCCTAAACATCTGGCTAAACCAATGTATCCATTCCAGAGGATTCAGGTGGATCATATTCAGATGCCCAAAGCTGGGAAATACGAGTACGTCTTAGTCCTGGTGGACATGTTCTCTTCATGGCCAGAAGCTTATCCTGTAGCAAGCATGACAGTGAATATAACAGCTAAGAAGCTCATTACAGAGACTGTCTGTAGGTTTGGAATACCTGAAGTGATTGAGAGCGATCAAGGTCCTGCCTTCACAGCCCAAGTTTATGAGGAACTCTGGAACATGCTAGGGGCGGGGCTTGGCCTACACGTCCCTTATCACCCACAAAGCAGTGGCAAGGTCGAGAGAATGAACTCTACACTCAAAACCAAACTCCTAAAAATGACCCAAGACAGTCCACTCCCTTGGCCAGAACTGCTACCCATTGCCCTGTATCATATCAGGCATACTCCCCTCGCTAAGCATGGCCTCACTCCCTTTGAGATCCTGTTTGGGTCAGCTTCCAGGTTGGCCCACTTTAACCCTCAAGAATTGACTAACAGTCATGATAAAACTGTGCAATTTGTTATTGAGCTTGCGCGAGAATTGTCTAACACACATGCTGCAGTTTTGTCCTCCATTCCAGATCCCTCTGCTGACGAAGCTGTTCACTCACTGAAGCCCGGTGACTGGGTCCTGATAAAAAGACACATCAGGAGGAACTGTCTCGAGCCACGATACGAGGGACCATTCCAAGTCCTCCTGGTGACACCCACTTCAGTGAAGCTTGAAGGAAGACCTACCTGGGTGCACGCTTCGCACTGCAAGAAAGTGGACTCACCCCGTCCATCCTCATCATGAAGAACATCTTTATCCTTTTCAAATTCTGTTTCATATGTGTGTGTGTGTCACTAGAAGTAGCAATCACACGGGATGGGGGAGTAACCACTGGGGAGACAGTTACATTCTGGTACAATTCATCAAGTACTAAGTTGGCAACCTTTAAGTTTGAGTTTTGTGAAGTTGCCAAATGTGATGATAATCCTGGGGGATATGGATTAAGTTTGCATAATCCCAAATCACTTGATGATAATTGCCGGAAAGGGACACAATACATATGTGTTACTGATAACTACTATGGTTCAAATTGTGCTTACTATGGGGCTGTGGGTTGGAACACTGGAGATACAAGTTGGGGATACAAACCACGGAGTGCCTTGAGCAGGAGAGATGAGAATGGCAGATCCTTGCTCTCTAGAATGACTTTGTATAAGCTACCGTGTAGTAATGGCCGTGGAACCCAACTAGTCTTGACCATAGAGAATCCTGGCCCAAAAGATGCTGGAACTTATATCTTGGCTACCTACAAAGGTAGCAACAGTTACAGAACACGGTTTAACATTAGTGATATGGTAGATTCACCACGTTGGAAGATTACTAAATTTAATAAGACTGAGAAAGTGGTGAAAACCAAGGTACAACGAAATGGGGGATGACAGCCATTTCTAACCCTACAATAGAGGATGTCTATGCAGTAGAGACAGGATACAATGATGTCAATGTCTGGTTAGAATGGATGAAGTATTCTGCTATGCAAAGCAACAAGACAAATTGTTATGTATGTTCTGGGATCCGCCCACATCTAGGTTCAGTCCCCTTACACTTGGGTCCAGCCATAGAGGAATGTTTCCTCAGTTTATTCACTAACAGAACTACCTCAAATCCAGACTGTGAAATGTGGAAGGTAAAATACCCCATAGTTACTCAAAAGCCGACCCCAAGCTATGGGATCACTATATACCCTGGAAACTACACCTGTTTTAATAACACTGATGGGGATAGAGATCTTGGGGTATTCAAGCCAGGTTACTGTGAAACTTATAGTAATGCCTCAAAGGATCAATACCTGTACCAGGTACAATCAGTGGCTGATGTTTTCTGGATCTGTGGAGATATGAAAATAAGATCCAGACTTGAGGGGAACTGGTCAGGAGAATGTGCCTTGGCCAAAGCTATAATGCCCCTACATATCATGCCCCTGAAAGACAGTGAAATGGGGCAAGGCCATAATACCAGACACAGAAGGTCTAGTGAACTGCCAAAGGGCAGTTTTGACCCCCATGTCTATATAGATGCAATAGGAGTGCCCAGGGGGGTACCTAATGAGTTCAAAGCTAGAGACCAGGTAAAAGCGGGATTTGAATCCCTCCTCCCTCAGATAACAGTCAATAAGAATGTGGATTGGATCAATTACATATATTACAACCAACAGAGGTTTGTCAATTACACACGAGATGCTCTACATGGTTTGGCTGATCAATTGGGACCTGCTTCCATCATGGCTTTCCAGAACAGGATGGCCCTTGATTTGATATTAGCAGAGAAAGGGGGAGTCTGTAAGATGATCAAAGATGTCTGTTGCACCTTTATCCCTGACAACACAGGTCCCAATGGGAAGGTGACTTTGGCCATAAGTAAACTAGACAGCCTGTCCCAAGAGCTCAAAAGGAATTCAGGGATCACTGACCCGTGGGACCAGTACTTCTCCTGGATGAGTGGGTGGCAAAGATGGTTGACTCGCATAGGGATAATCCTGGGAGCGGTGCTGCTGATATGTTTAATAGTGGTATTGTGTGTTATTCCTTGCATCAAAAAAACAGTATCAAAGACCGTGGACTCTGCAACAGAAGGACTGTATCCGGTCATACCTCAAGAAACATGTGTTGATGCCAGCTCAGAGGAGGAGCAGGACATGCCTACCCGATTGATGACACCTCCTCCATGTCGTTAGAGTAGGGACAGTGGTGGTCCTGACCCAGTAAAGTCCAGCTGCACAGGGTGATGTCCTGTCTAGGGGTCATTGGTCTCAAACTGGTGAAGAAATCCAACTCCCCCTCTCCCCTGGTAAGGCCACCTTTAGGTAGGGTCAGACGTGGAAAACATCAGTATTTAGGGGGGACTGTCGAGGTATATGTGGACTTAATGTACTGTATTCTATTACAAATCCTGAGTTTCCCACGTCTCCAGCATGATGTGAATTCAATATCCTGGATAGTGTGATGAGACAAGAACAAATGTGCCTTTTATATACTTTTATATACTTTTTATATCTTTTATACTCTGTAGTCTTTATAAAGCTTGCATAAAATGTATTCATATTTAGCTGATGTAACAAGTCTAAGATGGCGCCTGTACTCTTATCTACACGAGGGCCTTATCTCTTCTCAAGGCAGTGATGCAGGATGGCATGAGGCTCCTTGCCCAATCAAGACCACGTAGGAGTACAAGAAGAGATATACATTGTCAGTTATTTGCATGCTTACGCCCCTTCTTCTTTATCTGTGAAGATATATATCATTATAATAAAAAGAGGATCATCAGAGCTATAGAGACAAGCCACAAGGCATGATATAGAACTGATGCTGAACTATACCTACTGTGTCAGTGTCCTTTCTTATATAAGTGTACACTCATGCCTGTTTGATTTGGAGTGACTGATTGAACCCCAGAAGGCAATATTATTTGCTGACCTCAACAGTACCAAGAACCCTGCAGACACAATCAAAAGTGAGAACTACAGATGAGTGAAACTCTAATGTTTACAGCATTTTGCCCACTGGAGAATTTACTATTACAGAGCCGTACTTCCCAAATGTGAAACAACGGAGGCTGAGATATGGATCTATATTCAGCATTTCAGCCTCCACTGACTTTTAGGTTCTATACATGACTAAACCGTATTAGTTAGGCATTTTGGAGACAAATTATTCATAAAGTCACCAGATGGTACTTAATAATAGCTCACCATGACAGCATCTTCTCTGTTCCACATGAGGGTCAAGCCAACCTTTGTGTACATCTTAAAATAGCCATCGTTTTCATGCATGAGAATACCAAATCTGTAGAAAGGTGTCCTGACACTGAAAAGCAACCATTAAGCTGTGAATTCGAGATGTTTTATACATAAGTTATGTTTCTCAAAAGGGTTCCCCCATGAAAATTACACCGCCCCTCTCACTTCCATTTAGCACTCCGTCAGTCCCATGGAAGTGAATGGAATGAACATGCACACTATTGCTCCATTCAAAGACTTGTGTTTTCAGTATTGCTGGAGTCCCAACGGTCAGGACCCCCATGAGCCGATATGAATCACCTATCCTGTGGATAGGTCATAAATATTTTTCATGGGATAACCCCCTTTAAGTTCAGACTCCAAAATAAAGTTGTTGAAAACAAAACGTCCCTGGGAATTAATCCGATCTGCTGATCTAGAACCTTCTAGTGGAAGGGGTGGAATGGAGAAGCACAGCCTAAACAGAAACATTGTTAAAATTTCTATCATAGACTTTTATAGAGCTTCAATGTTAGTATAATGGAATGAAAAAGCAGTTTTTCCAGTCTTGATCTCCCTGCACCATTGTGAGAGGTGCCTAATTTTCTAATCAGGCACATCTCTGACCTGCCATGTGCCAGAAGCTAAAGTCTACACCAGCTACAGGCTGCTGTAGACTTCAGCTATAACTTACTCCACTTTCTGGCTAAAGTTATAGTAAATTAGGAAGGCGGCGCGAAGCCTTGCCCACATCAGCTAAGCCCTGCCCCGAAAAAGTGTCTAGAAAGTTGCAAATTATGATGCACATATGACATGCGCCATAATGTGTGACTGTTTTATGCCACATGAGTGGCATAATTAGCTTGATAAATATCCCTCAGTATGTTTAAATTTTTCCCTCCAAAATTTTTCACAGGTAGAAAGTCATAAAGTCTCTCAATATTAGCTGACTATGCATTAACCCTTTCCACAGTGCAGTGCAGATATAGTGTAATAACAGTACAAATGAACAGGATATATTATAATAGACAAATAAATATAGTTCAACAATAAGAAACAGTATAAGTGCACACAGCATCTTAAGTCACAGTGGAAATTAACCCTTCAAAGTGCAATAAAGGTATTTAAATGCTGCCATAACTTATATAGCTGTACATGTATGTATACTGACCAACTCTGCTGTTGGTAAATTTGGGGCATATAAGCCTAGTCATGGGAACTAGCCATTTTCTGACTGGGACAGCCTGATACTGCCAGAACTGTCTGTGAAAATTTGGAACAGTCCATAATTAGGGACTGTTGGCAAGTACTATATGTGTATACAGTCAATCACTGTTTGTTGGCATGGGGAGTTCTGGCAGCACAATTTTTTTATAGGAAAATACTGACAAATCATGGAAAACTATATGTTCCCGAGCTCAATAGACAATTCTGAGAAAAGACGATTTATCAGTTAAGATCCATAGATAAAATGTTCAGAAGAAAATCTGAGAACGGATTTTCCTTGAATGCATGATTACAAAATGCTTTACATGATCATCACTATGAGGAGGACAGTACTGGGCTGCTATGCAGTGCTGGGGAAAATAATCCAGAGGATAAGGGGAAGAAAAGCATAGGACAATTGCAGCAACTTCTCAAGTGTCCTGAGACAACAATAGTTATTTTAAGAGTATAAAACCGATTAAATTATTCTCTGCCAAATAACCATGTAATGCTGCCCCATATCAAGAAGCTTTAAGGTGAAATTAAGAGATCATGAAATCTAATCACCGAATTCTTGTAGGAATGCAGATCAAGACTCTCTGTGTTCTTGACAAAAACAGTTGTATTCAAGATTTTGGCAAATTAAGGTAAATGTTCTCCTATCAAAAACATCACTATGAATTAACTCTTTAGGCAGTCCAGACTCTAGCACTGATGGCTATTAATGTGCGTATAAGTATTTTGATGACCCAAAATACCATCTCATAATCATTTTCAGACACCATCTTAGGCTCTAGGCTTTCAAACCTTATTCCATTCGAATTGTTGGCCTTTAGACACCATTATATCAAAAGTGAATACAGGACTATTTCCCTAATATTAGTAAACCAATGACTAAGAAAGTTAGCTATGTTACACAGTTGGGGCTGGAAGAATGGAAGAAATGAAGAACATACAATAGTGTGGTCATAAAGGTGTCTGTACATGTATGGCAATGTGACGTGAAGCCAAGACTCTCATGACAAGACCACACAAGGTTTTACCATGAGTTTCTACAGGTTTGAAAAGGTGAAGTTCATGGTTTTAAGCCACATGTCCAAGAACCACATTGCAAAACCAAGGTGCTATGTGTATTGACACCCTAAGAACAGTCAAACAAATGAACATATAGTATTTATTCCTAGAATAAATGCAATTGTGCTACAGCAATTGCATATACAGTATAGCTTAGGGGTACGGCCACGTGTTCAGATTTCTTGATTCAGTGTTGAACGCCAACATCAGAAGTGAATTTCAAAGAAGAGGAGTAGTATCTGTCATATACACTTTCTCCCCTTTTATGATTCCCTCTTGATTTTGACTTCCAAAACCGCATCCAGGAATCATCCATTGCATGCATCCATTCAAGATGTGTGACTGTACCATTAGCGGTTTTGCTAATTTTGAAAGTTATCCCCTATCGACTGAATAAGGGATATCCAATAGATTGGTGAAGGCCAGACCATCTGAACTTATAAAGTAAGGTTCATATATCGCATTATCGATCCATGTAATATACAGAAGATCCATTTTGTGGTGTCTATAAACTTCTATGTGCCTACAGTGTTCCTCCATACAGAATTCCAGAAAAAAAAATTAAAAAATATGCTCCTCTGAATTACATTCTTGAGGCATTCCACAGAGGTGTGATATCATGGCACACGGAGTACCTACAGTGACCATATACACACCATATACACAGCATATACACACATTTGACATTGCCATGTGCCATCCTACGTCAACTCAAACCAGAAATGTGTCAGTGTACAGTTTATTGTATCTTTCAGCATCTCTTCCCAAAAAGATTAACTTGAAATTAACAATGGAAGAGGTAGGATGAGCCCCTCTGTTTTTGCTTCCACTTCCAATTTCAGTTAACCCGTGGTATAAACCTTCCTCCATAAAGCGTTTTATAAAGAAAATGGAATCAAAAACTCAAACAACCAACCAACTAAACACATGAAAGATGTGAACATTATAAACTTTGACTCACATAGCTCCATTCAGCACCACTAAGTTACTCTTCATCTGAAGAGTCACATCTTTGATGGTGATGGTGATCTTGTCTATAAACGGATGACCATTGACCAATGACCGGTGAATATGGACAGAGAATTCTTGATAGGAGTCTTGGCAATTAGAGGCCAAGTTGTAGCTGCAGCTGCCAGGAAATTGGTAAAAACCACCATCAAAAGTCTTAAAATGATAGTTCCCCCAGGTACTGCAGACATAGTGACCATGATTACGGATTCGACCTGTTGAGTCACAAATATATTAGGACAGTACAAGCTCACTATAAATAATCATATTGTTAAGATGAGAGTTCTGCAAGAGGCACACGTGAGAAAACTGTAATGTAGATTAGTAGGTATATTAAAGACTTTGAGATACTTGCCTGTTATCACATCAATGGCTCTTGAGAACCCCAAAGTCAGACAAAACAACCATAAGCTTGCAGTCCTATACTCCATTGTCTATGCTGTTGTGAAGGAAGCTCAATTGTGTATTACTGATATTCAAACCAAGAATTTTATAGGATTAGGCAGTGTTTGGTGACATCACACCGGGGAGACAGAATATTTAATCTCTACAATTGAGATAAACATTCCCTTTTTCTAATATTAAGCTATTTGGGAGGGATTTAAAGAAAGATATGCATTCTTATGAAAGGCCAAGCAACACTTTATACTAAGCTCAGTATCAGCTATCTCCATGTCAAATGATTAGGAATTCTAAGTAACACATAATAAACTAGTTATGATACTAGGTAAGTAGATTTTTCACAATTCAGTTTGACAGCCATTTGGAAACACATCTACAAATTTGGGAAATACTTACCTCATGAATTGCAATATGTTCTGGGGGTTCTAGGAAAGGACTAGTTACCTGAAGGGTATCACCTGGGTTACTTTGCCAGTCCAGTAAGATATGGCTGTTACAAGGACTAATCTATTTACAACTAGGTAAATTCACAGCAAAAAAATACTACAATCAGAAAATAAATACACCTTAGAAAAAGTAGGTTATGGTATATATCATAATCAAAAAATATTTATGATACATCCACATCTCATTATAGGTTGGCTGTAGTAGCAGAAATGCAGTGGTTAAAAGTGCACCAACCCAACTAGTTGCTCAGGTTATTGATGGGGTCTAGGATTGTCAAAGGCTGTAATACAAATATCTCCAGTAGCCTAGGATAGCTAAGAGGCAACTTCCCTGGTGGTCTAAGTACTTAAAGGGCAATGCCAATTTTCCTGGTAGTGTAAGGCTAGTTTCACATTAGCGTTTGAGAGTTCTCTGGATCCGGTATTGCCAAAAGCTACCTGAATGTGCACTGGTCCCATTAACTATAATGGGGACCAGGGGAGATCAGGGCGTAAACTGGCAAATATGCCAAGAATCGGCCATACAAATACCGACCGATTCTCAGTATATTTGCCAGGTTGCAGCCGGATATCCACCAGTCCCCGTTATAGTCAATGGGGCAAGCAGGCATTCAGGTATCTTCTGTCAATGACGGATCCACAGAGTTCCAGCAGGCTGGAAGAGCCTGCCAGAGCTCTCAAACTCTAGTGTGAAACTGGCATAAGGTAGTGATGAGCTAATGTAGAATCCCTGGTGGTCTGGTGTGGTGAAATGTTTAATATTTGCCTCTCTGCAGATCTAGGAAAATAAGAGGTTTAATGTCAGCGTCCCTGATTCTCTTGGACAATATAAGCTTAATGTCAAGTTTCAAGGAGGTCTAGGGTAGTTGCTAATATAATTGTTTCTGGGTTTTCCCCAGCAGGAGTTAATGTCAGCATCACTGGTGGTCTAGTAATAGGGATGCCTACAGAACTGTGACACTTTACTGACTCAATGCAATATTTCATCTCCTAATGAGCTTTCTCTGGGGGTCTAGTGTGGTGAAGCTGTCCCATCATACCTGGTTTCTGGTGGTTAGTTCCTAAGGGTAGGCACCTGTGGGGGGAAAAGAGGCTAGCAGTGGGGACAGTATTAATGTTAGTAGACTTTGACTAGCACAGTTATAGGGTATATAACATTTTGATGCTCCTTGGCTCTTATTTATAGCATAAATGTGTCATTTTCTTATTCAGAATGTTGTAGAATATGCATAAGACAAAAAGTATACTGAGTAATCAGGTTCTTGTTTTCAGACATACATTACGAAAAAAAAACAGATAAAGGGGGAGGTGGGGGTTTGCAAAGGTATGTAATTGTTCCTTCTATATCAATTGTATTAACAGGGGCTGCTATAGAGGACACAGAGAAAACATAAGTCACATCTGTAGCCCCCATGCCACATAAGAAGACTCCAGTATTATAAATGGTACATAGCTGTGATATTAAACAAATATTTGTTCTTTGTTAGCCAGTAAATAGAAGAAAAAATTAGATTCCTCAGTGGTTAATACCTGTTAATGGCTAACCAAAAAGATGATGACACAATTGCAAGCTTTTCAAGACTACTTAGACCTGAAGACCAGAAGATCTGAAGATTCATATATTTATACACCAAAGTACACAGGAATAATGAGGTAGATGAGACTAGTGATGTTAAGCAGATCAATATGAGTGGAGGGGGAAACAAACAGTTGTAGCAGTAAATTGTAGTAATTATAGATAAAGAGAGTGAAAGTTTTATCGATCTCTAATAGACATCCAGTCCATGAATGCGATGAACCCAAGAGGTCTGAAGGGCACATTCCGTTAGAGATGTAGAAGGACATAAATCCACGAGAGACATTCATTCCTGATCTGAGTGTGTCAAAGGTTGTCATCACATTGTATTCCCAGACTCTCATGTCTTTCTGAAATTTGAAATTCCCTTTTAATATCAAGACTTTCATGTCTGTGATGTTGTGGTCATGGCTGCAACAGTACTTTGGGGCAGTAAGAAGGAGCATTTTTTTACTGGCATATTATAAGGGACACTACGGTGGAAAGGAGCACTATGGGGGAATCTGGTGCCACTAGAGGGGCATTTTTTTGCTGGAACATTATTGGGGCACTGTGAGGGAGAGGAGCACTATAGGGGCATCTGCTGGGGGCACTAATAAGGGGCATTTTTTACTGGTACATTATGGGGGGCACTATTGGGGGCATTTACTGGGGGCACTATATAGGGGTATTTTATACTGCCATACATTATGGGGGCACTATGGGGACAATAGCTCAACTGTGGGCACTAAGAGGGGGTATTTTTTGTACTGGCACACAGAATGGAGGCATTTTTGTACTAGTTCACATAATTAGGGGGACTTTTTTGCACTGGCATACATTTTAAGGGGGCATTTTAGTATATTCTACTGTCACATTATAAGGAGAATTATTACTACTAGGGGGCACTATGGTGAGCTTTACTACTACTGGGGGACTATGGGGAATATGATTACTAGTATGGGCAATATGAGGGCATTATTACTACTAAGTGTGCTTTAGCAGAGAATTATTTCTATTGGTGGCATTTTGGGGAGCACTGTTACTTTGGTGGGCACCCTGGCACAGTTTGTGCTTAGCACAATACTTTTTTGGGTACGTTATGTTTATACTATTAGTGTTCGGGACACTATTTTCTGGGCACAGTTATATTTTTAGAGCACTGTGTGCCAATAATTCTTGAAGGGGTCACTATCTGTGTAGTGCTAGTATTTTTCAGGGGGACAGTTTCTGCAGTATAGTATTGGGAAGCACAGTATTGGGGGTGGCAGGAAAGGGCGTTCAGAAGATGATGGAAAAGTGGGAAACTAATGTTTGTTCGTCAATCTCTGCAGAGACAGGAGATGGCTGAAAAAATCATCATGGCGATCTGGTCTTAACAGAGAAGATGAGGAACATCTACATCAGAGGAGACATCACTGGATGTAAGAGGTATGTGGTGCTATGTAGGAGAGGAGATGCTCCAGCTCATCCACCTGCCATTTGCAGAAGGAGGATTCACAACTGGGCAGCTATAAGCATGGTGGGGCCTGCAAATGGGGCAGGGGGGGCTTCAGCTGAGTGAGGATGGCAAGGGCAGCAGCAGGCCATGGGCGGATGGCGGATGGTGGGGGAAATCACAGGAAGCGAGCAGGATCCGTGGATGAAGGAGCTTCCTGGCTGTAGCCTGTCTATTGTATACATATAAAACAAGCAGTGCAGGCAGGTCCTTTTCTCTCTGTATGATGTGTAGAGCCAAGCTTCTCCACTCAGACCTACACCCTTCCTCCACTCCTCTTTTGGCACCTTCAGGACTAGGAGAGAGGAAGTGAAGCTGCAACAGTTCCTGCCATGGAGCCCCGTGGTGGGCTGTCTGTAAAACACAACTGGATAGAGATTCCTATCACAGGAGGAGGGGCTTATAACAAGGGGCAAGGCCTACATTTTTGCACTGTTTTTCTACTCGGCCTACCCTAAACTGCCGTGTTAGCACTTTGTAATAAATATGTGGGTTTTGGGTTACAGTTTGGGCACTAGGTCTGTAAAAGGTTCAGTGTGTATAGGGCTGTAATGTTACAGCGTTTATTATGCAGTCATGGTACTTAATCCAGTATGGCGGTATTATTTAGTCTCTGTATGTTTGTAATATACAGTCACTAAATGTATTATTCTTTGTGGGTAGGACAAATATATTTACAGTATATAAATTCCAGTATATCATACTGTAGTGTGAACTGTATTTGCCAATAGAGTAAATGAGCCTTGGGGAACATAGTCACCGCTGACCACCAGGACCAGGCTGTGCGCTCTGATGAAGGCACTACCAGTGCCGAAACGCGTCACAAACAATATGTGACAATAAAGAAGCATTTACAAAAAGCAACAATTTTTGAGTGCTGGTCCTTTCCTTACCACTGTTATACGGGACGCCAGCCCTAGGACACGTGCACCATCAAACACCGGAGTGCCGACTGTTCTATATCAGGCTGTGTGCTCTGTCAGTACATTGCAACCTCCCCTCCCTGACCTGCTGTGTACTAATGCTTATTCTGGCACACTAAGGGTGGGTTCACATCATGTTTTTGCCATCTGTTTAACGTATACAATATATATACTGTATATGTCAAACAGACAAGTAAAATGTGATGTGAACCTACCCTTACATATGCACACATGGGATGGTCATGGGGGAGGGGGCCCGTACAAAAATTTGCTGTGGGTCAAAATCAATTTTAGCTACACCCCTGCACATTGTTATACACGTTAAACACTACATGGTGCCAAACTAGATAGGTAAATTCATCACTGGGTCATTTTTAACAACAAGTAAACTGTCAAACACTGTTCATTTTTCGGATCTTTACAATGACTACGATATTTAATAGTTTAACAACCCTTTCATTAGCTTTTGAGTGATAATGGAATGTGAGGGCCTTGAAATGTTCTACGTCTAGATACTAATAGTGATGTGAAGTGTTTCTGATACATGAGCACATAAAGCCTTCGTAGTCACCCAGATTTGTAGATTAATCTAGCTATAGAAATAAGTGAAAGAGAGCAATGAAGCATAAAACAAGCACACAGACATTAATCCAGAAGAGAAAAGGGTGCTGTGTTCAGGGCTGAAATCATCGACTTTGTCTTATCCGCAGTTATGAAATATTATGGTGTATATCTGGCACAGGCATTTTTGTTTCTTCGACAATTAATGGATAATCCTGATTTGAAGCTCTGTAAAATAAAAATACTACAACGTTAAAGGGACTATCCCATGAGTAATGTAAAAAATGAAAATCCGACATCATATAGTACATGACAATCTCTTTCTAACAAAGCTAGAACCAGCCCTGTACCTCACATGGATCCAGAGATCTCCCCATTCATTGCTCTGCTATATTTATGTCAAGCTGACAGCTCAAGGGGAGTGTCTTTTCTGCTGCAGCTAAGGGGGCCTGTCCATGTTCTCCCTATCACAGCTCAGGAGGCAGTGGAAAGATTAAACTGAGCATGTGCGGCCTTCTCAGTGAGCAGGACAATGAAATAAGAAAAGAAGAAACAGCAGGTGGCGCTATACAGATACATTTTATTTAATAGCTCAGTGGTTATGCAAATGTTTTAATTACATGCAATTACAAAAGAATTAAGATCCAGGTGCTGGTTAGAAAACTGTAGAATATGTTTCACGAGACAACTCCTTTAAACACTATGGGGGAGATTTATCAAACTGGTGTAAAGTAGAACTGGCTTATTTGCCATAGAAATCAGATTCCATCTTTCATTTTCCAAAGAAGCTATCCAAACTGAAAGGTGTAATCTGATTGGTTGCTATGGACAACTAAGTCAGTTCTACTTTACACCAGTTGATAAGTCTCCCCCATATCAAGTAAACTAAAGACATATGTCTTCCATTAGAGAGTGTAGGAAAGGATAACTTCGGCTGAGAGATCATCTGGCCTGCTCACAGTGTGACATTCAGAAAAATTATTCTGATGGCCCATTCTCCATCTGTAAAGAGCTTTTGCATCTCTGCACATTCTCAATAAAGTCTAATGGGTTATTTGTGAATCACCCCCATAAGAAATAGACTAAGAATAGAGTATCTAGTCCCGGGGTTGACTCCAAATGGACCTTAAAGTTGATTATAATAGTAAAAAGACTCAATTTATAGCATATTTCCAGAGTCAGGCTCCACAGTAAAGTATCAATCCCTCCATGATCACATTGTGGAGCACTGATGGTCTGATGAGGGGACCTCATCTCTCTGTAAAACTTCTTTAATACCTGGACGGAGATTGACCAAGGAATTTAAAGAGTTAACTCAATGGCACAGCATGGGGGAAGCTGGAGGGATGGTTTCCCAAAGGCTAAATTGCAAGAGGGCGCTTGGCATTATCCAGCTCCATGCCATTCACTTTCTCAGGTCGCATGCTTTGTTAGACCTCGAGGGAGCCAGGGAATGCTGCATCTGCAAAGAGGGGACAGCAGCAGGGAGCCTATGGCTTCTGGCCTCGCCATTCATGCTTATAAGCCACAGGTCACTAGGCCTGAAGCCTACAGTATGAAGTGATGACATCATTGTGACCACCTACTTTACAGTATGTCTCAGGCTGCACAATGACATCATCTCGACCGCCTGTGCCAGGATGAAGGCAGCGCGATGACCACATGCACCAAGCCTTAAGCCACACGCCACAAGTGGCCTGCCTCACACATGATGTCATGGATGGGATTTCAGGTGAGTATTCTGGGTTTTCTTTGTTTGTACTACTGGGGGCATTATAGCAAATTCTTTTTCTTGTGATTTTTTACACCAGCCATGTGTGCACCATGACACACATAGACATGCAATGTTTCAGACTTTATGAACCTGACTTTGGCCCTTTTATCTGTTTCTGTTGATGGGAGTGAGAAAAACGAGGAATGCACACAGGAGGTATCTATATTTTGCTAATCCAGGGTTTGCAGACTGAAGGAAAGACATTTATTAATCATAAAACAGAAGAGACACTTTTCAAGCAGATCACAGGCAAAACAGCTAAGTAATGGCATTTAACATCTGCACTGGAGGCTGCATTCAGGATCTCCATCACAGATTTTATCCAAAATAGTGGAGAGAAAAGTCCTGCAAGCAGGAGTTTTTTCTCAGCTAAAAAAGTGTTCTCCCAAGAAGTGGAAACCAAATGGATCCAATTATAGTCAATGGGATCTGTTTAGCTCTGTTCCTGAATGTTCCTCTGTTTATGAATGCATAACTTAGGCGGATCCACCTCCACTTCTAAATGTAAGACAGCTTCCTAGCTGGGTTACATTTAGACCATTTTCTATACCTAAAACCCCCTATGTACCCATCTCAAGTGTGTTTCCTGCAGTGAGGAGAGACAGCGCTCTTGAATGCTTCTCTCACCCTGTTTTAGTGATTGCAGGGGTCTCAGCACTCAAACCCCTACTGCACAGAACTCAAGCCTTTGATATGTCACTATGTGTATGGATACACTTTAGGTTTCCGCAGTAGTTTTCCTTAACAGTTTTCCTTAAAGGGGTTTTGCCATCACAGACAATGGGGGCATATCGGCCTCCATTGATAGGTGTGAGTCCCACCTCTGGGGCCTGCACATACACGAAGAACGATGCAGGAAAATTATTTCCATCTGCCCCATAGAAATGAATGGGAGCGAGGGCTGCCCATGTGTGGTGCGCTCCCATTCACTTGTATGGGAGCAGAGCTTGGTGGTGGCCCGGAACCCCAGGGTCCTCCAGCCACAATTCTCCCCGCTCTGTTCTCATTGTAGGTGCGGGTCCCATATCCTAGCGATATGCCCCCATTGTCTGTGATAGGATTACCCCTTTAAGTTTTCTTTAACAGTTTTTCCACAGAATATGCATATAATTTTTTTTTTACCGTTTTATATCATGCTCTTGTTGCAGGTTGTCCACGGTTGCCATCACACAGGTATCAAAAGATACCACCTAGATACTCAAAGCAACAATTGCAGTTCCTGGAACATGACAGCTGCTGTGCGAGGCTTTGTTTGACTGATTTCCTTTTTATGTCAATATCCGGGTATTGCAGTCTGAAACATCGTGTATTTTAGGTGTGACTGGAGTTAGAAGACGTGAACCCAGTGACAGAGATGACACGAATGGATCAGAGCCCTTTGCTCTGAGAAATGTATTCAAAGCCATCAGTGAAAAATGACTTCTCACATTTTTTTTTGCAGGATCTGCACACACCTTTCATATCGCCTGTGTTGTGGAGATTACTCATTAACTCGAGACATGGCTGCTGAAAGGAAAACTACTCAGCTGTTCACAAAGAGTCCAGTGTGGTTCCTGTAAATCTTGATGGTTTCATCAATACATGTAATGGCCGGCTTTTCCCAGACCTGATTACTTTAAGGGTGAGATCGGGTAATGTTCACTTTAGAAGAACTTGAAAGGTTGCCATGAAAATAGAGAACTTTGTTGTGTGAACCAAACTTCAGTCCAGATATTACTCTATTCCCTTCCATCTCATTCTGATGTATGGACCCAGTAATCCCACTCAGGGTTTTATTATACACCATACAGGCAAACAAGACGAATGCAAGACAAAGGCCAGATGGTAATAGTTGACGTGTCTTTATTGCCACTTGGACTTACTCATCACTAGACATTTCTTACACAAATAATAAAGGACAATTCTTGTGTAATGGACATACACATGTTAACTTGACACTTTAAAGGGCATCGGTCAGCAGTTTTGTACCTATAACACTGTCTGACCTGTTACATGTGCACTTGGCAGCTGAAGACATCTGTGTTGGTCCCATGTTCATATGTGCCTGCATTGCTGAGAAAAGTGATGTTTTGATATATGCAAATGAGCCTCTCAGAGCAACGGGGGCGTTGTCATTACAACTAGAGGCTCAGCTCTCTCTGCAACTGCTGCGTCCTCTCCAGTGTGATTGACAGGGCCAAGCACTGAAAAATTCTTCACTTGACACCATTAATGGCTTTTGTTGTGTTAAAGGGGTTGTCCGAATTTAAAATCTAAGCCTTTACTGAAACAACGGAGGTGCAGCAGCATTTCTTTAAGCACTCTGCACTTTCAGCTTCACTTCTGCTGAACTTTTCTAGTGTACAGATCCTGTATACTTACTATGGATCTGTACTCCACATGCTGGAAAAGCAGAGCACAGCCGATGAAAGCCAGAGGTGCAGAACGTTCTAAAACTAAGGGCCGCTGCACCTGTGTGGCTTTAGTAAAGGCTTAGATCCCCAGAAATGTCAAGGTCTAAGTGAGAGTTAGGTGATCATAATGAACCTAATACAACCTAACTCAGAATAAAATATATTGCACGGTCCTGAAAGCTGTAGTGGGAAAACTGACCAAAATTAGCAAAATGTAATGATAAAAAAATTTAAAAAATGCCCCCACTCACATGCAGTTCTGTCTGTCAGCAGCATGGAGGAAGGGGCTAAGAAGATTTATATGAAGTTTTGTAGAGATTATATATCAGCTCCTCCTGCTATATAAACATGCTGCCCACAGATCAGACATGTTCAACCTGACAGTTTCCCTTTAAAGGGAATGTCCAACTTTGATCACCAGGTATTTTTTATTTGAATGGGTCCAAAGTGCTGATTAATTTCTTAATATACCTCTGATATAGAGTAATATTCTGCCGGCACCCACTACTGAAGGGGGCGTAGGGCGTAAGATCTCACTGCATACTGTTTTCATATTTAACTCAATCATACAAATGTATATGGGAAGCTCTCCTCAGAAAACGCCATTTCTGTATAGTGGATCAGGGAAAACGAGCTCTGTCCCATATGAAGACTCAACCTACACAAGGTTCTGACATTTGCTCAGCTATGGTGCACTGTATCCACCCAACTTCTCCCATATTGTGATAGATAAGGCTACTTTCACACCAGCAGTTTTTCTGGATCCATCATGGCTTCCGTCATAATAATACAACCATCGGCATCTGTTATGAACGGATCCGGTTGTATTATCTCTAAAATAGCCAAGACAAATCCATCTCTAAAACCATTGTAAGTCAATGGGGGACAGACCTGTTTTCTTTTGTGTCCGAGAAAACGGATTCGTCCCCATTGACTTACATTGTGAGTCATGACAGATCCATCTTGCTCCGCACCACATCACAGACAGAAAACCGCTGCTTGCCGCGTTAATCTGACCACGGTGGGGATGCAACCAAACGGAACGAAATACATTCTAGTGCACTCCATTTCATTCACTTCAGTTTTGTCCCCATTGACAATGAATGGGGACAAAACGGAAGTGTTTTCCTCTGTTACAGATGTGAAAGTCATCTGCCTGTAACATGTAAACCCTAATTTCATGAAAAGATATTGTAATTTCAAC